>OU343034.1:18861671-19461671 GCA_910593735.2 Ectemnius lituratus
GGTGTGGAGCGGTGCGGTGCGGTGCGGTGCGCTGCAACCGGCTTTTTACTTGGGCAAGCAACCCTCGAAAGTAAAGATCGCAGCGCCAGTAGCCAGCGGCGTAGCGACGCTCGGCGTTCTTGTCACACGTCAGATTCTCGTTGCTCCTTTTCTTAAACCTTGGCGTGTGTGCAGCACCGCAACCAGCGAGCACTAGCGTGTGCCACCGCCGCAGAATGCTTGAGGAGGTTTTTCGCATTCATCGCGTGTACTAGCCGACGCTCACCTACCCAGAACCCAGAAGCCGATTTGGTGTTTGCGCCCCGGAAAGCCGGCCGCCCACTGCACGCTATTACACACGCGATGCCAAATGGCCCAACTCCCGCTGCTTCCTCCGATCGACTGCCTATGAAATGCCTCATGTTGCGAACTGGAACTAACACTCCGTGTTTCGAGAGGCATTTAACAGAACTGGACAATAAAACGTAACATCGCGTGGAGCGGCGATCGGCCGCTGTTCCCACCCCTGTAAAAGCAATGTCCGCTTCGGGCTGCGACTCGACGAGGCATTAATCACTCGAGCCACACTGAGTAAATACGGGCCGAGCGTGATTCCAGAGCAACAAACTTCATCCGGGGATCGAGTGAAAGGAGAGACGTATCAGGATAAACGGACGATGTACAAGCGACCGCGGCTTCTACAAACCCCCAACACAATCAGTCATCGAGAGCCCTCAGCAAACTTGAATTCTGAAAATTCAAATTGGAAGTTTCCACAGTTTCGAAACGCTCCCTCAACGCAACTCCTGAATCGTATCTTGTTTAAGATCTGAGTCATTATTTACAATAGCTAGTAACACCGTTGGTGGCGTTCGGTTACTTAACTCACTCAAATTGCGAAACCCGTCGGGACGCTGGTCGTCGTTTTGTACATCATCATCAATTCATAGAAATTTATCACTACGAGGATGGAAAGGCAGTAGAATGGTGTACACGTACATAGATGAACGTATTAATTCTCATAAGTAGAGCTAGGGTGTGCGTGATCGGTGAATGCGCATACGCGTGCTTTGGTTTGTACATCGAATTGCGATAGCACTGAAGGATAGATGGTAAGCGCACGTGAGATCTTGTCGCCGATAGCGTGGGCCTTCCGGCTTAGGGCTCTCATTATTTTCGCGTTAGGAGCTGCCAGCGCAGAGCCTGCTCGCTCTTACCGCCCACTGCTATACATCGCTTCAGGCTCGAGAGGCTCTTTCAATCGTAAACTTCTATCAGCTTGATAAATCTTGGAAAGCCGACTATCCTCGACCCCTCTAATGTCTTCGTGCTGCTAGCAACGCAGTGATTCTACCCGATTCGTTCGACTAGATCACATGAACGCGCATGTATATAAACCGAATAAGCCCTAACCGAGTAATTCATCTCACCCTGCTAATTCCTCCGCTACCCGTCTATTGTCATTTTAGCTACCAGGCAGATAACTAATAGAGACCCCGTTGCTCGTAGAAAAACAACCAACTTTTCCTATTCTCTCGGCTGCGCACGCGCAGATGCATTGTTTTCCTGAGAGAAATCCTTTGGGGAATCCCGGAAAAACTTTCGAGAGATACCAATCGATACTTGAGAGATATGTATATATAGAGAGAGAATTGAAGAGAGGGAGACAAGAAAATATCCGAGACTCTTGAATAGGAAATTAAAAGGCTTTGTTTGACACGCGATGAAATATCGAACTGTTGAGGCCCCCGCGGCTGCGGCGACGACGGCGGCGACGGCGGCGGCGACGGGGACGGAGGTGACGGGGCGGCAGAGGGCGAGTAGAAAGCGAGCACGCGCGGCGAACTGGCGTAAAGTTTTCAGGTCGATGAGATGCATAAGAGGCAAGTCCGCTGAAGATGTCGGTCAGAAAGGTCGGTTTTCAGACCGCGGTGACGTGAAGGGCGAGGACGGGGGCGAGTTGGAAGTGGTGGCGTGGAGCGCGACGAAGGGGAGTGGGAGCAGAAAGGCCGCCGGGACGAGATAAAATGAAGAAGAGACGGAAGAAGTGGAGCGCTCTCGAGAGACCGAGAGAGCGACGAACAATTGAATCAGCGAAATCAAGCTCGTACGGTCGAAAGGAACGCCACGGCAATCACGACCCGCCACGAATTTTAATGTTGTAAGTTGGTGGAGTATTCCCCGCCACTTCTGGAAGAGTACCAGGAAGCAAGGCGTACCAAGAGCGACGCGGGAAACCGAATGTTTGCTTTCCTATACCGCATATCCGTCACAAAGAGCCGATTATTTTTTTCTTTCTTTCTTTCCGACCATTAATTCTGGTGTCTCAATCTGGTGCAATTAGCTTTATTACTGTTTTTGTTTTTATGTCGTTAAGCAGCGAGAATCTCCGAACTGTGGTTCTTTGTTATAACTCCTTATATAGTGTTAAGGTCCTTTTACAATTTACATTTATTCCTCTGATGTACCATTCTACTGTTACACAAAATGAAAATCAATGTTTAAAAAGAATTACATCGAGAAATCTCACTCTCCGATTGGGTATTAATATCTCCCAGCATGTAATTACCCAGTATTAAATTCATCGATTTTACTATCGAACTCGTGGCAATTTTTGCAATTTTCTTTCCTTCCTCGCCAGCCAGATGTACGTAATCGGTTCGGAGAGTAAGAAATCACGTAGGATCAAACGTTGCCATTTACTGTAGACAACTGGCAGTCGCCGAGAAGGTTTTATTATTCCTCATACTTTGAGGGTGTTCTTTTCTCGATTCTCCACAGTCTCCGTAGCGTAAGACTATTAGTGAGAAAGCAGGTGGAGGGTTTACTTTTGAAATGGTGGGAATTGTCACGTTCTCCGGGGATCGAACATCATTTTCGCGAGCGACAATCTTCTTCGTTTTATTGGAATGCACACGGTAGAAGTGGAAGATGGAAAGGACCCCTGGCCGTGTCGGCGTATAATAATCTGAAAGATGAGAGCTGGGAAGAAGTGGTGCACTTCGGCGAATAAAAATAGAAGGCCGCACGGGGTGGCTTTTACACATAACTTGCTAGAGTGTCGATACTGGTTTAGCGGTATACAAAAAGTAGTGAAATGGCTGCCCTCGGTCGGCGATCGGTGAAAGGGTGATATTGAAAAAGTGGGGAAGCGCGGAAGAGGAGCAGCAGAGCTGAACAGTCGGGTGTCCAGTAATTAAGGGCAACCTGTCTCTCGCAATTATTCGCCGATCTTCCGTAACTGGCGTTCACCAATTCGAGTTATCGAGAAATTTCAATTTTAATCTTTGAGTCGGTGAGTGGAATTGACGGTGCGAGAACAGCGAATCCTCTTCTCCCTCTGCCACTGCTGTCTCTCTTTCTCTCTCTCTTCCTCTTCCTATTTTCTTGTGCAATACAGAATATCAGACCAAACGTGAACATTGGTGAATTGCTCAACGGACACTTCAATGCTCCCTTTTAACGAAATTCGACAGGTGAACCGGCCTGGATTTTGCAACGCCACCCTGTGTTTTTTGCTTCTATCACTAGCAGAACCAGTTTCCGCCGCGCGAGAAATATTTGAAATATTGACAAAACCTTTGCACGCACTCACTCACACAGGTAAACGACCTACTCTCCTTCACTGGATATGCGGGACGTTTATGGAATATTCAAGCGCATTTCGGTTCGACGCTCTGGCTTAATATCCTCGCACTCAATATATGAACGCGCTCCAGAGCCAGCTCGATTCGTCTGGCATTAGTCTGACTTGTTAAGAGGTTCGTGTGAGTTTTCTTCTCAATGAACTTTTTCAGTTTATTATTATCATTATACCTACACCGCTGACTCGCGGGCCACCATACATATATTATCGCCGAGGCAAAAAATAAATCCTGTTAAATTGTTATTAATCATATTTGTTCAGCGATCGCTCGAACTGTTCATACCGACGGACGTTCCACGAGCGCGTTAAGATTTAATGGAATAAGTTTACCGTGACAAGGTTGAAATTAGCAGTGGTGCGCGAGGAAATGAACGTTTTCGGCAGCGTTTCAGGATATCGCCTGTAGTGCCAAATTAGCATGTCGAACAACAACAGGCTACGCATACAAAATGAAGTGGTGGGCATCTAAAGCGGGTGTGCATGCTCTCGGGTTAGACTTGCCGCGCTACGCTCTGCTGCTAGCTACATGATGAACATGCCGGCACCTCTCGCGATAACAACAGCTGATGTGAGCGACCGATACGCCATATTAATCCTTTGACCTACTTGATGCGTACCATATTCCACCGGCGGCAATAGCATGCATGCCAAAAGTCCGCCCGCTAGAATGGTCCAACGACTCTGTCGAGAACCAACAGTCCTTGACTCCCTTTTCGCTCCTAGTTTAAAGGCCGATTCGCTTGGACGCTGGCATTCCAGTTTACACGTACTTTGGTGACAAGTAGATGAAAACTGCAACGTGTGAGGGCAAGGAAAGATATTCAAAGGCATCCGAATACCAGGTTTCTCGCCCGGACAAGGCAAACATTGCACGGCGGATTTCACGAAAGAGAGAATTTATTAGAAAGGAGAAGTTTAAGTCGCCCTATGGCACATAAGCGGGATATGGCTTTTTCATTGTCATACGTTAGTATCTTCAAGATCTTACGCTCGAAACGGTGCCGCGCGTCGCGTCTTTTCTTTTCATTGCTGTCGTATCCAAGATATACTAGCGTGCCCCAAACGTACGGGTTTGCCACTGGTATGTGGGTTGCGGGAAATATGGACGCCACTTGGAGACTTTTCCTTTCGTGCTAAGATTTCCGATATCCGATATCGCGTTTTCGGCGGGAACAAGGACGTTGCCGTGTGAGAGTGGGGATGGGTTGGACGGAGTAGGGAAAGGTTAAGGAGCTCGAATTACCTTCACCTGGGGAATAAAAGACATCGTTTTCCACGCGAAACGCGGCGATCCGCAATTCCTGCAAGGGATCCATTAGGGCGATTCACGTTCTCGTCGATATACTCTCATAGGCGACGATGTCCTAATGCATTAAAAGTAATTAGAGTGTTCAAAGAGAAGCCACTAAAGCGGTAGTCCGTTCAAATTGGTCGTTCGGGATGCGGTTTTTAAAAGGACAGGTTGCACATCCTCTTTGGGAACGATGTGCGGTGTTCGAAAAATAATTTAAGAGGGTCCACGAAGCATTATTGAGCCCTCTATTACTCTGCCAGGACGATGGGACCGCACATTCATTAGACGTCTCGGAGCAATGTGTGCAATTCCCTGGACGAGCAACCGGTCGCAATTTCTCTCTTTTAATGTGTCAGCCGGCCGAAGAGCGCTTGCTACGTGAGGAACGTAAATCGGGAACAACCACTGAATCTGAGGGCCTGAGAGCGTGAGCGTACTCTTGGCACGCCGGACTTGGCTTCGAACATTTCGGTCAGTTACCGCTAGCGTGCAAACGGCCTGCAATTACCCCGCTTTCTAATTTAGTTCTGGCGGCCTACCCTCCAGTTGGCGATCAAATCACGTGACACCCCATCCCCGGCAACCCTCCAACCTGTGTTAAAGAGCTGCCTGCCTTAAAGAAAAGGACCGGTGCATAACTCGAGCGATATGCATATCGCACAGCCTACCAACTATTCCACTTGTTTCTCTATTTCCAACCATAAACCACCGACGTGGTTACTATAGCTATGCGGATACTTTAATGAATCCTGAAATCTTGCTGGTGCTTTTTACACCGACAGCCACCAGATACCGCTGCGACCGTTGATTAAACCTTAACCAACTCTCGGTGGATTCGTGGTGGTTAAAGGCCGCGGTTGAAATAGCCGCCAGTACTCGCAGGGCTATGTAATGGGGAATTCTTTAATCTCGGTACTAAGGAATCTCCTAGGAAGAACTAGTACTTTCTTTCACGGGAAAGCAGACGTGTTCTAGGCTAAACTTTATCTCGAAAGAATGCTTCTTACCTAGAGAGACACAAGACACGGAGGCACTCATCCGGCGATGTCCCCCGCTTTCCTGCGCACACTTTGATCGCGATCTTCTACGCGGACGTTGAAGTTAGATGAAGCGTGGAGGAAATACGTAGGAGCAGTCGAATGGAAACGGGGTTTTGTTGGGAAGAGCGATATTACGGATTCTCCTTGAAGCACAGGCACAAGAGGTTCCTACGGCCTGTGCTGCCGGCGATGAATGAACTTCAACTAAGAGAAACGAAGGAAAATTTCCATTCGCACAAACGTGACTCCTATACTCCCTGCGGATTATCGTGGGTGCCGAGAAAACACCGGTAGTTTCATGTACCTGGTGTGTAGTACGTGTATGAGAAGTACGGTTTCCAATCAACAATAAAAACATACTTCAATTGTGAACGCGGTAGGAAATCAACACAATTGCCAAATTGCAAAATTACATCATACTGTAATCTAGGTATATTAACTCAGCGAAGAGGGAGTGAGAAAGAGAGAGAGAATGTGGGCATATAACATGAAATCCTGTGCCCGTAAAATGTTGCGCGTACGATGATTAACGATTTCGCATAATTGGTTTTTGTGTACACAAGCCCGTCTACGCGAGCGTTATTAATTGTTTGTGTTAGCAACAACGTCGGATTTGGTGGCTAAAGCATATTTATTTCAACCGCAATCCCCTGGGAAGCCGGGAAACTTTCGACGATTTGGAGTTTTCGGGACGCGCGCCTGAATCACAGGAAAAGCTTAGGAAACTTCGGTTACACTATCTGCAAAGCTCGTGTCCGCACATTTCTCTTGGCAGGCAAGCGTTGAAAAGTGAATATGCAGACACCGAGCAGTCTGTCAGAAATTCATTGACAAATTTGCACGCGCATCACTTGACGACAGTTTTGATTGTCCCCGGCATTTGGATAGAAAAGTAGAATGCATCGATCGGGTTTCTATTCCTATCACGTGCTAAAGATAAATCAAGCGAGAGCCTGATATACTCGCATTGCTTCTGTCAAAGCTCGCTCCACATTCCCAGCGAGTACAAACCTTGTAAATGCGCACTGTTATTTCTAAGATACCCAATACTTCCGCACACAGGCACATTTTTAGACTCATATTTAGACTCACACAAATGATGTCCTTGATATAAATTATTCCCCTATTATACATCTCTTAATTATCTTTGTATATAACCTTCTAATAATCTACATTTCTTTGTTACTGTACCAAGATTGATTGCTTCCCATTGAATCAGCAGCTTTGATAAAAAAAAAAAGAATGCGCGCCCTCCCATTTCCCCCGATGATATTTTTTCACGGCGATAGAAAAAAGTAACGAGCTTTTCGACCTCATATGAAATATATATATATATACGGTCATTCTCGTTCACTGAATGTTACTTTGATAAGAAGGTTTTCCTGGCACACTGACTCGTCCGTTCTGAGATTCTCGGTCCTTGCTAGAAACTTAAAAACATCGGTCTGACCAGATACTGACTTTTCTACTGGCGGCGCGGCGTTGCCCTCGACGCACAAGGTTTTTAAACAGACATTTGTTCATATATCCGTCATCCATATCCAAGATAATATCCTCCGATAGTGCGCTGGTTGACACAAGCGTTGTATACAGATATGTACTACTGGCTCCATGAAAATGTCGTATTAAGATCGATCTCGGATAGTGGTACGAGCCGACACACTTGTGTCAACGCAGCATGCAGAAGTACAAATCAGCCTGTTGGCTCGTGTTTCGCCATTTGCCGGATGATTTGCAAATAATACGCCCGCAGCTAAACAATGACCCCACCTGGATTCAGGTGATCGATCGACAGGAAAGAATTGACAACACCGATACGAATCGGCTAATCGAATCGCTCGAATTCTATCGCTGGTAGTCAATGAATTTCGGTCGACCTGAATTTGGAGCTTTCAGCGTAAGTAACAAACATTTCCATATTGTTGGGTTAGTAATTGTGGCAACCAACATATGTGCCGGACCAGCTGGCGCGATGTTGCCGCTTGAATATTAATCGAATTTGTTTCCTACCGGGCACGCTATAAATCATTTATGCAAATTGTTCAACGCCCGATGTGCTTTATGCGCGTTTACTTTATCTTTTTCGACTGTGCACCCGTTATTGTATATGTGACATGAAAACTGTTTCCGAGAGAAGCAACATAATTGTTTGCAATCGATAAACTACTGGATGCTGACCGTCCAAGTAATTACTATCGCGTTACATTCTTTCACCAGATTTAATAGTTGCACTTAAGATGACGTAGCTCTCCAAGCGGCCCGGATAAGGGTGGGTCATAATAGATGGATATACGAGTCTCTGGGTAACCAGCGGATATATATAAATGCATGGAATATGTGTATGGTTATCAGATACCACTCGGCTCGATTGCACGGCGCTGCGATTTGCAACGGAGCGCGACTATTTTTCAAGATTGAACGTTAGCTCGACGGGAGCACATCGATCCCATCAGAGGTAGCGCAAACACATTTAGTAGCTCAAAGCACATTGGCGAAGATTCATGAGCTCAATGAATATCAGGAATATGCCGGCGAACATATTCCACCAATATAAATGTGCCAATCTGCCAGGGAAGATCTCACTGGCTGGTTACAAGAGGCAAACTAACAGTCGGAGATAATTTCAGCGTCCTGTTATCGGTGGGTCATAAGTCTGTAGCAGCCAGATTGCAAAATATCATTGTATGCTGAATCCGTAACGTGCTCCGTAGATCTCGTGACTCAAAGTTAACTGCATCCGTTGCTCACGAAACAAACTGAATACTAATAATGTTCGCGCCGCCCTAGCTGAACCGAGGAACCATCCGTTGTTCTCGTCTACTGCAACATTGAGTACCAACTGTGCCTAGACTCCTAGAGGAGAGAGGGTCACGCACGTTCACGCCTACAATACTGGCTGTCCAGCTGGATCCAATATCGAAGCGCGTTCCGGGTACCGACACACCGAGTTTATGTGCCACTTCGACACACCAATGCTAAGTGCCGAATTAATTTCATATGTTCTACGCAACATTACCAATGCTTCGCAAGTACGTGCCTGACTCACTGTACTGCCGGTGCGCTCTAGATATCCCAAACTCGCATGACTCAGAGGCTTCGACGCCCTCAGTGCCTCAGCTGCAAACGCGACAGTAATGCCGTGTCCCTCTTAAATAATTACCCTGAATGCATCCTGTTTGTTGACGCAAGCACAGAGGAGTTTCAGGACCGCCTCAGCTAATCCTAGCATCTGCGTTTGAGCTTTGATCCTCCATCCACTTGTAAATACTTCGTTCCGTAGAAATGTTGTCCCATTCCAACGTTCATCCTACTCAGAGAGGATGAAGAATTTCCATTTTCATGATAATCCGATTGAAAAACAAATTTGCAGAACACGCTTGAGTATTCATTTAATAAATATTTGTTGAAGAAGCATCCTTCACTTTATCTCATGTGAAGTGGTGCACATTGAGGGTTCGATATCGCATCGATGCAACGAAATTTCATTAAGGGTTCGCGCACGGAAAAATCAAATTAGGTTAGAACTATCAATCACCGCGAACGGATGAGAGTCAATTAGAGCGGGGACGCGAGCGCGCACCGTCCCATTCGAACTTCCTATTTCTTCCGGCCATAGTCATGTTACCAGTGGGTAGAATGGTCCGTCCAAATTACACTCCACGATTACATCTATCGACAACAGTCACATAAATCTAGACCGGCACAACAGTATATCAACATTGTTCTGCATTCCTAAACAGATAAACAGGCCTGCTACGGCGTAATAATTCCTGTGAACCAACCATTTTTCAGTCAAACTAGTTCGATCTCATTTACAGCTAGCTTCTCCCATTTTCCTCGCTCGACGGACGTTGCGCTGCCTTTAACAGCCTTCATTTTTCTTAGAAGCTTTGGGCACTTGAAACGGCGAACTGGAGGGCGTTCGAGGATCGCTACGCTCGCCTGCGCCAAATTCCAAATTTATTGGGTTTACAGACCACCGGCATGACCGATCCCTCGTAATTTTCAAGCGGCGCGCGCGCGCGCGCGGGCCCCCTCACGTCGAATGCCACATAAATCCGTTCGCGGCAATTACGGTAAAAGGCCGGTTAATAATTGACCGCAGAGGCCCGTCAAATATTTAGGAACTGCATGTACCATAGTGGCGGCCCTCAGGCGAAAGGGTATCAACTGACTCTCCCGGTAGGGCGCATCATCCCTTTCCTTCTCCAGTATTTAATAGGTCGGCAGGGTTTACTTGCTCCTTGCGTTCTAACAGTACACCGACAGTGTCAGTAGACTAGGTTGTTTGCTAGCGTAGGTCGCAACAGAACTTTCTCAAGGGATATTCGTAGGTTAGTTATGGCTTTTACACACGAGGTCCCACTGGGTCACACGACATTATGCGGTTCTTGCAAGGCGCGCGCGACGCGCCACTCAATTTAACCCTGGCTAGTCTACGCTTCAAGCACTAAACCCGCTGCTCCTTCTCCTTCTTGTCATTTACCCTTTCTCATCCTCTCGCTCTCTCTCGCTCTCTCTCGCTCTCTCTCTCTCTCTCTCTCCCCCTCTCTTTTATTGAGCCAGCTTTGAATGCTGTTGTGTCTCCGCTCCTGTTGGTGCTCCCCTAACCACAGCCTGGTAATTGCGCCACGGCCTATAAGCCCGCCGATCTGAACATCCCCTTGTTCTTCACTTCCGACCAGCCTTCCAAATGCTCCTTGAGCCTTCCTGGCCTCGTTCAACTGTACACGCTAATTTATGCGCGTCCTCGGAAAGCACCTTTTTTCTTCAGCTGCTCATGTACATTGTAGATACCTGGTATGGGAGAGGCGACCATGTGGTGGTTATCCGTAAAAACACGGTACATTTCAGCCGCGTTTAATTGCATGGAATGCAATTCCGCCGGCTGCTGCTGCTGCTGCTTGCATCCCAGGGTAAATCGCTCTCAGGTTAATGGCGTATTTATTGGGGTGGGATCCCTCGACCGTGTGTTTTATTAACGTGACATATATTTCTCCCCATTGTCTCCCTCGAGAGCCAGGCGGGCACACAAGGGAGAAATCGAAGTCCGGAGTTTTTATGTGAGAGTGTATATGGTGTAGGTTGTGTTGAGGTAAAAGAGACATTCGCACACATTTCCTTGGTCAATGTTACGCGGATTATTGAAATGCCTGTGGAAACTAAATTGTGGAATATCTCTAAAGCTTCTTGTGCGTACGGATTCACTCGATTCGCTTTCTCGTAAGCCTTGCTGAAATTACCTAACTTCCCTGAGAGCGCGTTCATCCCTGACTTTCATTGGATTTCATTCGCAGCACGGCTATTACCCGCTCTGAATTATGCTTCATCGCCGAATCGGAACGTGAAAGTTTCTTAATCAGAAGGTAGCATGCAGACGGCATTGAAAGTCGAATGGCGAAACCGGCGAAGTGCCAATGTATACCGTACTCGTAAACTTTGCAATGCTTCTCGTTTGGTCTCTCACGGGCATTTCTTCTGCCACGAAGTTGGCAATTACTTGAGCGAAAAACTTCCCCCTCAAATCGCTCCAACTTTTTCACCATCCACCGTTTGAATCTTAAAGCGACAGAGAGGTTTTGAGCCACCTGATAAATTACGCAGCCAATTCGAGCGGTTAAAAATGCTCTCACCAATCGAGAGTTGAAGCAGATCGATGCATCGTTTGAATGTTAAACCGATAAAGGTTTCCGGGCATCCACTAAATTATACAGCCTTCCGTCGACCAGATAAAAATGCTGCCAGTATGCAAAAGTCGAAACAGACTTCTAACGACGTTACCGTCTTTTTCCCAGGTATTTCACCAGTTCGCGATGAATTATTGGCTAGTGGGTGTGAGGATGTCTAGGGCCATTCAGTCTCGATGCGAAATGCCCCGCCGGATATTACATCTTCCGGTAATCGTGCTAGGATAAAGCCTCCTGACATGCACGCAAACCAAATCACGCGCAGACTACAATATCGAGCGGATGACGGTTTCCCTCTACGACGAGAAACCGGCTTAGCTGCATGGGATTCTCGACAGCAAATGCACAAGCTAGTAATATATGAATATGGTCAGTCAGGATAGGTCAATTCGTCGAATCATCTGGAACTGTTTCAACGATGAAGTAAACCGACTGTTTGCTAGTACGCATTTCCACTTAAGTTTGTCAAAAGAAAGTAATTTCCCTTGTTCAATGAGAGAAGAGGAAGCACTAATTTATAAGCTAGTAAAATTAGCTTTGAATGATAGGCAAACAGAGAAAGGGTAAAAGGTATAGGCGCGAGTTGGGTGGATGGTATCATTAACGTCGAATGGTACATTTCGGTTAGTCCCGCAGTTTAGGTTTGCTTCGGTATTCCTCACTTCTCTCCCCCTATAATCGTCCGAGATGTAATTAAGGCGTAAACCAGTGCAAACTAGACAAAACTGCCCTACTCGGCGCACAGTTATCGCATGCCGTGTATGTATGTGTTAGATGAGATTCCCGGAGAAATATAGTTTCCTAGGGTTGCGGATGCGAAGCGCGAGCGCGAGCGCGAGAATGCTCCGTTCACGTGCTCGTACATTTCCGGCATGCATAAGCCGATTTCGGCGTTAGTAGCCATATAGGAAAATTCATTTTCCCAGTCAATATTCCCTGAATGAAATTTGGTACCATCGTTACTCGTTACCGGAGAACGAGTAAATTTTCTATGAGAGTTTTTCCAATACCTTTATTGATGACCCGATGCACTGCATTTCTTCTCCTGATAGCCATTATGAATAGGAATCAGAGCTACATCCGAAATCTAAGACAATGGAAATATCTCGAATGGAAATGTTATCGGGAAAATGTGATTTAGACGCAGGGAAAAATTAAGTAGAGCAGCTAAAATATGAAAAGATTCGGAAAAACGTAACCTCATTCTGTCGGACAAGCGGTCCGAGTAATGTTCGAAATGCTATTAAGATGGCCGACAAGATAAGGAGAAATCCCGATTTGTGTACAATCGATACCAAGCGAAATTAGCGAGATAATTTAGATCAGCCATCAAGATAGGAGGTTACGGAACTGCCACTCTAAGACTGCCAGATGAAGTTTCTACCTGGAATGTGTTGAGGTGAGCCAAGATATATACATACCTTGACCCAGTCGTTATTCGACGCAGCCTAACAATCGCGTGGCTGCGCACTGTCGGACTACAGCAAGTTCGACTAGCAAGAGGAATTCCTTGGATAGTCGGTAGTAGTATGGTGCGACGATTTCCCGATAAGGAAGAAAGGAGGCGGGTTTCGTAGGACTCTTGGACGAACGTTTCACGGAGACGATCAGTCCACGAGATAGCACGATAAAAGCCGCACGAACTCAATTCGGCTTATCGTAAATTTGAGGGAAAAACGGCGCGGTGGGAGTGGCGCCATGCTTGGAACTGTGAATTCACCAAAATGAGCAGGGAATACGTCATTCTGGCGGAAGTAACGACTTGAGGAACGCCGACATACCCCCATTCAAGTAAATGCTACTGGAAGGTAATAAGCGGCGACAAAGGGGTTATATTTCGCTTTCTCTGTATCAAAGTGCATGAAGCACGCATAGGAAAATCTAGTGCTTCTGACAGAAAGTTCTAATTGGCCAAAGGAAAGTCAATTCGTGATGAAAATTAATCTTGCGTAAGATTACAATCTTTTCTTCTGAATTATTAATGAAGTGGATGATTTGATAACGGTACAAAATACTACTCCGTATTGTTCACTTGAGGTAGATGTATCGGCGAATCCGCATTTGCATACTCGTGCCACTATGCCATGCATGAGATTCGTTCTGATTTAATGCGGTCCAGATAACCGTCGGATGCAATCATCCAAATAGATTGGATTCCCTGATAGATCACGTGTTACGTACGGAGGATGTAAGTAACGCTACATCGATGGTAGAATATGTGGAATTTGGATTAGAGGTCAGAAAGTATAGGAGGAGAAGGAGAGCAGAAGAAGTCGATGGGTGCATTCGAATCCTCTCAATCCCATGTATTTTCCATATGCTGGTAAGAATATGAAGGGTGGTGACGAGGGGTATGGTCGAGGAAATAGGGATCGCGTGTCCCCACTCATAATCGAATTTGGAGTTTACGGGTCAGCAAACGGAGGGGTTCGCGTATCTGGAAGAGTCAGACAGCCATTATGTTAGCATAAAACCGATGCCAGAAGCATGCACACGACAATCACCCCACCACCAATCATTTGTCAACGGGCGCGCCCGAAACATTGCTTTGGATGTTTAGCACACATTCAAAGAGGAGACGCTGGCTTATCCGCCTACGTAGTATCACGGCACCCCTCACTCGACGATGGTCGAGCCATTTCGAGTGACGAAACCCGGCGCGCTATCACTGGCGAGCAAAGCACTTTGCCGCATGAAAGCGTGACAATGACACACGCATGAACACGTGCCGCAACCAAAAGCATGTACATGAAATTGCGAGGACGATCTTTGTGCTTCTGTTCCACTACGCCTCTGCGCTCCAAGCTTCTCTGAAACGAAAGCGCTTTTTTCCCTGTCACACACAGGTGAAAGTGTGCTCTCGGCTTCCGATATCTTTTCCAGCATTTGCGTAATAAACGCGTGGTGGAAACTACAGCACCGGTTTCAATGCGACGCGTGTCTTTCAGAGATAAAGTGTTCTCTTTGCTATTCTCTCGTACACACACACACACACACACCCTCCTTCTCCTTCGCCTCCACCCTGTCGTTTGCCGCGATAGGTTTGATTTATCGGATTAATTCTTCCTCCTTCTTGCTTCCTATCGGTTCAATCTCACCGAGAGCTTTCACGGAAACCCGTTTTGTTTATCCGCTGGTGAATCACACACTTTGTTCCGATCAAACGTTATAACATGCAAAGCCGTGTGAAATTGCAATAACAAATATAAACTACGCATTTTTACCCAACGGCCATCCAGTTGATTAGTTATACTTTCTCTAGCAGGATGATCTCTTTGTATTGCCAATTGTTGGTACTATTAAATTAGTTTTCACCAAGCAGATATTGAATGACTTCCCGGAAAGTAATTTCGTCGATGATGGGTTGTGCGATTCAAAAGCCATGTGCAATATGAATGACCGTTTGATATTAAACTCGGATGCTTTTATTTGGGGATCATAATATTTTGAAAGGCGGATAATTTTAGTGTAGGATGTAGTCCGCTATCGGAAACGATGTCATTACGAAGAACTGGGGTTTAAAGGCACATATACACGCAAGCAGTATACAAAGAGCTTTTTAGACAAGATTATACAAGTACTTAGGATCGGAATATCAATATCTAAAGCCAACATGCTGGATTTGTATAAGCATTCGCAGTCACTAACGAGTCCTTATTTGAAAGCCTGACCATTATATAAACTGGCCCGAAAACGTATAAAAAAAACTGCAAGTTTGTAAGCTTCAGTTTAATTAAAAGGAAAAAATACTGAAATCGGAAGTTTATTTGTCCACATTTTAAAATAGGAAAAAGCATTCATCATACATGGTGCGCTTGCTTAATAATAAAGTATTGATTATCCCATTTGCATCTGTGTGCAAAATTGACAAAAAGAGGTCCTGTTACGTTTCGTTCAGCGTTTGTTCCTTTATATCCGTTGATGAATTCGTTAGTAGAATGCTTTCAATCCTATAATATTCTATCATGCAAACTGCTCTATGTCAGAGCACCGTAGCTAAAAACGACTCAACAAATATTTGTTGGCAGTGACACGTGTGTGCAAAAACACATTGTGTTATTGCGTAGCGCGCAGTCTGCGGTCTGCACTGGTATTGCCAGTGATAGTTTATGACTTGCGTATATATGTACGCTTTTACCATATACGAGTACACACCAGATTCCGCCGACTACATCTATAACCATAAAGTATCGAGGTAGTCCGTGCTAGTCAGTTATTCAGCGATCCTAATTGTACCTCAGTCTTGCATAGAGCTCCGGTGCTTTATCGATTAGGAAGCCAATACATTAACTGGGACATCGTTTTGCCCTGGACCCTTTTTTCCCAGTGTCCCTTCTTCTGGTCTCGGCTGATATTTCATTCGAATGTCACTTCCCTTCCATTTGCCCCTTGCCACCGATCCACTATCAAGATCATCCCGTAAAAGGCTTCTCTCCCATAGATAAAGCGAGTACGTAAAGCCGATCAAGCAGGAGAATGTATGCCATTACTGCCGACAATAAAGAAGTTACTTAACTGCCGCTATAAACTTTACACCAGCTTGCCAACTGCTGAACAAGAATTAAAAGCTTTCTCTCTGGAACAGGGAATTCCCTGTTACAACATGACAGTGTGTTCATGTACGTTTCACTCGCTTGTAATCCACGGTAGATCTCCGAAGTGAATTTGAAGAAGGGCGGCGGTCATTTAAGTTGGCGCAATTAGAGAAGCGGAAACCCCCTGAGCGAAATTACTTTCGCTCTGATTCACGGGGGATCTGCCATGCTAGTACGTCCCAGTGCAAATGATGTAGCACGCGACTCATCTAGTGAATACCGAGAACCGTGTGTCGGCCTGTATATCGCAGTGTGCGACCAGTTGTGCACGTTGTTTCGAATTGTCCAGGTGAATACTCTCTGCTTGATCGACGGCTATCCAATCAGGCTGTTTTCTCGTTCGCTCGGATCGACAAGCTCATCAATTCACAAGGGCATACCTAATTCGCCAGTCAACCACGCTAGCCAATTGCCGACAGGATGTCCCGTTGTAAGCTTCTCCTTGTTCAAACCGAATCTACGTAGCACGGAGATGCGGTTTAATTTATACACGTGGAAAAATAAAATAACCTATATCATACATATATCAATCGCGCATATATCTTTGCCAGGAGACATTTATTATTGGTGCACGCCCGATACTGAGACCGCCAATGATTCCACAACGCAGAGGAAATTAAAACATATCACTGCCACGTACTTTCTTTTTAAATTCGGCAGAGGTTCGATAGAGATAACACGCAACAGGCAGGCCTATTTATATTTCTAATCGTAAGGATGAATCGATGAGACGCCTCCAAGTATATTCCCTATTAATTTCCGTATCGGATCATTTCATGTACATGTCTCTGGCATGCATATTCCTGAAATTTGAAAGGCCAAATATCATATGACGTCTACGCGTAGATCTTGCACGCGACATTTCCCACGAGTTTAATCCACACATGTATATTTCGACCATTAATATAGCTGGTGGATGCGACAAGCGGTATTCTAACGTCGTCGTCATTCGGTCCCTTACGCGTGTCACGGTGATATAACGAGGTGGCACGCCGGGCTCTCTCTCTGCCAGTCGTTAAAAACTGCTGAGGGACGTACTTTTCGCGGCACACGCTGCCACGTCGCCATCGCGTATTTCTTAGGGCGGTTAATATTCCGCGGAAGACAGAGTACGCCAGTTTTACAGTCGAGGTGAAACAAATTGCGCGGGAACATTGCATTCTTCATCCTGAAATTACGAAGGCTTTTTCCCACGAGTCCATGCGCGCCTGCACTCACAACGCTTCTTGGTACTGTTGGACTCTGCACTCACTCGAAAAGCATGTCAGAATCGTATAGTGTATACGTAGTTCGCAACACTGAACTCCTGAGTGACCGGGTGAAAAAAGGCCGCCGAGCCAGATAGTAAGCGGAAAAGGTGGAGGGTGTCAGTGTCAGCTGTTATTACTAGGGCATTACGTAATGTGGATGGACAGTTTATCACAGGCCGAATAATTGGGACGAAGCTCCGCTGGAAGCACGAACGCCTAGGAATGGAGCGTCGTCATTCATTACAAATAATGAATATGCTAGATAATATTTTAAATGTGACACCGAGCTAATGAGCAGCCAGCATATCCGGGCTGAAGCTCCAGGCCCATACGGGAGAGGGCGCCGGAGTACCGATGTTATAACGAGGTCTTTTAAATTCACGACGCGGCGAGCGCGTGCCAGTGTAACGGCAAGAGATAAACCGTTTTCTCGGTAATTTCATAACAGGCCGCCTATGCCGGCGATAATTTTGAATTATTTCTAGCAACGTCGAATTGCCGGCAAGTGGAGCACCGGGCTACGACGAACATGTCTCATCTTTGTCGAGTACGTAACGTTGGAACGTGAAATTGTGCCGTGCATCATTCAGGAGGACACGCACAATCGGACATTGCAGCCGGCTCATCCTTGCTCGGTGGCCTCAAAAGCCTGACAGCTTCGAGAACAGTGATAAAGATGTCAGCAGCCAATTCACTGCCACACACGCCACGGTATATTCTCGTATACAAATTGGATCACGTGTGTCATGTGCACTTCTCTAATTGCATTTCCAATTACTTAAATTCTGAAGGGTGGTTCAGCATGAAACAACGTTATTCCCTCAGAGTTTTACCAACGAATCAAACTTTTTGCATCGATTAATGCCGATTTCATTTTAATTTCCATCCGTCACCAATATCGATTATCAATAAATTCCAGTTTAAAGAGTTACAATGAAGATATTACTAAGGTATACAAATCAACAAGGATTCGATATCCTATCGCTATTTCTGACGCGACGCTAAAGATTTAATACGCTTGAGTATTAATGAGGACTGGTAATAAGGACCGTTAAAATTTTATTGAATGTGTTGCTCGCACATTAAAATTACCAGGTGCAAGATATAGAATACTGATCCCGGGTGTGTTGTATGCACGTACGAATGTTGCACAAGTCGTACGTTGACTAAAACAAAGAAAACTCGAGGGTAGAATGGATCTTGCATAATATTACAATCTCTCTTTCTCAATGGCCAAGGGGATTGGTACTTTGATAACCTCAAAAATGCTTACTGCGTATTGTTGAATAGAGGAAGATGTACCGACATATTTGCATTTGCATACTCATTCCACTATGCCGTATGAGATCTGCTCTGATTTAATGCGGAACGAGTAGACGCCTGATGCAATCAACCAAATAGATTGGATTCCTGATAGACCGCGTGCTAGGTAAGTGAAATATAAGTTATACTACATTACTGAGAAACTATGTGCAAGTTTAATTAGAGGCCACAAAGTATACAGCAGAACAAAGGTATTCAGTTTGGTCTGGCCACAAGAAGTCGAGTCGATCGTTCTCTCGGAAGTTTTCAGCACCGGTTCCTTGCTGTGGTACAAAAGATTTAATATGCATGAATATTAGTGAACGTCGACAAATTTCATCGAATGCGCAGCTCTCTCATACATTGAAATTACCAAGTTCAAGACATTAAAAACTCATTGCACAGTTTCCGGGCATACTGTGTGCGCACATGAATATTACACGAACACTCATTTTCACGGTTAGAAAATTACACATAATTCTGATTAATTCTATAAAAAAAGGGACCGAAATTTAATTCCGTACTGCACGAAAGGGTTTAACAAAATAATTTTCCAAGGTAATATAAAACCACATTGTTTCTTTGTAAGCTAAGTTCCCGTCAATTAAAGGTAATTATATTACGAGCTGGTGTATATCCATGTTTATTAGACCAGGTAACAGCTTTTCCTGATTGAATTCGCCAAATCGATATTCGACGGTATTCGAAATAAACCAAGTGTTTCTTCCGTGAGAACACAAACTTTTCCCTTAACCGCAAGTGGTGAACTGCAGAGTATCCGTTAAAAACGAGTGTAAGTGTAGTCCATATAAGTCGTTCTTTATCGGCGGTCGATCGGAAGTTCATTTGAATTTTCTAAACCACCGCTCGACCCTCATTTAAAAACTATTCGCCTTGCCTAAGAGCATCCCAAAGTCTCGCATACCCATTATCGCACCATCCACTGCGCCACGCAAACTTTTTGATACCGCTGTGCTAAGTCATTAGGCGGAAGGGAATAGTTATACCCGTTGGAACTTCACTACTCAACCGCACTTGGTAATGGCAATCCATTAGATCCGAATGCTACGTTACACACACATACACACACTTTGCCAATGTCACCAATATACCAATATAAGTTCCTGAAAGATTATGTTCATCGTGTGGTACATCAACGACCCCCCAAATACGTAATAATAGAATGTCCCAAGTTCAATGAACAACGCTATACTCAATTCAAAGAAAAACTTCTTATTAACTTATACCATGTAATTTAATGTGGTACAAAAAAATGTATCATAGCACATATAAGGTCGCTATAAAACCACTGCAGTACAGCGATCAAAAATTTAAAAAATATATATAAGGTTATGCCAACGAGAAACTGGATAACCCATGTTTCCAAGAAGGTCAGATGAAACGGAGTCGGTCCTGTATCAGCAAACATTCATCCAGACAATCCTCCAAAATCAATCTCTTTCCTTCTAAGCTCACTCGCAGTGTTCGCTCGATATTGCTGGTACTCATAAGAGAAAGAAGAGAGGGTGAAGGGGAAAAAGTGTATGGAAGAGAGAGTGAGAGAGTAGGTTCAGGCATTGTTTCGAGTGAGCCAGTGAGCTTAAAAAGCGCAGCTGCGACATTCGCCCGTAAATTCGGCTGTACCGGCTCACAAAGGGCGTGCTGGTCTGTAAAAAGAGGGAAAATCGAAAGAGCAATATACGAGAAGTTTCACGATAGTGTTCGGCCAGCCGATGGCAGTCTTGCTTTCAGTAGCATGTACGTTAAACGAGGAGCTAGAACAAGCAGAAGGGAAAAGAAGTGTAGGGTGGGTAGCGGAAGAGAGAGAGAGAGAGAGAGAGAGAGAGAGAGAGAGAGAGAGAGAGAGAGAGAGAGAGAGAGAGAGAGAGAGAGAGAGAGAGAGAGAGAGAGAGAGAGAGAGAGAGAGAGAGAGAGAGAGAGAGGATGAACGTCAGCAACACACGCGGTTGTAGTGTAGCGATGTGCCAAACGGATTGTGCGGGCATTTAATTTGCCAAATGCAGGGGCGGTCGGCCATAGCATACTCTGGATTCAATTAAATCAAATGGAGTTAGCTCCGCTCCGAACGACGATTATAAGCCGGAGAGCATCCCTGTTCATCCTTTACTCACTCTCATCCCCTTTCATCTGGGAATTGCCGGGGGCCCACTGCACGCCACAATCCTTGCCCTAAAGTTTTAACCCTAGGGTCAGTGAGCTCAAGTTTAATAGATAACCCATCTTGTCGACTGGTCCATTGCACTTTGGAGTGGTGGAAAACCTTTTGAGATAAGTTTCTCTAAAAGTATTATTATGAAAATGTTACAGATTGGCGGAATGCCTTTCTTGATTTCTCCATTCATCACATTCTGCAAATATTAAATTCATCTCAACAGCCGCCGATAAATGCCGCCGAGATTCCAACTATTCCTTCTGGCATTCTCTGTGCAAATGATCAATAATGCCCCAGAAGACATCCCGTTGCAGGGTCCTATTGTGATAAAGCGCGATACATTAGCGTACATGCAACGAATGGCTTTGTGCAGTGAATCTTAATTATAAAGGACCGATGCTCTTATGATGATTAGTGCGCTTAGTTTGCAACGCGGTAATTGGTTTCGTGCTGGTGCGATTCACCGATCCCAGTGCAAGGATCCCAATAGACAACACTGCGCATATAGAAGTGAATTCCTTGTCATCTCTCACTTCATAGAGCGCGACTCAATGAGTCAAAGATAATGCTAATCGGATTTTCTCTAATTATAGGTATTGCCAATAACGTTATCATTTGGAGTTTCGATTGCTCGATGGTCCATTAAAATGCGTGACCTAAATCGGATGTGTGCGCTCAAGCGCTGGCTGATCAATTCATTCCGAGTGATGAAAACGACGATTGCATTGCAACTCATATATTTATTGTTAATTTTATTTTATATTGCTGGGGGCCCTTTCCAGTGACTTATTCCGCGCATCGAATAAATCGGTGCTGGCAGCAAAAGGAAATAAAAATGTATCGACCAATGACAGAACGAATAGGTTCAATTTGAGTTTTGGGTGGATTCGACAGAGACCGTCCGGCACCGAAGCGTATTTGTATTTTAAAGGCCAAACTGAAGGCGTGTTTCAAAGGATAGTTGCTGTCAATTCTCCTGTCAGGTAATCTACCATGCGTGCAGGATCAAAGAGGCCGTAAAGAATTCTGAGTAACATAATGCCAATATGCATTTGGGTTCGGGATTCAAGTTTTGCCGCATTGCTGCCGCAGCTTAGGATCATAGGTGTCGCGACCTGTTATACTGTTATATTATTCACAGACGGCACGAGGCCGCACCGAGTCCTATCTTCGCATATACAGACTCCAAGTCCAGTATATCTAATAGTCTGCAAGAAATGGTAAACTTGGAGACCGATAATACGTATTCCAATGGAATACCTTATACGCCTATCTTCGCTGTTGAAAACGGGGCTAAACCGGATTCATCGATTTGCTTTATTACATCTTTAGCGAAACAGAGAATTGACAATTTATGCGCCGTATCACTGTTTACCCCTTCTTCCGTTGACCGACCAATTCAAATATTGCGTAGAATACTCTAGTCTGTACTTCTGCAATGTAACGTCAGGTAGCATAGATCAAGGAAGCTGTTCTCCGGGTGGCCACCAAACTAATTTCGAGCTCCCGGTCATTTTAATATTCCAGCTTCTTTAATTTTTTTAATTAAAACTCCGGCCCGCAAGCCGGTAAGACTCGGCCCGAGGAGGCTGGAGAGTACGATTAAAAGAGAATCGGATATGATGGGACTGCGCAAGCTGGCTGGCTGGCTGGCTGGGCTAGGCAGCTAACGACTCCCAATAAAAATTATCCCCTGCTCCGTGCGCCTTTCCGTCCGCTCACTTTTCGCCCAGCTGAGTGAAAAAATCCACTAGGAATAGTGACGCCGCAAAAAAGCAGATAGATATAAATTGGAGGGAATTTCGCCGTTGCGGCTCGTATGTTTCGGGGAAGGGGTTCGTTTCCGGAGATGGTAGGTAGGACCTAGAAGGCACGAGCGTGTTGCTTCAGCTCCTGCTGCTGCTACTGCTACTGCTACTGCTACTGCTGCTACTACTGCTGCAAGCTCATGGAAAAACGATTAGGACTCTTGGCGTGAGCTTTATCGCCCCGCACGATTTACTACCGGCCGTTGCCCAGATACGGGAAACTCCTAGGCGAGAGGCCACCGGTTCGACCCTTGCTCCAACCAGACGCGTACCACACTTTCTCCCACCATGCTTCGTAACACGAGTTTTACTATGACTCTGAACACTGAACCGAACGGTTCTGGCTTCTTATAGTTTGATAGCACTGTTGCTAAATGACGGAAATAGTCTTCTGGTGTTAGGAATGTAATATGTGAAGCAGAAAATGATGAAGGTTTTTCATTTTTCAATCTTCCGGTTATATCGCGCTTCTGAATTAAATGTACTCTTATGTGATGATGTGAATGATATCGCTCGCAGTATGAATGTGTGACAGAAGATATAAAGAAGAAGGACAATAGTCTCACGAATTTCATGGTGTCAATACAATCCTGAAAAGAGTGCGAACATTTTGCGATAAGGAAACGAAAATAAGCGCACATCGACAAACTCCAGGAGCGTTTACAACGCAACACCATTCTGCGGCGAAGGGTCCGGGATTCGAGCGGTTCTGTGAGAGGCACGTGGAGAATACAATTTCAAGGAGTGCCAGGAAAGGTACGAACTGTGCAAGCGTCAAGCACGGAAATGGATTCGACCATAGAAGGTTTCTTATATCAATTTGAGCGTATTTACTGTCGAATTTACGAAGTGCCGGTTTTGAAAGATTCGTGTCACGGCGTATTTTTTGGCAAGTATTTGAGAATATAAACCGTTTGATTTGTAGGCAGCGAAGTACACAAAGTACTATAGTACATATTGCAAAAGACTAAATTAGAAAAGGATAGTCTATCAAGAATAAACCGTGGAGAAGCGTTCTACGGCGAGTGCCTTTCGTAATCTCTTCTTGACAGACGAACGTTTCAGAGACGAGGTATTCTTCCTTCGAAATACATAGAGCATACAATTTGTGAAAAGCGGACTTCAAAGAATGCCGCACCCAATGCCGAAGTAGAAGGTTGCAGGCAGACCTACACAAACGCATGACAGAAATCTTATTCCTCTTTCGCAGATCATTTACAGTAGGGCTCGAATGCTCAGCTCCGCACAAAGCAAGAAACGGACAAAGAGGGTGGAGTCATTAACGGAGAGGATTATTAACGACCCACAAGGGGTTCGAAAACGCGGGATTGTCTGCTCTAAAAACCGCAACTACAATTTCAAATGCAGTCATACTGTTGACTGCAAAAGGCATTATTACGGATTACCAGCGTGGGGGAGTCATAAAGCACCTAATGTCCCCAGGCCGTAACTCTAAGTATCACGACATCGTAAAGTCAGCTAGAAACTAAGTGTATAAAGTTCGGGCTTGCTCCTAACTAGTTCCAAAACGAATGCACTCAGGTCAGATAATATAAGGATCGCAAGAGTAGAGAGGGAGGTCTGAAAAGTCAAACGGGGGGATTTTACTAGCGCATTCGCCTCCCATCTCACTCATCCACCCACGCGTACTTCAGAGAACCGGTGAACCAAGTTGCTCGAACCAGAGATTATAGTAGGTTAATAGTTATCTACGATGACTGAAGCAGGGAAACTTCGTAATGTAAGCGCGACATATACTACTTCAAACGACACACTGTTCGCCGATGTCGCCCGTCAATATCCCTCTATGTATGCGCACGTGCATCAGCATATTTACATGAGCCATGTACACACCATAAAAGATACATGCACCACTCTCATCATGTAACACCCGACTAATCCTTGTTCGTCGTTTCCCGTATTATGCGTGACTCACTCTCCTATTCTACCTTTCACCTCAACTCTCATTAGATCTAAAACCTCTTACATTATTAATACAATAAGCACTGACAAAGCTTTGACCGGGACAAATAAAACTGTTACCCATATAGGTCCAAAAACTTTCCAGAATCCCACCTCTGTTGCGATTTGTGATTGCACATCAAAGTGCAAATTACAATGATTCCAACCCTACATACACAAGAATGGCTTCGGAACCGGTGGAAGTCTTGGCACAGGTCGTATGAATGCCACCCAATTTCGGCTCCCTTACGATATATTGTATGTAGGAACATATGTAAGCAACCATTATTCGCCACGTAGTCTAGATCGCATCTTGCAAGTATCCATTGCAACGCGGAGGCAAGGCTAATGATTTTTCCGAGTGCAACCTGGTTCTCCAGCACCACACGTATCGGGAGTATCCGATTTCTAATGTGGTAAGATTACCTACTACGGGCCGAAGCAGTATACATGTATACATAGCTATGGATCCGAGCGAAATGTTCCCTTGTAGCTTTCGCCGTGGTGCGACCGTGTGCCACGTATATGTATGTATAGCATAACGTGCAACGCAAGCTCTGCAACGTAGGCAATATGTAGGTGCCCTCGGTGTGTGATGAAGCGGCCCCGTCAGCCTGCTTCGCTCTCGAAGAGAGGCCGAGTCTCCGAGTGGAAACGAGCAGCGGAAGACGAAGAAGAAGGAAGGGGAAAGGAGAGAGAGAAAGGAAAGGGGCAAGAAGAGTAAGGCTGGATAGCGAGCATTTTCCCGAAATCCAATTTTCCAAGATTCCCACCACCTTAAGCTCCGGAGCACTGGTATTATCTTTTAAGCGTACCTGCTACGTAATGGTCTTGGCTGGGCCAGGACACGACCGCTTAGTAAACACGCCCATTTCGCACTCGTAAATTCCACTGGCGTAAACCAGGAGGGGAACATTTAGATCAGGAGAAAATATAGCGCGTATTCTTCTTTAAGACTTTCGCCTGTTCACTTAAGCAGGTTTTCACTGGTGAGACAATTCAAAGATTGCTTAACTTCGTTCGCACCTTCATTCCTTCTATCCACCGTACCGCAGCAATAATTTTGGTCTCATCACGCGTCTCTAGAACTGTTAAGAATGAGATATGACCTTCCTATAAGTACTTGCTGATTTATCGTACCAATGTAGAAAGCTCGCAGGATATTCCGGCAAAATATATTAGGTCGCGCTCGTTTATAAACTGGTATAGCGGGATGAGTAATGTCGCCTAATGCGGTCCGCGCGTGCATGTGAACTTCATCCTGACTCTCGTGGATGTAAGTAATCTATTGCTTTTATACGCTTTCAGGATCAACGCGGTAACCTTCCGGCGGAATATGTGTACCGAACGGCTGATCCCAGATTTACTCAGTGCGGTGAGTACCCGCTTTTCCCAAGTTATTTCTCATAGGACTAAGTACAAGCTAGTGCGATCGGCAAGGTGCTCGTCTAACTCAGCCCCACGTGAATCCTAAAGTTACCTTCCGCCTTTCCACATGCGAGCTATTCCAGCATAATTTAATGCGGGATGTTTAACAGACGCCGGTCAGGCGCTTGAATTGGAGTACACAGACTTTGAGAGTAGCTTCATAGTATGATGTCTGACACAACTCGTATGTATCTACTTAACATGGCTTTCTGATGAGGGTCTTGTTGGAACAAGCTAGACCTATTTGGAAGTAAGAAGAGCATTGCAAATTCAGCACTAAAGTGCTAATCGTATGCAAATAAGCAAATGGTGTTTATTTAATCTCGTTATATGTTTCAAATTGTAACCACACTAGACGCATATATCAGTCTGGAGGCAGGTTATTGCCCATTCAATACACCTGGATTTGATACACACCTATATTTAACTCACGAATGTTTCTCTATCCCACTGTTTGATCAATGCCAAGCTTAAAATAACAGTCGATCGGACCAAATATTTCTGGATGCTAGTGAAATACAAATTGAAAACTTATTTATAACGCGACAATTCTAGAAACTTTCTCTACAAGAATAGAAAATCTTTCACCTGGTAATGGTGGAACAATTCTGGCAACCTTTTCCTGTAATGAATTAAGAACCTCGCCCCTTTTGAAGTTTATTAATAATTAACTTGGGCATTATCCGAGTTCCCGGATAAAACTTGAACTTTCAGTAGCAGTTAACCGGAAGCACTGGAAGGATGAGAGAGAGAGAGAGAGAGAGAGAGGGGGGGGGGAGGAGTTAGCGGCAGACTCTCGTGAATATCTGGTATCATTCAAGCTGATTCCAATTCACCTACTACCGTGCAGCATAATTTTCCTGACTTCGTCCGATTGGGCCAAAGTTCACAGAGTTGCGGGAATCCTTTGCATATTGCAACGATCCTACTGAATGTAGATATTCACGGGGTATATCGATGTCATTCATATGCATCCGGCGTTGTGCGACGGTGCATTATTCCACTTGACCAGCCGTAAGAATACCCACCCCTCGCACCGGAACTAAATTCCCCCAGGCTTTTCTGCCCACCAGGTTTTAGCATGTAGAAGCGTGTAATGAGCGCAGCGTAAGCGGAGAAACACGCTAACGCGATGCAAATGCGCGCGCGAAATCGAAGGTGTCGCCCGACTAGGAAGCCTGCACTGTGCTAATGGAAGTCTAAACCGAGCCTTTCCTACTTACCGCTGCTTACCATGTACCATGTAACGTGCTCACGCCTAAGTAGCAAGGTTACTCGTTAGAAAGCTTTGCTAAGAGAAAAAGGGAAGCCGAGACATCTGGTTCCCTCTTCTACTTTATGTATTCCGTGCACCTCGAGTATTTGTTTCCTACGCAAACGTGTCTTCAACCAACTTTTTCTTCCGGCAATACTTAGATAGAAACCAGGCACACACAGAATGACACGTAGTGACCGTGCAAAGAAATGAGCCACCGGATTTTCCACCAAGCAATGTTTTCTATCCCCTCTCTATTTGTATGCTCTTATCGAATTCACAGTTTTATTTGCACACGGTTTTATTGCTTCAACCACATCACCGTTTCAGCCGACAACTACCCTCTCTTTTCTAGATCGCTCAGGTGCAATCATTTTCACATCATTTTAGCCGTCGTGTTATTTGTAGAGACCTTTCGCCTCGTAAATATAAGTATTTCTGAGGGGAGGAAACTAGCCTGTATGAATTCAATGCGTAATGTTAGGAAACTCGAGATATAGGAATGAGTTCAAAGCGGGCAACCTGGAAGATGCCGCTTATACATCTTCCCTTTAGGAAAAAAAACTGAACACGCAGGGTACCATAAAAACGCCTGACAAGCCATGCTGAGAAAAGGTTGGTTTAAAGACGCAGAGTACCGAGGATTCAGTCTTATTTAGACTGTCGAAGGACAACGTTATATACTAGTTTACTAATTAATTAAAAGTCGCTTGCAACGCGCTCCGTGTATTAAACATCTTCTTACAATGAAGAATTATGCAACAGCATAAAGGCGGACCACTTCGGTAAAAGTGATCGCAAGCCTTGCTCCTATACGCGTGCGTTTTGGATAAATATTTGAAAGTTTTCAATGTGTTTCAACGTATATCGGTAAGGCTTTCATCCCACAAGCGTCTCCCATGCTCGTGGCACATAAGTGCACGTTTGCATGCTGCTCAGCTCCATATTGAGTGCACACTTACTCTTCGGATGCGCGTGAGTGTGTACGTACCCTGTATACGCGCTTTTCTGCCCCCTGCAATTGAATGCGGTCACGCAAGTAAACTCGTAAAGAATAAGCTTTCACACGCAATTCAATTATTCTGTTAGCAAGCGCAAAAATGGCACAAAAATTTGAAGATATAATTTTTCCATTGATCGTACGAAAAAGCCAATAAATACCTGTATGGATTATTGCGAAAAAACAAATATGAACAGAATGTGGAAGTCTGTGCGAAATCGTTTAGCGATTATTTGTTCGTTCGTATTTATACAAGCATTGTTCTACGTAATTATTAAACCGTACTATGTATATTTTGCGATTAATGTATCATGAAATACGATACAGATATATTCTGAGCACACAAACTTTACAGTATTTATTCAATGCTAAACTCATCTGTATTCAATGAGAAAAACACAAAAGAGCAGGTATATTTTTAGCATAAAAATGCGATGAGCGATAAAAACAAACACTAGTTGAAATCGACTGGAGAAAAAAGTCCGAATACCCGTTATGCCGAAAGGGTATGAAAGCCGTGGAGACGGTTAGCATTGATTCTGTTCGCAGGTGGATCTGTTCAGCGGAGACTGCAAGTAATTGTATGCTTTGGGCTCAAAGGAGCATAGAGGAGCGCGCACGCGACGCGGCAAGAACCGAGCAACGGGCATGTCACGCGCACCGTTCTGGGTCAGCGCGACGTGTTGTTCGTTTTAGAGCAAAACCATGTTGCGAGTTAACGTCCATCCTCCTGGGAGAGTGCCTACGAAATAAACTGCGCTCCAACCTGCCAGCTGGCGTGGCGATCTGCTCCCCCTGTTCGCGACCAGCGCAGCAGCTCTATTCCCCAGCCAACTAGCCACTTGTCATAACTTTTGAAGGTGCCCTTCACCCGAATGGGCTTTACGCCCTGTTGGCTCGATAGTAGTAATAAGCATTTGATCCTCTGCACTCTGCCTCGCCAACAATTGAGGAACGTGCAAGTTGATAATCATTATCGCGCGACCGAGCACTCTCTTACCGTAAATTTAAGTCGCGCATCGTAGGATAATTAATCTCTGGTGCGGAAAGTGATCCTTTGATAGGTAGATTCACTAGGGAAGTTTGTTTGTTCCGTACGTGAAATCTAAACTGGTCGGTTGTTGAACTAACCGTGTCGGTTGATCAACTTCTATTAAAGTTATAAATAAAAGCATACAGAGAATGGACAAACGAAGTGAAAGCACACCGGATAGCGATGCTTGTCAGGAACAAATTTTTAGAACGGAATTTTTCCGAGGTGCAATTTTTCTTCTGTTTCGGTTAAAAAAATCGATTGAGACCGAAATAACCGGATTCGATAGTTCCGTCGCTTCAACAAGCCAGAGCATATTTTGATCAGGCAATCAAATCGGTTTCAATACATGCTCGCGGGAATTAAGTAATCCTGGAGATCATTGTGAATAGACGTGTATGGGCGTTCACACGTGTGTGTGTGTGTGTGTGGCGATAGTTGGAACTGGTACGCAATCGGTCGGCCTCACTGTTCTAGAACCATAATGCGCAAAGTTGACGTTTCTGCGGCCAGGGAAATAGGCCTCCAGTGGTTTAATGCGAATTCAGACAGCTATTTGCCGCCCTGCGCGTGTTCAGAACAATCCTCGAATTACACCATCTCACTCCAAGGAAAGTAGACACGGTCTGATGCTCGGCGAATTGTCCCACGATGACTCGCCAAATTACTAATTTCCCTACATGGACATTTTAAATTTCTCGCACTTACTTTTATCTAGTGGTCGCTCTCGTGCACTTTCGTTTTGGCCTTGCATGTCGCCACACGGTGGGTGGATCGTGCGGTGTGAATTCGGTTTAAACCGAGTCTATAAAAGCGGAAAGGGCAGCATTGTCTCTATAAAGCCAATACACTCTTCCGTACGATATATCGAACTGAGAAAGGAAAGCACTCGTTGCGCAACAGCGTGCCACTCTTCCAGATTAAAACAGTTTGTCGGGCTAAATTGAACACGCCCACGCCGATACATGGCTCGACATCTGCGAAATCACTCTAATTCATGTAGCATTCATCCGCTCTTCTCCACTAGCCGACCTGCTCTACACACTATACGATTCATGTGTGTGGCGTATGCACGTCCAATTGACAACTGCAATTCGACAATTGAACCTGTAATATCATCATACCACGTAACAATAGATGCCACGCGAGAGAACAAATACAATCGTCAATATAGCAGGATTTTTGCGTAACCATCGATTTTGGCATGAAACGGCACTCTCTCTGCAAACAACACTGTTGAACACTGTTTTCAAGCCATTTAAGTCTTATATAAATTGCACTTCTTTCGTGCTTGTTAAAAAAAGTGGACTAAGTATTTGTCGCAGACTGAAATTAAGCAAGTCATATACGAATTTGTGATCAGGCGGATTCCAGAAGCTTTTCGGCAAATTAGCTGTCCCGGTGGATATGCGCGCATTTGTACATTCTCATTATATTAGATGAAAACATTCTTACGTTCGCGTTCTTTGAACTGCCAACATTCAGCTGTGCATTACTCTAATTACATTTCTCTCGTAGGATTTTGTCGCCTGTTTTATCTGAAATTCAATTAGTCACCGGATCTCGGCTACGAACTGAAATGGAAAATTCTCTCGATACTACACAATTATCAGGATCTCTTTGTAGTTGTTGTGCGAAAGAAAAAGGTAAACAAGATTTGGAAGTTGAATATAACAGCTATATAAATTAGTTTACGAGAATGAATCGTAACAGCTATGGAGAGCCTCAGCAACAGTAATTTGCAGTATACGAAATTCCATTATATTAATACTATGCCGGAGGATTACACGCTTCGACACACCAAGTTGGAAGCTACAATTTCATTGCGCTTCAAAATGGTACATTAAATGGTAGGATCAAAGACACATTGCAGCAAATGCGTGATTAAAAGTTAGTTAAACTAATTTACAAAAGTCTTTTACGAAATTTAACAACTCCCACTAAATTTGGGGAAAACACTCCACGAATACATTAGGATAATTATAAAGTTTGCTCCAAATGATGTCCAACAGCTTCTTTACTTTTCTCATTTTTAGCCTTCTTTGTTTCAAGCACTCTAATATTGCAACAAAAAGTGATACAAGGATACGGGCCTTCTTCGGTATAATATCGCCAGACATTCTCGTGTAGTGACAGGTATATTGTCAACAGCAGGTTTATTGTTTAACTTCCGGGTTTCTAGCATCCGGTATTACATGCGACCTGCGCACGTCAGATATGCAGCTTTGCAATTTCCTTACGCGTAAATACCTGAAAAAACCTGGTTGCACAGAATAAAAAGAGAATGTGGGATGTGATATATTCTTAATAGATGTGCCTGTAAAGAGCTACCAAGAGCATCAAATTATAGCTTGTTTCATTAGGAATTCGTTACTGCAATACAAAAATGTAGGTTTCTGTGTCTTTGACTTTGCCATTAGGTGGTGTGAAAATACTCTTAGTATTAAAACTAACGAGGCAAAGGTAAGGTAAACGTGGCTAACGTCTAAGAAATTTAAAGGTCGCTGGAATCTGTGCGGTGTGACCGGCTTGCTCTGACAAATTGGCGAGATAGGTTAGCACTTCCAGCAGAAGCAAATGGAAGATTTACGGGCATCGAAGCCTGTCGCAGACAGAAACGCCAGGTTCACGGTATCTCCCGGTACTCTCGCGATAAGGCGGTCTGCAAGCGACGGAGGAATGGGAAAAAAAAGATTGCAATGTGAGAAGAATTTACGCAATGCGGGCATTTATAACGACGTACAAATCAGCAACGATAATCAGCGGCTTATTTAACATAAGATTCTTGCGGCAGCCCAAAGCTCTAAAACCCATTCTGAGTCTGGTTATTCTTTATCGCCGTTTCTATCCGCACCATAACACCACCACCAGTTTCATGAAGCAGCATTTAATTTGTGGAAGAGCCAAGTCGAGTAGAGCCGAGCTCCGTCGAGCCCGGAACAATCGAGTCTTTTTGTAATTCTAAACGAACCACCCAACTACACCTCTTCGCATTTCCAGTAACTTCAATCAAAAGAGATCATTTACCGGAACCCATTTATTCTTTTGACGCGAAAATTACCACTAGGGACACAAATTGCATCAGTATTTAGAGTGAATCAGAGAAAACTGTCTTTTCATCTCTCTTTACTTTCCTAACTTCTCGAAGGAGGGCGCGCGTATTTTGGCGGAAGAAGGTCGCTTTATTGATGATGGAGTAAAAGAGACGTGACGAGGAAAAGAAAGAAGGAGAAGGACAAAGTTAAGCCTTATGAGTTCGAGTATTACGGTTGAGGCTGCGCAGTTTCAGCTACGGGAATATCCGCTCCCACCGTGCGGACAAGTGAAAAAGTTATGGCGCCTTTTCTCTGTCGCAGACGTCAACGGGGAAGCGGTTTGTTACTATCTACGACATTCCCAAGGAATTCCACTGGCGACGGCGGTGAGAGCGAAGCGGGGAGGTGTACGGCGTGCAAGCCGTAGAAGAGTAATGCTTCCACCCTCTCCTGGTAGATAGCTAGCTCGTCTTTGTGTGCCACGAATTCACGGAGATTGAATTGTCTAGCCGGCAAGTGACTCGTCGTTACGCGGCTTACTCTGACACGCCTCCACTACTTCCACCATTGCCACTACCACTGGGACCCTTTCGATAAGAAATCTTAACAAGAGCATGCCACCTTTGCTTGGTACAACTCTCCGGAAGCTTCGATCTAATCCTTGCGAAGTGACAGGTCATCCTATGAGAGATTATTATGACAAAAGAGGGCTGCTGATTGTCAATTGGCGGCGTACCATGTCCGAGCAACAGTCCGTATTATACTCGGCCATTCGTGTTCATGAGATCCTCTCGGGGCACGTAATCCTCGCTGGAAAGGGAGGCTGGAAGGCCGTAAAGCTACCGCTGTAACCGCAATTTTTCTGGCTAATGGGGTATGCCCGCCAGGAATTCAGCGGTACATTGGCTAAGGACGTTGGATATCAATATCCAGAGAATTGCGAGCCAATAGAACGTAATTGCGGAGATATGACATTCATCCGAGTGAGGGGGAAATAGAAGAGGAGAGAAAGTAGTGATAGTGGAGCTTGATAAATAGTTGGATAGTGGATATGAAGTGGAGCGAGAGAATGAGTGAGAAAGAATGGAAAGTTTTCTCGATAGTAAGGAAAATAGAGAGGACAGCACATACCAAGAATATTGGTACGTGTATAACCATCGGCTAGGGTGCGGCGGCGAGCACTCGAGACGCTCAGACGCCAGTAGCGCAAAGCAATTTTTTGATAGGATCAGGGCACCTACGAACTCGTGCCCAGTGTTTCTTCGCTTCTCTCGCACAGACACCCACATCCCGAAGGAGATATGGAACGTCGCAAATGGACCGCAGTCTCTCCCTTTCAGCAGGGGGTAAAGCTATCGAGGAATTTTTCTGCAGTGCAGCTCACGAGAGATGGTTTAAACGTGCGGGAGATTCCCTCCACTCTCGTTGCTGCCTCTCCGTCTGAACTTTCATGCGGCACCGACACGCCACCCCTCTCTACGTGTGCACTATGCACACCATTGCCCTCACGTGTCTACGACCCGCATCGGCAACGCGTCAAACTGTAAATGGGTTTTATGATCGAACAATGGAGCAGGAACGCGCGCGCGGCCACCCGATGAAAATGCCCGATGCTGTTATTGTCCGTGGCATACCATCAAACTGGGCGAAGGTGAATCAAAGACACACACCAACGGAACAAACAGGAAACTGTATCGTCAGAGCTCCCACGTACGACCTTTCTACGTTTGCGTACGACCTCGTTACACCCAGATGTCTACTTTCAAACAACTTGCAACCCATTTCCACTTACTCTCCAGAGTAATCATTGCTTCACGTAGTGTCAATCTTGGACGAAAAGCTCTTGGTTAAATCTAGCCGGAAGTCAATAATCAATACAATTTGAGTTAAAACGGTTCGATAGTAGTCGATGCATTTGCAATTGCTATTCGGTATGGATGTGGAGCGTCTCTAAGATAGTGGTCGAATATGGCGAGGGAGGTGGATCCATTCAGTTTTATTCCCTGAGTGCAGCGTTCCGTCCTGATCGTTTCGGCTTTTGCCGGAGCGTTACAGTCGTGCTAGATATTCTATATTCAGTAGCATGAACGTTCGAATAGCGCGAGTACGTTACTGTGAAACAGAAGCATCTCACCTTCGCAGTGAACTCGGTTGTCGATCGACCAAACCATTTGGCGGCTGAGGCCACCTTGCGAAAGGCCAAGCGGGAGATATCGGTGGAAAATTTATTTTCCACTTCAACGTGTGGTCACCTTATGTCCGAGCTAGCCACCACACCACTGAAAGGCGATGAAAAATACGTGCGCACAGAGTTTGCCAGGTATGGTAGTTCCCTGTACAATGGGACATGAAACGGGATCTTGGTAAATGACCCGTGGAAGCAAGCAGTAACGCTTCTTGAATTCGCCGCCATGCATATCGCAGTCAGAAAGAGCGAACGCCTCTATGCGATGGAAAAGCGAACGAATGTCAGTGGCGCGTGCGACTATGTATCTTCTAGCAAGCAACATTTACGTGCCAGAAGCCGTGATGTAACGAACGGGAAGCTCTTGCCGAGCGGAAAGTTCTTATGAAAGGAAATAATATCGCCGGGCTCAAGCGACGCGCTGGATTTCCCCATTCAGCTGGGAGCCGCGTTACATTTGTAGACACAAAGCACTCATTAGTGGCTTTTATGCGCACCTACGACCTGACATCAATCCAACAGCCGGATTGTATTACCTACCTACCGTCAGCCCTGTTATGATCGTACATAACCTGTTTATTAAATCGACTCACAAATACATTATTGAAATTCAATCACTGTAGAGTACGAAATTATACATATATGACCACAGCCGCTGAGCAATAACTGTGTTTTTAAAAACCGTTCGCTTTTACTATATTTACATCTGCACATTTCAACATTCCGGATTTTCTGCAAAAACTTAATAATAACCTGATGTAAAAGTTTCAAATGCCATACATTTTCCAGAATCATCCAGAATCGTTCAGTCATGATTAACGCTGAGGGTCTCAGGTTTCAGCAATTTATAGATATGCAGCGAAGCAGAGATTCTGAAGAGGACTGCCGATCACAATTGGCAAAATTCAATTGGAATTTGAAACACGAGTCTAAGCGATGCAATCAGTGTTCGGCCTGCAATTGGCTTGGTGATTAATAATAGCCAATTAACGCTTCTATAACTAATTGCTGGCAGTTAGTGACGATTAGGCCTTTGAACAAGGACCTGTCGTGGTGAGTAAGATGAAATAGCATAAAGCAGGGTAAATCAGCGTGCACATGCGGACGCGCGCGCGCGCGCGCGAGAGAGAGAGAGAGAGAGAGAGAGAGAGAGAGAGAGAGAGAGAGAGAGATGAAATGAGACCGTACTCGCCTTGGCCCATCTCTCATCCTGCTCTCTATACACAGTTAGACTTGTCGCTTCCGCGAGGTCGATCCCAAATCCGCCCAAAGCTTTTTCCAACTTTCATTATTCTCCCGCGCACTTTGTACACGCCGAGAGTGTCTCATTAACACGCGGCGGCCGTCTCTTTCCCCTACTGGATTTCTCCAGGCGATGCACGGCGATTGTACTGCACTTTTAATTGCACTTTTCGCTTCAATCGTTTCCGTTTTCCAGGTCGTCGTCGTCGTCGTCGTCGTCGCAGTCGGCGGCGACATCACGCTGAAAAGCTTCGTGCCAGTTAACCCACTTCGACCCCTCGAACCACCAAGTGTCGCTGTTGTCGACGCACAATCGTGACGGGTTCTGTCGCCGTAACTCACCGGACAATGTCAGATTTTAAAAACTACGTCCACGATATCGGAGCTCTTCTTTCGCATCGACGACGCGACGCGACTCTCCAGTTTTTCATTGCACAATCTTACTCCCGTAAATGTGAAAGCATATAGTATACCACCGCATCGTAAGTGCGGACTACACTGGACGATAAAGAGGAGACTTTCTTAAAATGCAACGTAATAGAGGACTCCTCGAATTACAGTGTTGTAACGAAATCTAAGAACACCGGCTTAGTCACGCACGCATCAGACATTCCCAGAATTCCGAATTAATGCGAGACCATATTCCCAGCATGGTCAAACGTGAAAGCCGAATGATATCTTAGCGATCACGTACAAAGAGGGTGGAGTTGGGTGATGCAGGGGCGGGGATTGGTAGCGATACTTCCGCAAATTTGCTGAGCATCGGGGCGGCCAAGCTTAATTACCCCAGAGCAGTTCGATGTTCGGGTGGAAATGGTTCGATCATCGGGAACTTATCCCTACCTGATCGCGAACGGGGTGCTTCCAGCAGTGTGTTCTCTAGCAGGAGAAGGAAGAACGTTATCAAAATGTTCCGGAGCGGGAGAGTCGTAATGGGGCCAATGGCGAGCATTAAATTCTCCCTAGCGCATCCGGCATTCAACGTAACCGCCTTACGAGACGGGCGGCTTTCCAGCAGATGGACTTTTAATGTTGCACCCTCGGCCTGCCACTCTATCCATCTACCTCCCCCACCACTGTCAGATATCACGTACAAACGTCCATCTGCATGCGGCATCGTAATTCGTTGCTACACTGATATGTACCCGAGCCAGTCTTTCACTGGTAAAGACTCGAGGGGAATTCGTCGGGAAAGAGATAACGACGGCCGAGCGAGCGCTGATCTTTTCTACTTAAGGTAAGGCCGAAGAGCGATCGTCGGCATTATACTAGGCCTCGACTACTTGGAACGGCTCGAGTTTAGAAGTGAGTAAAGCGTGGCGCGGCGGAGGCAGCGGCGGCGGCGGCGGCGGCGGCTTTCAGTGTAGTGTCCGCAGCGAAATCGATATTAAGCCCTGCTGCTCTCGCTGGATTTTATAGTCGCTGATATTTCGAGCGGCAGAAATATTTTGGTCGTTACGCTCCCCTGCCCCCGTCGCCGCCGTAACGAATCGCCGTGCGACAATTTATGGTTGCCCATAAAAAAAAGGGAGAAAAAAATCCGCGCGTCGCTCGGGTGTGCGCGATCGCGATTCAGTGATATAACTTATAAATCTGCAGAGGCGGCCGGCTTCGGTGGTAGCACGATGCTAGTGGCGCTGCTGCTCCTCTTACTCCAGAGGAATTTGTTAATCGGCGAGAGAGATTTACGCGCTCCTCTCCTCCCTTAACTCTCTCTCTCTCTCTCGTGCGCGCGGCCGACATAAATAATTCCCACGACGACGCGCTTCTCAAGTGCACCGGCTCGTGGTGGTGTTGAACGCGATCGAGTGCGGATATCGGGGTCGCGTATACAGATTCCCGTGAAATCAGCATTAATTTAATTGGGACGGAGCTCTGTCGCGACGGCGCTTGAGGCAACGCCATCGGGAGGAAGAGGCGCGCTGACAAGCGCAGCCTGCGCGCTACGTCCGGCAAAAGGAAGCCTCGATTCAGTCGGTTCCCTTTAATTGGACGAGCGTTGCGCGCTGATAAAAAACCACGAACAAAGAAGCCCGATCAGGTTTCCCCTCACACTGGCAGAAGCGGTGGCGGCCACAGAAGAAAAGATACATGCACAAAGGAATAGAGGGAAAAAAAGCTGTGGAGGGGAAGAGTGGAAAGGAAAAAGGTATATCACGGCTAGTATCCGGAGCGGTAAGTCGCGGTGGAGTAGCGGGCGAGGGGCGGAATCTCAGGGAAAAAAGGAGGAAAGGAGAACGATCTTGTAAGGCAGATATTTTCCACTCAATCTGCCAGCCAATAGCCCGAATCGTTGAACTAGGGCTCTTGTATTCAGAGAGCGGTGCGATTACTTTTGCCGAAAGCAACGGATGAAACAATCGATGTGTACCCTGTGCAAGGAAGAGATCGGTCTTCGATGTTGGCGAGGTAAATGCTTGTGCATCCTTAACCGATCTACCTCTAACCTTTCCGCCTGTTAAGCACTGAACGAAACTTGATATAAACACGTGCTACATCACCCTAAGGAATATGCCAATGGAAGAAATAATGATCTAACAGCAGGCGCACACAACACAGTGCCCTGTGCCAAAACGGTACAATCGTCCTCGATCCATCCTGCCAAACAATCGCACACCATTTATCGAACTTGTGAGATCCATGGCCGCGATATCGAAAACTGGTAGGGTTAGATTTACGTGCATTTTGCTCCGCTGACACACAATAAAGCCGACCAGTCAGGCTCAATCGGTGGAAGACGGGGGTTGGCCAGTGGACTGCGATGATTCAATGCAGAAACGCGCATCCGCCAAAGCCAATATCGGCCCGCTGAAAATGCGTGACCAAAATTTCGCTTACGCTGCTCATCACTCGGATATTCTAGTCTTTCGCAGAGGAACTGAAGACAATAAAAACTTGGAAAATATTTAGGAACCTTCTCAACAAACGTGTTTTGTCTCCACAATAACTCGGCTAGAGCAATTTAAGGATGACGATCATTCAAGGGAATAAGTTTGCCCAATGTCGCCAATGCTCGCGGCTCATTTGTGCCATCGATAAAAGCATCATGTTTCCATAAGCAATCTTGCTTCGGGTTCAACGGAAAGCCAACTGGAGCCGGCCAACTTCTTTCTTAACAAGAATAAACAAGTTGGCTGATCCGCTTCACGCCCATCTCTTGAACGACGCTTGTAGGGCGGGAGTCGAGGACAGTGCCAAGACGAGAAGTACCTACGTCTAAGGGTTCGTTCATATTTATAGACATTGAACGTAGCGTGGTATAAACGACAAATACCTTTTAATAAATAATATGATCGTTTCTGTACGTGTTGGTAGGGCCACGTTATGATAAATAAAACTACACCCTATATACTATGCATTGAAAAAGTATTTATCGTCTTTGCCACGCTCCATTCGATGTCTGCAATTATAAACCGACCTTAAGGAAGCTCCAAGTACAGCCGACTAAGCAGTCCTCCTATTTGATAATTACGAGAACAACTCTTGCAAATCGTAATTAGCAGCTAGAATTGGAACTATATCTATAGCGAAAGGGACTCTGACAAAAACTTAACTTCGGGTCAATTTGACGCGCGAGATTCTCTGCCAGCATTTACGAAAAGTCGAGTGGCAGTGCCTTGCTTACCGGGAACTCGTTTTCACGCTTGGCTACTGGCTAATCTGTTCGAATTGACTCTCGAGTCGAGTTTCAAATTACTCCTACATCGGTAATTCGACGGCGGGTACAGGCTCGGTCGCTCGTGAAAAGTAGCAATGCTTGGTCGGCCATGAATACCGAAAATTTATAATTATTAGCTAGAACCGAGAGAACTTAATCGAATGGAAGAGAAAGTGGAGGTTGGGGCCGGTGGGCTTGAGCGCGTGAAAGCCGCTTAATTGCGTGAAGAAACCGACGAATATTTCTCTCCTGCTCGTTTCAGGGTGTCGACTTAACGACGCGTATATTTAAAACAAAGAAAGAAAAATGTGGCAGAGCCCCAGGCTGGATGTGCGATGTAGCATGGCAGCGGTGGTGGAGGCGTCCGCTCACATAATTGGCATAAGTCGAGAATGTTTCTCCACAATTTATCAAGGCGCTTCGTCGGCTAATCGTCACGTTTAATCAAAGTGACTTTTCAGGCACGTAGTCACGTAGATAAACAAACTCCCTCGCTTTCTTTAATGGTAATTTCATAAAAAAGGAGAAGAACAGAGAGGGAGAGCGTGTGAGAGAGAAGAAGAAAAGGAAGAAGCACCGATAAGCTCACCTTACATCGCTTTAAAAGACTCGTGCGAGAGAGCGGTGGCTGTCTATTAGCCTTTCTTCTTAGAAGCTCGCGCGGCACCACCACGTCTTCCCACGGATTTTTATCGTTGCATCCCAGACCACTATCAGCACTATCTTAACCCGCACTCGAAAACTCGCGAGAATGAAACGAGAGCCTTTTTTTCTAAGAAAATCATACGCGTCCTGCGCGCACTAACCTCCTAAAATCGGAAACAAGAAACAAGCGACAACATACATCAGAGTATGAATGAAACTATAGGATACGGTTCTTTCAATGTTTAATAGCTGGTTTCTGAGAGCATCATATTCCGTTTCGGTAACAACTATCAATCACAGGATTACTTCCGTGCATTACGACCCTTCGATCGCACTCTGATTTTCTACGTCACGGGTAGTTCTTACACGTGTAACGTTGGTACGATCATGTTGATTGCGATAGTGCGCCAATCGAAAAACACGTGTGCATTTAGAACCGCGTTAATAATTGCGTTATCGAGTTTGCATGCTGGTTATCCGAGGAAGAAATTGCAACGTTTATACGAAAAATCCGATAGCTTCAGATTTCTTCTCCTCCTCTTTAGAGAGCGCTGTCGAGCAGAAGTATGGGAACGCGATATGGGAACGAATGAAGTTTGTGGCAGTTTGCATACTTCGCTTGGAAATGCATACGCAGACAAACAAATCCTCCAAGAGAAATAGCCTCGCAGTTATATGTATTCAAACCTATAAACTTTCATATTCTTAGAATCAGTTTGCTCGCTTTAATTAAATTTATAATATTCAAGAGACAACAGTTCATCAAGAATTGTCGACTTCGTATTGGAAATGGAAGCTCCTGGCGGACGTTGCCCACGACAATTGTATCATCCTCCCAGGTTGAATTTCTGCTTCGCTTCGTCGACTAATTGAATCAAATTTTCAGCCGCCCGGCAAAAGCCTGGGCGCTTCTTCCTGATTGATATTACACTCTTTCGTCGTAGTAGTCATATTACTTCTCTTTTTAATACTCTGCTGTCCTTTTTATCATTTTCTGCCCTGAGTTCTACAATATTCTCTGAATTTTCCTAGAATATTCGACTACTACAGTACGTTCAACCAGAAACTGATATCACTTTACATAAACCATCGCCAGAAAAATAGTATCTTCATGAAAGATCAGTGTTTATCTCGAACAAATTCAATACCTTAATTTCTACACAGTTATTTGTAATTCATCGTGCGTGACAGATTACGACTGATTATGTTAAGACATCCTACCTCTATTTTGAAACTGATTGAGATTTCCTAGATCCTGTGATAATACTATGACCAGATTATAGGTGGACTCGATAACGGAAAAGAATACTTAGTTAAATTGAGTGGACGTTATACATTGTGTAAAAGTATTATACGCCAGCTTGACTGAACGAAGTGAACGATTTTCCTATTGAGGGAGAAGAGCCGATACTATACAACTGTACAATCAATGGAGGGTAAAAATCTGCTAATTATCCCACGGCTTAATAACGAGTGCACTGCGAGTACGCGTTCACCGGGCATACTGAAGGGGGGCGCATGCCGCTCGTTGTGCGAAGGTAGAAGTTTATCGGGAGACAGAGGGAACGCGAGAGGAAAAAAACGGAAAAGAAAATGTAAGTGAGAGAGATAAAGGGGCTGAGCTTACAGCACGGACAATCTGCGAACGATTTTCCCTCTCAAAGGAGTACGATTACATCGAATACTTATCCCCTTTTCCGTGTTCACTCGTAGCACAGCGGCCCAATCGGAATAGACCCCGGCCAGATATAGCCTCGATCCCGCTCGGGTCTGCCGTTTCATCCCCATCGGCTCATCATAGCGTGCCCACGGGGCTTCGTTCAATTTGCGACCTGCCGTGCAAGCCCTCAAGATCTCCACCACCAGTCGAGGCCTCCTTCGCATCCACCCTCTTTCCCAATTCATTCGCACACCACCCCTCTTTCTTCTCACCCTAACCACCCAACTATCCCGCTACTCCTTTTGCTCCGCGTTCTCATCCTTAACGAGTGCAGGTTAATGCTTCAACTGGTTCTTTTGGTGATAGCGAAGTCGCCATAAACTACCGGGCAACCAACCTCCTGTCGTCCGAACGAGCATCGCTCGTACGTCCTTCTTCCCTTAAGGGGCCACTTTTCGATAACTACGTTCACCGTAAGGCAAGTTTCGCAAGCTATGCGCTTGGTGGCTAGCTTCGAAGTGTAATACATCTAAGCTTGGTTGGCCCCTACTGGTAACCCAAAGATGAGGAAGAAGATCGATCAGGAATCACCCAGAGATAAGTCGAAGATAACGCGAACAGAGTGACGTTCAGGCTCGTCTAGGAATAGCGAGTGCAGCATCGAGTTCAGTGATCGACCGGAAGTGCCATTCCCGTGAGACTACCAAAGATAAAATCGCTACGTCTTCTCGCGGCCTAGTCCGCCCCAACCTCTTGCAACTCTCGACGACGGAGTTGAAAGGATATTTCAGGATTCTGCTATGCCTTCCTCGCTTTAACAGATCACGCCATTTCCAATTCTCCGCTTTTCGTCGGTTAAACAATCGGAGCGACAGTAAATGAAAAGTCGAATCAAATCCCGAGCATATTTTCTCTCGCAAATCTAATTTTCGAAAGTCGCTTATTGCCACGCTGGTCTTAGAACTATCTTGGGATCAAAATCCCATTGGTAAAAGCGTTCGTCTATTTCTAAACCGAGGAAACTTATGAAGATTGATTTACAATTGACTTGTTCCATACGAATAATATTTTCATATGAAAAAGTGATTATTTTTTCGAAACATAGAAACGTTTGATTACGAGATGAAGTATTTGTTAAAGCTTGAGCCTGAATCAAAACGGCGCCACTTGAAGGGACACGAATTCATCGGCTCTTGAAAAAACATTGAAATATTGCCAGCCCATAGAGCAACTAGAACGCTGACAGGGCACGAATGAAATATTGACGTCCATTGCCGGTGTCGATCTGTATCCGGAACTTGTATAAAAATAAATCAATGCATCAATAAACATAGCAGAGCAATAGTAGACCGGGAGCACTTTATTAGCCGAGATTTACTTAACCACGTGATGCAGGCAGTTTTGAGAATGAGATGCAAATCAATCTGTCGAACAACAACAGTCTCTTATTATCGAATGCATACGAGCATACGAAATACAAATAGAAAGTTTTTATTGCAGAACACACGATAGTATTCGCATAGTAAATCCCGGGAAGGCCGAGTGCTGAGAAGACGCAGTTGTATGCATCATTCACGATGCACTGTTCGGCACTTTTCCAGATTCAAGAGGGGATAAAAGCCCATCCCGTTTCACCCTTACATTTCCTGCCTTCCGTTGCCTATCTCCTTCGTTCGCCCCCATTCCTGCCCCTCCGCCCTGCGGGAAGTGACATCGTTTTTCCGTCATGTATCAGGCGAATATAAATAGGGAATTTAACGTTTCAAACGTTTCCAGAGAAAATTTCGTTAGCATAATGTTCCTCAAGGCGACTAGTGTCACGACGTACTATAATATAAGAGGTTTGGATCTAAAAAGAAGTACTACCTACAAAGCATGTCAGGGTGTTTGTCGGAACAATCTCTTTTGTTGAACATGTTTATGCATCCCATGTTAATGATATCTCGCAACTATACACCGGCATTGTCAAGTACTTTGCTCGTAGCAGCAGTTAGTACGCCATTGAAATATCAAATCTGTAAGATGCACGCTCTACTCTCCTTTCTAGGAGAATGGGCTTTATACCAAAAGCATTACTCATAATGCTTCTCACAGTGATGTTACCTATCTTTAGTGAAGAGGATAATGGTACTTGAGGAAATACTTGAGGAAATAAAACTCACGCGTGCACTTGTACATCGTGCCCTCACTAATGCTCTTCCTTCCTGGAACTTACCTGGAAAAGACAAAAGATCCTTCTATTACATTTTCAGTGAAGAATGTTCGTTGGTATAATATGAAAATTTTCTGAATGTTATTTTGTTTAAGTTTAACAATGCGAACGGCCGAATCAGGTGATACGGATATTCCGTGAAATTGCTTTCCTCTCAGCCAGCATAATTTCGAGAAGAACTTCGCCGATGTAACACAGTTAACCAACTTTTCTGGCTGCTGAATATGAAATGGGTGAAAGAAAGGAAGCGTAAAAAGATAGGGAGAACTCGGAGAATTAGATTCCACTCGGACACGAAATCCGCTCGGAAATGCTTGAACGCAATTTTCTCCATTGATGTAGAATTAACAACCTGATTTTTGAATGTCGAGTCTTGAACGACTTTTTACAGGTAGGTTTGCTCCAACAAAACGGAAAGTAAGAGGCGCCAATATATTTCTAACTAGTTCGTTAAACTTCTATGGGCCTTCGGTTGTGGGATGCCAGTCGGAAAGATAAAGAGTTCTCAATAAAAACCATTTGTTTAATTGAGGACGGTAGTTGGAAAAATCTTTTTTCCCCTCTCCAGTCCAATATCACGGTCGAGGTCTTTCCGCTTCGCCCCAGTTCTTTGATTTAGGCTGCATTCGACTGTCGAGGCCTCAATTACTCTTGACTTTTTATCGAGCCGGTATTCAATTCAACGGTATCTCGCCATTTATTGCTTTTCTATTGATTGTCAACAAAGTATCCGCTGACCTTATTACTGTCAAAATATGCCCGACCGCCAGGCCTCCCTGGGCATCGGGATTTCTCTCCGCAGGTCGAATTATGTGAAAGAAACTTCTCCCCGCTACTCTTTTACTCTCGCTTTCTCTCTGCCTTTCTCTCTCTCTCTCTCTCTCTCTCTCTCTCTCTCGTCGACCCACCTCGTTCCTATCGACGGAAAGCCCTCGGTAATTGGAACACGCGACGTGTATTTGAACACTTGCCAGTAGATTCCAGATTATACTTGGCCTTTCTCAGGACCAGCCTCCAATCGGGCCGCCCTGCAACTGCGTAATTAGTTCAGAGCGCGTACTCTACGATAGAATACAAGTACGAGAGCTCTGCATCAAGCAGATATACTACGCCGGATATAGAAAAAAAGCTAGCGGTGAAAAATGTCTGCGAGCGCGAGAAAAATGAACCCACTAAACCTGAGTAATGGAGTGCCTATGAAATATTTCCAAGCCACCGAGATGTATTGCTCTGCGCTCGATGCGCCAGTATCGATGCTATCTTCCCGGATAAGGCCGGCTGCCATAGACGATAGGTTTTATCCCTATTATCCTAAGATAGCAACCGCGCCGATTTCTCTTGTGGTCTGTGAAAGAAGAGAACCTACTCGACTAGCGTTTCCACACTAACATCAGGTGTTCTATGATCCTCGAAATTCTCATGAACGGGCTTTACTGAACAATGTGCTTTCGTAGGTTGGTTCATTCCACGTACACACAATTGGCTAGAAAAGGTTGCCTCGGTCTGTGTGCTCGGTTGATTGGTTGCATCGCTCTGACACTCTTTCTCTCGAAATAAGGCCGTTTCGGCGCACGCATATTGATGCTCTCGCGACCGATGCCGCCGTCGCCGTCGACCAACCTGATACTATCTAGCGAAGCCTGATCCACCGCGGTATGAATAATGCATTGGTCGCTTCTCCCCAAACCACCCTTACGGCCGAAGCAACAAAGTATGTAGGGCACCGGAGAATTTCGAGCACTGCTATGGAGGGCCAAGTTCCGGCTGCAGATTCTTCGGGAGCCAACAAGTGTATATCGAAAGTCAAAGCGTCGTATATTCAGATCGAAGGTCGTTCTACTAGCTCGAGGACAAGCTCATCCTCCCGCACGAACCCCTGGGAAAAGTTCGCCCCAGCAAGTGGCTCTCGGAAGTGGGCCGTCACGTGTTACCACGGTTGTATCTCACCCCATCGCTGAAAAAAGAAACGACCATCGAGAGCACCGAGATCTACTTAAGAGTGGGGCCGCCGCGGCGCGCTCTAGAAGGAGACCGGTACACCAACTTGAAGCATATTGAGGGGCGCCATTTCGGTGATAAATGAGAGAAATGTGCAGTGCTTCGCCAGGGGTGGAGAAAAATTGTAAGTACCGGCGAGGGTGAGCGTGCGAGTAAGAAAGCGAAGGGTAGAAAAGAAGAAAGGCGCACGAGATGCGAGGGGCGTGTCTCGAGCGATCTTGCTCTCTCGCCGTTTTCCCTTTTTCCTTGGCATATCCGTTCGCCACGTTTAATAATACGAACGAAGCTTTCATTCTCCCGTAGAGCTCCCCTCTTGCAGTAGCCTCCTCTTACCGTTTCTACCACCAGCACACCTCTCTCTCTCTCTCTCTCTATCTCTTTCTCTCCCACACACGAGAGCAGCACCCTTGCCAGCATTTCGCGAGGATGCCTCATCCAACACTGGCTCGATTTCCCGGGGCAGCCAGCAGCGCCCCGTAATGAATTATACCGCCGCTCATAATTGGATGCACAGAGTGGGAAGAGGAAAATTTTTAAACGGCGATTACGCAACGTTTAAATGGCAATTATACAGCAGAGCGGCGAAATACAAAACTGACTGGACCAACCAGCACTCATATGCTAAAAGTAGAAAAGCCTTTCCGTAGTTCTTGCAGATAGTTCTATTCCTCTGTAAACGTTACGTAATATCTGGAAATGACGCGAGAGAGCAACGAGTTCAGAGGACGGTGCTCGGATACTCCTAGGAAGAAAATTCCAAGTGGTTAGGATGGCAAGGGGTGGAGCGAAGGAGGAGAAGGAATTTATTCGAGCCAAGGGCGAGGTGTCGTCTAACGTGGTTGCCGGCTTTCTTACCAGCTCTGGTAACCTATCCTTGCGCTTGATAATGGCACGGTCAGAGCTGACGTTTTTGTTCCCAGCACAGCCGCCGCCGCCGCCGCCGCCGCTGCCGATCCTCTCTCTCGCCTTTCTCCTGTGGGTCGTTTTATCGTCGATTTTACTGACACCTCAATTTCGGAAAATCGCGCACCCGTGAATTACGGAGCTTCCTCTAGAAACGCCGGGAGAAACACCGTTGACGCGGAACACGCACGCAAGCCGAGTTCCTTTGTGCCTGGGGTCAATATAGAGAATGGAGAAGGACACCCTGCGCACCGAAAAGGGTAAATACGAGTTGACATCCTGTTAGAGCGTAATGCTCGCACAAGGCACTTTTGGAAAGAGCATCCCCAAATCCTTTAATCCTTTCGCCTATTTAATTATGCCTCTCGTATGCTTCGCATGAAAGTTGCATTTTACTGAGAGAGTTTTCGATTAGGAACCAATGTCCTATAAAGTGCCACAATAAAGTATTTAACAACCAACTAGTTCGAAACTTCGTTGGATATGAATTTTCAATGCATAAAGATTACAAACTATTAATTGGCGACGCCAATCAATTTTATTGTTCAATTATTCTGTAATTAATACAGAATTTTATTATAATTAATACAACAATAGCGCGGATAAAGCTAGAGTAGGTAATTTCATCCACTGCCGCTGGTGTAAATTTCATCTGACCAACGCATGCTCCATTGGGGTGATTCTCGGTAGATCGTTTTTGAAAAGAATCCTCATGTAACAATGAAAAACTCCATTGGACGTAGATTTTCTCGGCGAGAAAAAGGTGAATAATATTTCGGAATAAAACGAGCGTAAAACTCAGAATGCTTAAACGCGCTTTAACACATGGCTGATGAATACTCCAGGTAGTTCCAGAGGCAGCGGACCAAAGTGCTTTTTTTCGAAGATCTTCTCCCATTTTCATAGTTTGCCTACCGGCGACTGCGGCTGGTCCTTCAGTGCCAAGCTCCCGGAACCAACTCGAAATATGCACTGCGTAAGACACGCGGACAAAGCAGCGCGAAATAAAACCAAAGCGGGACATACAAAGCGGTGGCAAAAGAGAGAGAGAGAGAGAGAGAGAGGGGGGGGGGGAGTCAGTTACATTGCCGCAGGAAAAACGCACCGCGAGATAATTTAACTCTGCAAACTCGGAATTTAGAATAAATTGCGGTTTCCTTTATTGGCGTTCTACTACTTTGTGCTCTCGTCCACGGCAAACGCAAACGCCCTTTCGAAAACGTGCTCACTGCCCACCCACATACGTAATACATAGATAACGTAAAGTCAGTGAAATAAGCTTTCGTTGTGTAACAAATTCTGTGGTTCGTGGTTTCGTGTGAATGAATGGCAGATCCAGTTAAAGGTATTGTTTCAAGCTTGCAGAAATTTGAAGCATCCTGTCGGATCATTTCAATCCCTACGTGTAACTGTCTCGGTAGAGGAATCTGAGAAAAACGTAAGCGTCATGAAGGAAAGAAGTTTCGAACAGCTCACGTTTTGGCTGATACCACATATCGAGTGAGAGAAAGAAGGGGGTGGGGTGTAGACGAAAAGAGAAGGGGAATCTCAAAATGTTTCGCCGAGAGATGAGAAAAGAAGAAGGCAGGAAGATCGAGTTCCATCAAAATTCGTATCAGAATTCGGCGGTAAGCCGAAAACTTTCGATATCCAGGGACCAGGGAGTCAGAGTCGGCAAGAGAAAGGATATACAAGAGCCCCGAGGGACATCGAGCGGGTATGGAAAGTTCTTTGTGGATACGAGAGCGATAGGAAAGGTATAGATTTGAGTGGAGAAAAATTGCGCTAGTTTGCTTATTGCAGCTAGCAACCACTGAAGAACGTCAGCCCACATTGCAGACGTGCCAGCCAGTTTTGCACCGTGACGGATTAAAGAGACAGATCCAGTTCGCCGCCTGTGTAAAAAGGAAGGGGCGTGCTTGGCGTACACGTCGCTTTAATGTCGCGCCGACGAAATTTCGAGAGCGAGCTTTCCAATTCGCGGCTGGCTAATAAGTGTAATCACTCTCTGGCCCGCGGGAGGACAAGTTTTTGCAATTAGTGCGAGCGGACCTCTACTATGAATACATATTTCATACCAACCAATGCTCAATGGATTAGTGTTCGCAACGCTTGAGAGACAGGTGGAAAAGCTGACACCTTCGCTTCCAATTGGCGATCTTAATCATTCTGCATTTCTCATTTTCAAGCGGTCCGAATTAGAAGAGAAAATTCCAACCGGCTCGTACGTGCTCATCTCGCTTTTTGACGGTCGTATCCACCGAGTACAATGGCGGCAGGCATGTGTAAATAAATGTGCCGCGACATTCCGCGTCGCTGCCGAGATGCATTCGCTTGCGAATTACTTAGGCAACTACTTCTCGGGACCAGTGCACGTTTCATCATGAAAAGAGGAAAGCTACTCATATATGGCACCGCGGAATTTTGATGGTCCGCACTTTGTCAAAGCTGCAATTTATAATGAAAGAGTGCTGTGCTCCTCCTCTTCCTCCTCTTTCTCCTCCTCCACTTCTGAGTTTGCCGTGCACTAACTGCTGCCGAAGTTCCAGATAGGACACAGAGCGAAGAATAGAGGATGTAACGGACGAGTTTGTATTCGCGATGGCGGCTCGATATCGGCGCTCACTTGGGAGCACATCGAACATTGTTCAACAAAATTCCAAGTAGCCCCATTTTATGCCTGCACCTCACTGTTACGCTAGACATAAAAGGACTTTTTCAACTTTTCAATGCTCCGCCAAATCCATTTCAGACATACGATTTTAAGAGGGCACCTTTTCCACTGGGGATTCCCTCTATCCTCGTCATATGCATTGTTTTCACTAAAGACTCTCAGACAAATTAACTTTGAAAGCAGAGTACAGTTATTCAAAAACTTCACATGAGCGCCACGACACTTTGTTCTCGCTTTGTCAAGTTCATCCTATTGTTCATCCTATTACATTTGCGACCTGTTACCGAAGCCTTACAGGAAATTACTCCTTATATTTGCACTCTGTACTCGGAAACTGTAATACGAAGAGTGTTCGATCACAAGGGTCTACGGATCGAGCACTTATCGCTTCCATCCTGCCTCCCGATTTTTCGAGAAGAATGACTCAGGCGGGTCCGGATACTTACGCGTGGAAGCATTGACCGATCGGTTTATTAACGTGATCTTCCAGGCCATAATAGTGATTTTTGTAGCTAGAACGGAGCCAATCGGTAGGCCGGAAAGCGGTGGGGTCGTAAGAGGGAGCTGTCCACCAACCCCGATCCATTATCCTCCGCTTGACAGGGCAAACAGCGTTGTCATTCTGGTGACGAGCAATGCATTTGAAATGGTGGCTGGTCGCCTCCTTGTTTTGTTTTGCACGGAAGAAGCCATTGGCCCATTGCGCAGGTATCTTCTACGCGAGGGAGAAAGGACAACGAAGTAGAAAGGAAGCTGTCTAACCGAAGGAAAAGAAGAAATGAGAGCAGCTGGCTGACGTAAACGGTTGAAATGCCACCGGCCATTGCCACCACCTCCAACCACAGAGCCGCCAGGAATTCATTAGCGCAATAGCCCGTTGCTACCTCTAACAGAGGGGTGTTTAAAGAAGTTAAATGCGGAACACTTGAGAGAGTGAATTGTTACGGCGCAAAGCTGTAGAGTCGGCCGGGCGCTCCTGTCTTTCCCTCTCCCGGCCGAGCTCTTTAATAATGGCGGGTCATTTGTCAAACGCGTGCATTTGGAACGGCGAACCGAGAGGAGACCACGCCACACAAGCGAGAGGGCCAAAGAGAAAGAACTCCCGAGATTTCCCGGGAAGATTGCCGCATTTTTCACCGACGATCACGCCGATCGAGAGTACCCCGGACACGTCTGTTTCGACGTAAAGACATATCCGTCCCACAGACAGGAATGAGAAAAGCGTACGAGCTGGAATGTACGCCCTGTGCTCTCAGTCCCTAAAGTGCTTGCCTCAAGCATCAGTCGAGCTTCGTCGAAACATTATTCTACTAGAACTACCAGCAGATACTCGTGTTTCCAAATACTCTAATGTCTTTATCCCTTCAGGACCTATGCCAGTATTAATTAACATGCCATTATGCACTGATGCGCTCAGTGATAGTAATCTGCCGTAATAAAGTGGATAGTGGTGTGTCAATCAAAAAGTGGCAACCGCTAAAATTAGCAGTGACAATAGTGGTATATGACGAAATGGTCAGAATTATAGAACGATTTACACTTAACTCCAGCGCGGTAAAACTAATAGGATGGGTGCGAAACGTAACGTCGTCAATTTGTGCGGCGTTAATTGAGGCATACAGTGTAGCGTTCATTAGTCGATCGCTCGGATGTATCCGGTATGGGCGATTAATTTCAATTAACGTCGGCACTGCTCCAACTGTGACCTAAGAGAGATCGTGGCGGCCACGACGTAATCGGCTTTCAGATACTGTCATGAGGCTTACTCCACACCCTCGCGCCGCCAATGCCAGCCGCACACTGCTGCTGCCCTCTGCCATCTTCGAACATCATCAATCATTTTCCTTAATTTTTCACGTCATTCGAATTGCTTGCGCTTCGCACGCGTCTTCGTCTTTGGCCTGTTCCTGCGAGCCTTTCATAGTGGGCTTACACAGTGGTATCATCTTGGTGACAAATGCACTTCAAACTGTGGTGGCACAATCCATTTGAAAAGGTAGTCAGTCAGCGACCAATTTATCGGTGATGTCGTTAGTGTGAGAACTTGCGAAAATTGTGAGCGACGCTTCGCTCTCCTACTTTGAGCGCGGAAAGAACTTCGGGATTAGATGGCAAGCTGACGACATGAGTGACGAAGGGTTGGCAGAGGATTAACCCTTCGCCGACCTTTATTTTCTCTCGTCGAACGGAACTTCCTACCCCCGAAGCGAAGCGGGCAGCCGAGTGTCCTTCGGGGCTAAGCCTTCGGTGATCTGTCGAAACCTTTTCCGATGCGTGACTCGAATACGCCAGCCAACTTTGGCGCAATTTCGCGACTACTCCGCGTCTTCGCAAAACTCCACAATTTATTCTTCTCGCTTGAACCATTTCTAATTACGTTTTTTCAACATAGCTGCGTGCACGTTGAACATCCCGAAATAGATTAATTGTGATTTAGACAGTACTACTTTTCCTAAAGGCTAATTTCTCATAGTGACATATTATATAAGCCGTGATTATCCCACTTCCACTTTTACAATTCAATTAGAGAGTTAATAATATTTGAGTGCCTGAACCACACCCATTGTCACACGCCGTATTATATATACCAGATTTCCCGGAATAATTGCATCAGTAGTGATTGAAGCATCCTGCCGTGAATAAAACATAATGCAACATGAGTGCTTGCATAATGGAAACGTTACAATACTAGCCTCCGAATTCTATGTCATATAGTAATCAGTTTACACGTATTACTCAGTGCCTGCTATCAAAGCCGTCAGAACAGAATCCCCCAAGGACCTTACATATTCAGGATAGTAATGAACGAATGTTTTACCTGCTAGCCAAAAGTATGATTCATACATCCGGTTCATCTTTATTTCAAATTCGTTAATATAAACAAAAATAACAGGTCCCGTTTGTCACTGCAATAATTGTTATCTATGCTTGCAGTAATTTTACCTTTTTGCAATGATCGTAAATACGTCTAATATCAATATCTGTGTCGATATGACGGCTTCCCTTTGCAGCCAGATATCGGAAACTAGTGTAGAAAATCTGTCTTACGAGTACCAGGAGCGAGCACATGAGTTCAACCACTTGACACAAGATACGTGGATAAAAATAGCGCGTCCTTTCCCCCGGAATAAACGCGTTGAATTAAAAACCGATATTATTCCCGTTCTACCGTATTTTTCTGAGAACGCAATTTTATGCCCTGCGGTATTTAAGCTCGAAACTTCTATTATTATTCTGCGATGAACAGATTTGAAATACAGTTTTAGATAATTCATAATACGTGTCGTCCAATATACATAACCATTGAAATACCATTCACGACAGAATGATGTAACTGTTTAAGCAAATCCTCATTGAATACGTCACCGATCATGGCTTCATTAATGGCGTATCTATCCCGCTTACAAACGAGTATTTACTAATCACATGAGATCTCCGGTAATTACAGATACTAATTAGTATTCGAAAAGGTTTAAAGACTGAATGATAGAGGGTTGAATACAGGTGATAATCATGTTATAGGGGGTCGATGTACTTACGAAACAGAGGTAGACTTTCGAAGACGCCGCCGGGTCAGCACAAGCTTGTCGCTAGCAGAGTGGCGATATCGCACGATTAACGGGCGAGTATTAATTACCCTTAACGACGCAGTATAATCTTATGCCTTAACTCACTTCGGTAGCCAACGTTTGAGTTAGACTAGCAGCTTGTTTGGGATTGGATAACGCGGCTAATCACCCTGCTAGTAATGCCACAAGCTTGATTAACCCTGGTCTCGCATAGCGCCATATCCCGATCCATTCTATGAGGCATTCATAGGGCGCAGCTAAGTATGTGAGTCCCCAAAACAGCTGCAATTCATTTCGCAGTTGATACTTTTAACACGTGCGACATACCCAAAACCTGTCACCTAGTCACATTAGCAATTTCAATGGTTTAACTTTTCTATAGAATTATATAAAAAAAACTAACCCGTTTTTCATCGATATTCTACGATTGCGTACAAAGTTTTGCAGAATTTTTCACCATCTCGTTTTTGCGTAATAAAGTTAATAAAACTCAAGTAAAGCTAAGATTTTATTCAATGATACTTAGATTTAACTTGCAGTTTTATGAATAAAAAAAACTTGGCGTGTGCGCGTACCTCTTCAGATTTGTTCAATTTTCCAAAGGTTGTGGAACTTTGACGAACGATGCATAAATCGATTGTTTGAATATCAAAACGAATTAAAAAAACATGAAACCAGTGGCAGAAATACCAGGAATTGTACAGAAAACACAAAGGTCATCGTGAATAATTAATTTCGTGTATTTCTGACGGCTTTTCCTATGTTTCCCAGTCTTCCCGACTAAATTTGATAGAGAGCTGTTTCTTGCACCAAAAAAGAAGTAATATAAATTTCAAAGCCCTAGCGCAAAATTAATTATTTTCGCTAATTTCACTGAGAAAAGTTTAGCCCACCAGCCGTATCTAAAGCAAATTTAACAATTCCTTCGAGTAACGGTTGACTTTTGGATGGTACTGTACTAATACAACTACTTTAGCAGCTGTCGCGAATCCCTAAGAATCTCTAAGAAACTGTTAACTCCAGACAGGATAGTACAGAAGATACTTTGAGTGCACAGCTACCCTCGAATTCTACAGCAGCAGTCATCCAAAGATACCGGGTGATGAAGAAAGAGGGCTATTGGATGTCACGTGGAAATGATTCTCAAGGAAAACACTACTAAGGAAGAAAACTGGAAAGTTGGCGATCGTGATAAGGTAGCCGGTGCACAAACGAGTTCTAGAGGAAAGTCGAGAAACTCTTCAATTTCGGGCGCTCGGTACTGGCCAACTTTTAAGAGACAGTGAATTAACCCGACAACTCTATTCACTTGGTGCGAGCGCTCGTTGAAACAGCCTCGTCACTAGAAGGAAACTTTTCCGGTCAAGTGCTCGGCAAGGATTAATGAAAAAATAACTAGAGTATCGGGGAACAGAAGAGGGCAGACGGGACAAGAAGAAAGCATCAAGGAGAAACAGTCTTTATGGCTTGCTAGTGCTTTTGCAGAAGGCGAGTGCAGTAGTCCTCAGGGAAGGCTTTCCTTCCTCTCGCCTGCTGTACAAAAAGCAGTTGCGAGGTAACGATGAAGACGCTTCACCCTCTATACAGCACCACTCTCACTATGAGTCTGTGTGTGCATACTGCAAGTTCAACGATACCAAAACTTTGAAGCGACTTGTAAGAAATGAAGAAGCAGATAACGGGTTTGGAGACAAGGTCAAGTGATAGGCGCGAAAGGACGTTCATTCCCAACGGTCTTTGGAGTAGCGCAGCACGGCATTTGCGGTTACGGAATTGAAGGGACTCGCTTGAGACTCTGTGCCAACAGCAACATCCACACGCAAGGTGTGTGGGATGGGTGTGTGTTTGTGGTTGAGGGACAAAAAGTGCCAACCAACGTTGGAGCGCAAACTCGGTCAAAGTAAAATTGCCGTGCTTGTCGTTCGAGCGTTTAGCGAATTGCTTGCGGCACTGGTGTTAGCGGGAAAGGGAGGGGGGGGGGGGAAGGCTATTTGCCACGGCGTATTAAAACTTTAAAATCTTCGGCAGTCCTACTAGCACTGCTATACATACATGTATAGTGCTCTCCGCACTAGACGAGGCCCTGAACATAGAAAAGCCCAACGTAAATTCAGGCTTACCGGGTTGTAATACCGCAAGAAGCCGAGTGACTTGTACGCCCTGCCAATTATTTAGCAGAGCCAAGTTCCATTATTTGTCATAAAGGCTTAGTTTCTTAGAGCGAGTGGTCTAATCGGATGGGCAAAGAAGAAGTGGCAGAAGGGGACAAGGTAGGCATTAAAGATCATCGAGGTATTGACGTTGTGCCGGCAATAGTCGAACGATGCTGCCCGCTTATGAGCTGTTTTTCGAGGCGACCTGAGTCCTGGAGCAAATGGCCCTCTATCCGGAACAGCCCTGTCTCGACCCAGCCGGGGAGGATGCGACGCCCGTAACGGACGTAACGCGTGATCGATCATTATTGGACACTCTCACCCACCCCCTACTACCCCTAGTCCTTCGTATATCCGTCAATCCCTTTATAATCACGACCCGCTTCTACCCCCGACCCCTTGTTTCGCACGTCATCTGCAAAGACTGCCGCTGCATACTACCACTACATTTTCCCGTAATGACTGCCTTGTCGTACAGTGCCGCTTTTAAAAAGCCAGACGCCTTGCGATACCATTATTCTCCTATAATGAAAACGAACCATTCCATCCTTTATCCTTTTTTACAGGTAACATTCTGAACTCTTTAAAAATTTTATTACTGTCTATTTAGTATAGGTTTTCGACTTCTCTGCAGTACACCAGTCGGCTGCTTTATAATGGATATGCACGGAATTTCGTCCTATATCGAAAACCGCATGCAGTTTAGTCCAATTTCACTTTTTCAACTAATTCTTTGTAATAACTGGGTTCAAGTTACTTATCGTGTAGATAATTGTTCCGGGTTCCGAATATTCTGACCGAGTTCTCCTTTTTTTTTATCTCTTACCGCCTATATGTTAAATATAGCGTGTCAAAACGCTTGTTAGAAATACTGCAAGCAAATGAGAGTATCGACCACCTGGAGATAATAGTTTAACATTACCTATTCCTTCCGAAGTTCCTCTCGCATGCTATCCTTTAGCATGAATCGCGGATGAAGTAGTTTCTGGTGCCCTCCGATACCGTCTGCGAAAGCTCGCTTAGCAATAGGGATATCGCTGTTAACGGACATTGCACGAACATGAAGTGCTTCAAATTCTGTCTACGGACTGACCTACTTGACTCGTCAATTTCCATAATTCAATTTAGATTCGAATGGATCCAGGAGAAGGGTAGTAAACCGTCGCAACCATCGTCGGTTTAATCAGGGACGGCCAACCAATTTCTCGGATCCACTCGAAAGTCATCATTTTTCTAATTCAAGATCCGTGATTCATTCTCAGTCTTAGTCAGCGGCTTTTTCACCTCAATAACTAAGAGCTGTTCATTTCAATGAATACAAGTTTTCGAACCTCAACAAGTCCCACTCGATTAAGTACGAAAGACAAGAATGCGGCACGGTATCCTCAAAAGGACCTAGATTCCTGGCGGAACCTCGGCCGACCTTATTCGCAAAAGTATGCGTCACAGTCAATAGCAATGCCGATGATGCCTTCAACCTATGATATGCGACCTTGTGAAATAGCGTTCACCCATCACACATTCTTCGATTTCCTTGCTTCTCTAACATGACACCCAACTCTCATTCATGTGACACTGCTCAGTTTATCATACGAAAACTGTCGCGACAGCTTGGATAGGCAGGCACTCGCATTCCACTTAATAAGGGAGCAAATCAGTGCCGTTGCAATTATATTGCGAGATTCCTCGAGGACTTACTGCTTCGCCGGAGCATACGCCCTCTATTAATGAACTAAATACAAGGCAGGAGGATGGCATAACGAACACCCACTGCGATCTACGAGCTTAGAATTCTAGTCTAGTACTCTCGCAACTCTGAAATTCTCAAATGCCACTCGAACCCTTTATAGAAGTCCGTTGTATTTGCTGTTGATTACTGTTTACTCATAAAACGAAGCATTCATGCTAGCTTCTTGACGAAGACATGAAAGCTACTCAGCTTTGTCTCATAACAGAATGAGTGCAACTCGAAAAAACTGCTTTCCTCAAAATTACACCCTTTAATCGACGCAAACCTTGCTGTACTGTCGAACTCCTCGTATACTCGTCTTTTTGCAACGACAGAAACACGAGTTACTCATCTCTACTCTGGACGAATTCGTCGACGACAAGATCGCATCCTTGGAGAATGTCGACGATTGCAGCATCCAACTGGCTTTTCGGTAATTACAGCCTTTCAGATGAATTTCGGCCGCATGATAACGAGCCGAGGGAGTAGCCACTCGAGATAATTTCAACGAAGGTTGAGCCATAAATGGCAGATGCGGAAAGAGAGAGAAAGGAGGAGAAGGGTCGAAGGATGGATAGTAGTTTATCGTAACGACTGGATCGTCGCATTGTCATATCGGATCTGGAGAATCCGTGGCCCTGCGTCAGGACTAGCGAGGGGCAAAGGGTGGAAGGCAAGGCGTCCCGTAATTATGACGCCATTATCCTCACGCCTTGGGCGCTTAATTATAGAGCGTTAGCGCCCGAGGCGTACCTTGGTTGCGAACTGAGTTACGGTAAGGCGCTCGCGGGAATACTTACTCAAGTGCAAGGGGTGGGGGGAGCCAAGGAGTCAGAGGGAGACTTGCAAAGGATGCAAGAGCCAGGGAAAGGTGGAAGAGGATGCAAGGCAAGTTGCATGAAGTGTGCCCGGCCAGCAGTAAGCAGGAGAGGACCCATAACTTTAATCCGATGGCTCTTGTTAATTAGACGGCGCGTCGAGCACGTGTACCACCCTCCTGATCACCACGGACCAAAGCCGACCTTAACCACTGGTATGCGTTAGCCCAAGCTGCCAGGCCAAACATCCAGCTGAGAAATTCCTGAATAACCTAACGTGGAAGGATGCGGATAAGACTTCGCGTCGGCATGTCGCATCCTTGCCACAGTCAAGTGGGAAGTCCTTGCCGAATGTTCTCCCGTAGAAGAGAAGCTCCCTCATGCCAGTATACGTGTTAATAGGCTAGCGGTGTAACCAAGAACTGCTGGAAAACTATAAGCCTCCGGGGTGCGATTAACGACCCGAGGATACGAAAGATCCTTGAAGGTCTACGTGTTTGTCGTGTCAAGTGGTGAAATGGGTCAAAGGCTGGGGAGCATGAAACAAGATGTCGTTATAATAACGATGTAATAAGGAGTTAGAATATATATATATGTGTGTATGGGTAGAGACGACCAGGAGCCGAGAATGAAAGTTTAGAGGGTTACATTAATTTGAAGCCGTGAGTGAAGCTCTATCTTAATTATCGGTGGAGCGTCTCCACCCTGGTCGTTATAACGAAACGGATGGTAGGATGTGCGTTTCAGTTCACGCGAAAGGGCTTGCTTACGATAAACAATGCTTACGAAAGCACGTGCGCATACACACACACGCGCACACTACTCGCGATGTGTTGATAGTTATAGGATAGGCAACGTGCATGTATTCCCGTTGCTTGCACTGGAGCCGCAGCGATCAACGGCGTATCTCACGGGATATTACACGAAAAATTATGCTCCCGTCACTTGATGTTTACATAGGCGCGCTTAAAGGTAAACCGGCCTGGACTAAAGTGCATGGAAGCAGGTGAAGTGCTGACAGGTAAATAGGTGTGCGCACACACTCGCTCAGAAAGAGGAGAGACAGGTACGCATGTCCTGAGATAACACTGTTAACCCGGTACACACAAGCGAATGTAGCCTTGCTTCTCTTGTGTCTAGGCTCTTTTGTTAACGCTGCACTCGAAATCATATGAAATGTAGGCCGTACCACCGCCGCATTACGGATTTTCGAGATGAAATATAAAGCATACTATGGAGATTTCATTTCATGGAATATGTCGTAAAAGTACGCCGTGCAAGCGGACAGGCTCGCAGTCTCGAAATATCTGCAGTCACGGCGTCACAGAGTTACGAGGCTAATTAACTCTGAAAAGGTCTTAACTCACTCGCCCACTGTCCCAGCTTAGGTAATGCCGTCGAGAAAACTACGACAGCGGCGCTGGCCGTCACTGCGCTTCCCACTTAAAATGAAAAACAAATTTCATGATGGAAGTCAAGATAGAACGAAACTATTTTCCTTTCGATATACCAGGAGTCTCAGCTTTTTGATTCGTTTAATTATCTTTTCTGAGTGCTTGGGACAACATACTTCCTGGTAATCTTGCGGGCTTTTGACAGTGGAAGAGGTCAACGTATTTTCAAATGGATTCCTTAGAGGTCGTGTGGACTCAATTGACAGAGAAAGCAACTGCGTTGCCAAACTGAATTAAAGCTCTGATGCTTTTATTCAACAAGAGGGAGGGGGAGAGAGAGAGAGAGAGAGAGAGAGAGAGAGAGAGAGAGAGAGAGAGAGAGAGAGAGAGAGAGAGAGAGAGAGAGAGAGAGAGAGAGAGAGAGAGAGAGAGAGAGAGAGAGAGAGACATGGTGTTTATTTAAACTTGTGTAATACAATAGACATCCTTAACGGATTATAGTCCTAATCCAATATATATAGTTTGAAATTTCATGTACTCTGCTGTGTATCGAGAGTATAACTTTATGAGTCCACAGCTCGCGTTTGCTGGAAGTTAATGAGAGCGCTTAGATCGAAATTTCGTTGGGCCGTCGGTATACATGAGTGCTTTTCCATATGTACTCTTGAAAATCTTGAAATTCGTGGAATGATTAAAAGACCGTGGATAATATGTTTAGTCACCCTGAAGAAGTTCCATTGGTACAAGGCAATTGGGAGCGAGAGGTGGAAAATCGTTTTTCCACGCGGAGGCCAATTCGAATTGTTAAGTAGAACGAGCAGAGTTATGGTAGCTCCCGGCACATGGAGAGCTATATCTCGGCCAGTCGATTTAAAGTTCGCACATTCAGACGAAGCTCGGATTCCCCGAGATCTGGACCATGGAGCGCTGAGGTTGCACGGGTTCGAGAAACATCGTACTTTCAATGTGCCCCGATAAAACTTCGATTGATAACAAACTGAAGTGGGTACCTGCGCCGAGTACAGCGCGCAATCCACCCACCTCTTCTGTGTTCGAATTAGGTCAGGCATTTTTCTCCAAACGGTGGTCCGCATTGCGATTAATACAGCCGGCCTCACCACGCTTGTAATGAGCATTATGTATTTTCATCTAATTATACGCAATTAGCCAACCTAAAAACAATATCGTTGGAAATCAATATTGGAACTGACGGCGGAGGTTTGCCTTCTGTAAGGCACTGAAATAAATCAATAATACGCGATCCAATATTGCACGATCCATTACTAAAATAAAAGTAGAGACAGTCAGTCTTCTCTGCAACACTCTGTAATGGTATACTATGGTTCCTTGAGGCATGTGCGAGAAAAGGACGGATAATAAAGGTCCGTAAAATGAGTGTAAAAATCTTTTGTCGAAGTAATAAAGAACCAGCTCCAGGTTCCAATTCCTCTGATCAGCTGGGCGGCAGAAGGGTGAAGCGAACTCAAACTCAGTGGGTCGCCAAGTCTTTAAGCGTAACTCAGTGATCACGATTCGGTTCGAAAGCTGGTGAGGAATTTAAGTTCAAAAGCTCCGAACTAGTCTAATTACGGTTTGCACAGATCGTGACGCTCCTGTATAGTAAAACGGCCATATTAAGGCGAATCGCATATTTCTGATAATCAAGAATAATTACTATTCCGCTCGGCTATTAAACTATTCTCATTACAATGAATACGGAATAGAGTAAAATCTGTTATAGATCTGGTTCCTAAAGTCCTATGACTCGCTTGTATAAATATTCAGAGTTTGAAAGACCAAGCAATGCGCGGAATATTGATTGCTTTTATTCTTTTATGGATCGTCGAAATTCCATGCCAACAATATTCACGACCCACTACCGCATAACCTGTAAAAGGTACAATAAAAAAATCCGACGAAAACATCGTTAAAGATAAAACGATGGCATCAGGAATGCCAATATAAGAGGAGCAAGCGGCCAGCAATAACTAGATTGATATCTAGACGCCAAGCGACAAGGACGTCACCCTTCAACATCTCGGTTTTTTCTCTCCGACGCTTTCGAAAACTTAAACTTGTCGCTCCTGTGAACGGTCCGCGAATTTCCCACAGCGGAGCAGCTGCATAAAAATTCGATATGGACTTTAAGCAGTTGTTGAAATTTCCTACGATGGAAATTCACATTTCGTCGGAGCACTTTTCCGTAATACACTTGGCGTTCGGCAAAGTATGAAACTTTCGGCACACCCGCCTGAAAAGACAAACATTTCCAGCGCTGGCAAATATTCGAAATGTTACGCTTGTTCAATGTATGCAATACAGCGGCAAAAACACGTGTACTAGACATGGGAGTCAAATATCGAAAAATATTACTGCCCGGTTGTAAGATGTTGATACTGGTATGCCTGCGTGTGATCACGTTAGTGCCAATAGAAATACTAAAAGTACTAAATGTGAAACGATCCACCAAAACACCCCTACTAAGGCAGTGAAAGAAGGAAACGTAGCGGACGAGTGGCCGCTGGAGCCCGCAAGCTGAAAGTGGATTGAAAAATACCACGGAGTTTTTCTTCCAAACATTATAGCCTAAAAATACTTTCATATCCTCCGGGATTGAATTGAAACTGGAAACCTCTCGCCCGCCCTCAACCAAGCAAGCAAGCTCGGTGCGGCGTTCCGATTTGTTAACAAAAAAAGGGATCACATTGATAAAAACTTAACAATCCAATCTCCACATGACGGACTTTCTTTTCATCGAAATATCCTTCTACGTCTGAGTGACTTCCAAAACATACTGGAGTTTTCTCGCACCACACAATCTTGACTACTGCCAACAGCTTTCCTCTTGAAGAATAAAGCGATTGATAAGCCGTCACCTGTCACTTTCGTGTTCATAACATGGATGACAGCAAATAATAAGTCGAATTATCAGGCAAACCGGGAGGTATTTTCGTGTTAAGTGCCGTCATATGTCGCTGAGAAGGTCCTCCGTTAAGATATTCATTTTAACAGCTCACTGGAGGGAAGATCACGTTTCGAAGTTCGAAGCCACGTGCCCCATCGGAAAATGAGATGGGGTCGTTGGTAGCGTCGCATTTAATTTCGTGGTATTCTCCAATAACAGGAATGAGGTCTGCTCTGGAATCCGATATAAATACGCGCCGGCATCTTCTCCTATATTGCTTTACGATTGGCTTAGTGGGGGACGGAAAAATTCACGAGGGCTCGTCGTGCTGAACATCCAAGCAGCCAGCCAACCATGGTCGGCCATAATTCATGTGGAATAGCGTGCCGCAGGAGACGGTTTCCGTACTCTCGAACCAAATCTATCATCCTATCTGGCGTTGCTGGCCTTCCACATGCTCTTCTCGCCACATCGCCGTCAGGCCTGGTCTCGATATAATTATTTGCTCCATTAGTTTTTAAGATGCTACAAAAACCATCCGGATCGATTCTTAGTTCATCAGCAGTTACGCATTCCTCGGTAATAGCGGTCGGAAAGGGCCTTCATCGTTTTCCGCGTCCTATACTATCTTCGGAATTTCTCCAATATCCTTCTCTCGTAATCAGAATCGTTTTTCCTCATACCAGTTTCATTAGCATGCTTTAGAAAAAACCTCAAGGAACAAGTACGAAAGAATAGTATGCGAGAAAGACCCATTGTATCGGCAGATTTTCAAAATTATTTGTCAAGCAACAAATGAAAGGGCGACCTAGTATATTTTGATTTCTCTCTCTCTCTTTTTTCTCTTTCTTTCTTGATATTACAAAAATATTCTGGGTAGAGTGACCGCATTCGCTCGAGCACTTCTACTCGGCAGGTCACGTTCGTGACTGACCACTGTTTACACGGCCAGGCGACACTTTATGCCATGCGCGAGCGCCTCCAACGGCCGTACCACATACGTTCCCAGGAATTGTTTACCCTGTATATTTACGGATTACATCTCGATCCACTGCATAAGGCTGCACGCTATGCAACTAACGAGCTTGCCAGGAACGAGGAGGATGAAAGATTATAGTTGGAAAAATATAGGAAATAGGTCGCAAAACAAGCCCATTAGGATGACTCCGAGAGGTGTCTGAGAGGTGGGTGGATGATTTAATTTGAGGGCGTTGCAGTATGGCTGTTAGAAAAACGTCTAACGGGAAAGTGTCGCCTCGCATGTTTCAAGTAGGTTGTTGGTACTTGGGAATTACGATGCCGGCAACAGCCGCAACCACCGCCCAGTGCGATATTTAACCCGGCAACCTTGCAAGCAGCAGTGCCTCCTCGCTTCACGAAAAATTCCCTTGCAATCCAAAGTCTTTCCGAAGTACGAAACACTTACCAGGAATAGCGCCGAGTTTCACCGACTAGTAAACTGCGAGGCAAGTGAAATGCGACTTCGTTAGCAGTACGAGCACCCGAAACTTTTCTTTTCCTTGGTGCAGTACTAGATAGATAGTGGTAACAGCAGCAGCACCAGCACCAGCAGCACCAGCAGTAGCACTGCAATTCGTTTGGGTTTCTTGGAATGCGAGCCTGATTGATTGCCGGCAGCGAGTGCGCACTATCAACGCTCCCCTCGCATACAGATTTCTCTATGCATACTATACTGTGTAAACGAAAAGCGAGAAACTCTCTCTGACGAAAAATGCAAATGTATAAATGCTTCTGTAAATCCAGCTACTTCTGATTTCCCTCACTATTTCGGATCACCAGCGAAGTTTCCGAAGATCCTGTATCTTAATAGATGTTAGAATAAAGCTAGAAATAGATGTGTATAAATATTCTCAATTCTTCCCCTTCAATCTCTTATAACAACTAACTTCTGACACTCGGAAAGAAAATTCCATGCTGGCTATGTGAAGAGTGAGCATGCGCTACGAATGACAGATTAGCACTGTCTCAACCGCGATTCCTCAACTTTCTCTCAGTGAACAGAAAGCAAAGGGCTTGCATTCATGCACAATCGGTAAACATGCGCGTAAATATTCAAGTACTACTACTTCTATGCTTGCACTCCTTCTAACCTTTTCTCTCTCTCTCTCTCTCTCTCTCTCTTGGCTTTCGAATGGTTTGCTGGAATAAGAATGCGACTATCACGCGGCTCGACAAATAGAAAAGAAACCAAGAAAAATTGGGTCAATCCCGCGACGTCGTCGACGAAGGCCGATTTAAATTCCACCCGACTAACGCGGCCGCAGTAGTCGCCGACAATGGGACACACACTCACGTATCAAGGCGTGTATTCAGTGTGTAATGTGCTCCAATTCTCCGCGTGTACTTCCTATTAACTTCAATCACGCTTCTTGAAATAAGACAAATGCAACTTCGTATTTGCGGAGCCAGCTATTTCAACGTTGGTTAAACCCTTGTCCCTCTCTCTCTCTCTTCCATTCTCTAATTGGCCTTTCTCCGTTCGATGCTTCGATGAAATTCTTTACCAATATCTTCTACAATTGTGGCCTGATTCTCATCGTTCATATTTACCTCGGAATAGTGCTTCACGATATTAGCGTCTTAGAACTTTGTCGCAGTATCACTTCTCAGTTGAAGTTCCTGTGTAAGATTAACTGGATTCTAAGTATTCAGGTAACAGATTCGTATCACAGACGGTACGTAGCTGTAATAGAGAATAGGATGATCAAAGATGTCGTTACCAAGAGCAAGAAGTTGGAGTGTCGAGCGGCAATCCAATAGTCTAGCGTCTTCTATCAGTTGAATGGTAAAATGGTCGTAGAGCGATGATACTCTATGCTTGAATCTTTCTGTGTCGATTAATCGTACACAAAGCAGACACAAAAGGAATTTTAGCCACAGGATACCTTGTCAGGCTTTCTACTGATTTATAGGCTTCTATAATAAATTAATAATCCGAATTTAATTAACGCTAGTCATCAGTGCGTCGCTGTTCAAGCTGGTTCAGAGCTAATAAATAGCAGAGGTGCAACACACCGAGAGTGTTTCTCCAAGCTTGGAAAACGTTTGTCACCGCGTCGTATGTGTTCTGAAGTTCTACTGGTAGCACATTGTAGCCAATAGGAAATCCTGTCGCAGAACATCCCAACCACCGATGACATTCACGCTCGATTACGAGTGCGAACCCACCGATTTCTTGCGCCGTGATTTCAAGATAACTAATGGCTTGCGGTTCTGGTTCCTTCGGAATTAGTTGCGAATTAATGACCCTTTCGGCTACCACCGACTCGCCAGTGGATCAAGATTTTCCTAGTAGATCAATCAACTTTCCACAAGAATGCTTTACCAGAAACCTTGCTTTCCCTGTGAGTGCAAACAGGGGATTGGTTGTGGTAACATCGATTACAGCTTCCGCATCAACTTGTACCTGACTCTTGGAACAGAAGAAAAATAGAAACAAAATCCAGCAGATAGTCTTTAAGAGTAGTTTCTTAATGAGTTCCGATAAACACGTTTATAGATTGTGGTTATCGGAAGCGTGTTGCATCAGATGGTCTTGATAACGCGTCGCAATCGCTCGGAAAATTAGATCTGCATGCATCCGCCCGAGGTGCGCAGTATAATTCCGACGGGCGATTAGGAACGGCGTATTACCATAGTCATGCTTCTCAGTAATCACTGATGGATTATGACAATTTACCGAGGACCAAATCTCCAATCGTGTAAATAGCGTGCAATAGGTATGCGTAATCGGTACTGACAAAGGTCACACACGATACTGTATTTGATAATAACAACCAATGAAGTTTATAATACGATTCAGCCGTTGGCAGCAACGATCTTATAAAGATACAATGCCATCATAATGTGTGTTAGCAAGGAGGCTCATAATTAATCTTAGGAAACAATGATCTCGTAATTAGCCGCTATCTTTTTTGTTGGGGCTTCATTTCCTTGTCGGTTCGCTGTTACTGCATTCAGCTTGTATGTCGCATTATCTATGAATATACATGCTGCGCAGACGCGCGTAAAAGCTAGCAAGGGTATCAGCTTACAAGTAACGGACGAAAGACGCGTAGAGTAATATTGAAGTGAGGAAAAACAAGAACTGGAACGTACTATAGATATTTTAATTGCTGATCCGTACAGACGGACTTGTAATCAACATGCGTGCAACTTTTGCCCAACGAATCACCGAAATTTGTAGGCGCAGATATTTTGTAGTATATGGTAAAGTAGCCTCTGGTTATGCTGATCCCTGAGCTGTTTCCTCTCGATGGCCAACCGGTCACTCTGGCGATATTGAATGCAACGTTGCGTGAAGGGTCGAAAGGTACAATATGGATACCAATATCCTGCCACTTCTTAATATCCGCTTGAAAAGCACATACTCTACGTGAAAATTTCCGGCTAACGGTTGGCTGATCATTTGAAGATTTTCAATATTATCTCGACACGGAACAATGAAGCGATGAGGTACTATATTAATAAGAAGGTCATTATTGTTAGTAGTCGATTTCCCTGGATGTATACCTAAATATGCACATATGTCTACTTAGCATTCCGGTTTCTTTCCAATCATTATTCCCCGAATGAAAATTCATTCTTACATAAGCAGTAACTGGGCCATTTCGCTAACATCGAAATTTCCCTAACTTGATTTTCAAGAACGAATCTCGTCATTATTGTGTGCTTTTCCCTTAAAGGATTTCCTTTGAATAATGAGTAGCTTAGCGCTGTTCACTAATGGAAAGGGAAATGTCTCTTAGAGAAGCTAGGAATTGTCGAGCGACAGGAACAGGATTCTTCAAATTTACTATAATCCCCAGACAAAGAAGGGATGATTGGATGACGCCTCAGGATAGTAACGTTACCCGTTGGGGGTAAGGTGGTAAATGTCGTATCAGAACACACGATAGCTTGGAATAACATATTCGAGGAAGCTTGCCTATACTGCACGCTCTTGCGACGGTATACATAATTCAAAAGCGTAGGTGACAAGTGAGGATGAGAAAACAGACATTTCCTTTTCCGTAACGAAATGAAGATAAGTTGGTACGGAGAAAACACGTGGGGTACTATACGCGGAGACTTTCCACTGTACCGTGTACTAGGTGCATTAACGGCTTACGACTTATGTGTTAGTCACCAATAATCCGCTGGCATTTACATTAGTCTTTTTAAGGTAGCTAGTGACCACTAATGGTTGACGGGTGGCGCGTAATCGTTGCGGTCATAAGCGTAACTAAAAGAAGAAATATTTCATCGTGATTGCTGTTGCAAGTCCCGATGCTCTCACAGGCAGCAGCGTTGTAACAGTGTACTTATCAACCTGGTACATGTAGGTGGCTTACTTTATATTTCCAGTGGTATCACGCGAGCCCCCGTGCACGATAAGCCGTCCTTACGATGGCGCACTTTGTTACCGAAGTACCGGCGCGATATTTCAGGAAGCGTTAAGCACAGATAACCAGGCGGAATTATGAAGAGTCGCGCGCGCATAGCGTAGAAAGTGCTCGACTCCGGAAAAATCGAAAGCCCATTGCCACCCCATCGCGCCATCGGCAGTGGCTAAAAGTAACTACGGCATTTTATATCGGTCCACAAGCTCGTAAAGTAAGCGCCGGCGGCGTCGGCGGCGGCAGCGGGTTAATGCTCGTGTAAAAAAAAGGAAGAAGCTTTCATCAGGCCATTGTTATGAAGCCCGCTGATGTACACACCACGGTGAAAACTTTACGATCGACCCTGAAGGCCGCGCCGCGCCGCCGCTTCCTGGAGGAAACGCGGGAACGGCCATGACTGCACGAATATACCCTTTCCATTGTATTTTGATGGAGAAAGAAATTGAAACCTCGGGCGTCGTTATGTTACAGAAACGAGGCTTCATAAAACTAGCGCCGGTGTACTATTGTCGAGTAACAGCACTCACTTTATTGATCTCAACTCCTATATTTGCTACCGCTAGTCAAATCTTCGAAAGCTTGCTCTCGCTGTATGTATATATATATATATATATACATACAGGGATATATATATATATATATATATATCCCCAGTTCATTCGACGTGATCCCAATAGAATATTATACAATAGTAACTCTATTAGGAATAGCTTGCATTTCAGCATATCTGTAACTAAGGTTGACCCAGATCATAAATCGTCGAGAATATCGAGAGAAGACGGTAGATATCAGGAGGATACCGACAATGAATCTATAAGGAGCAACAGGCAACGCCCAATTAACCAGAGCAATTCGAAGCATCTTCTCCTCGTTCTGCCACATACATATATCCCAAACATCATTCTCATTGGGAGCATTGAGCGTGTATCCAATTTGTATGATATCAAAGTATCTAGGAAATGCAATAACTCCATGCAATAACCAGTCAAGAAGACTTCAAAATATCGAGAATGGCGTTCTTGTTAACTCACGAAACATCAAACTCTCACGTATTTCAATTATTTCGCTTTAGCCGGCTCTTTCATTGAAGGCAAATTATTATAATTCATTCAGAGGACAATAGATCTCGCAATTTCTAATGGAAAAGTAACTGAAATACATAGTGTTATTTCGTCTTATTAAAGTTAATATTTTGATCATCGCACTTTTCATAAAAAAAGTTTCCTCTTGCCATTGGCAAAATTCCTGATACGTAATCGTTAATATTCCACTCTAAATCAATAAGGTTTTGATTCGGACCATTTTTCATTTTGCAAAAGTTCGCGTCTCTTTTAGTACCTTCTGAAAGTATTACCGCGGTAAATTTGTAGATTTTTATCTCAACTCTTTAAAAGTCATGAATTTGTCAATATTTTGAAATTTGCTTACACGAAACTTTTCAAGTGGCTATAACTTTTGCGAAAATATATGTTTATTTAAGCTGCTTACTATTTGGTATGAAAACAATTTTGTAGTATTTAGCTAATTGATCGATTGGCACGTTATAAGATAAACGCAAGCTGTAGTATATGTAGTATGATATGAAACGACTTTGAATGATACAAGTGGAAAATGCGACTAGCAAAAACCACCGAAGAAATTGGGTGTACACGGTTTCACGAACACGATTTTTCTGCTTTCAAGACGGATATCAACTGTATCTGTATGCTCGAATTCAACATGCATTCGATGTGAATTCTTTCAGTTCGAGCACATGCGATAGTATGATATCGGCCTTCGACGAGAAGACGCGCATCACAAGACAAAGAAGATCGCTCAATGGGATTTATAAAAGGCTTAGTAAATTTTCATAACTATAAAGAGCTGACAAAGCGACACAACTCTGGAATTAGCCTCGAGACTCGACACTCAACTTTCCTTCAGTAAAGCACTCATAAAGTCGAAGGATTTAAGAGAGTGATGAGATTGGCTCAAAAAGTATCTCCAAATGCACAGAGGTCAGAGTGGAAATGGTGTATGTAGTGAGAATCGAGCACGCACGAAGGCGTCTTGAAACTGAAATGAAAGAAGTAAGTGGATGCGCGTGTGTAGTGGTGTCTAACCGGTGCCATCGTCCGTTGAGAGAAGCAGGATGAGCCGTCGAATGCTCAGTCTGCGTAAAGCAGCACGACTACCAAGAGATGTTCTCTGAAATATGCATTATTAAATTGTTAAGCTCGAAATGCCTCGGAGAGGTTTATTCCGGGCCAGTTCGAAAGAGGACAGGAAAAACGAGCGACGGAAACAAAAGGTGGTTCTTTAGCTCGCTTGGTATCCTGCCGTACTCGTATCAGACGGTCTTATTCAGTTCCTGTCGATGGGAAAACTCCTCGTATCCTTGCCACTTCATTCTCTCAGTGTGCGATACATTTTGCATTTCACTCAATTTTTTGCACGCTGCTATAGCCATCACGTGGAATAGTTAATCTGGCAGTGTAAGCCTTCTTCTTCCATTAGTGAGAAACACAGTTGACCAAAGCTTTGTGCCACAGTTCGCCAACGTATATTGAAATATTGACGAGTTTCGGGAGGTATTCGATCCTCTCTGTTGTTCATTGCATAGGTTTTTTTTTCGAGCACGCAGAACCGTTGTTTCTGATGCATCAAGCTACGCTATATAGTGAACCCTTAATAGGAGAGTATTGGGAACCACGTTTAACTCACGGATTTTTGCAAATGGATTGCACAGCAGGCACACGTGTTACGAGTCCTTTTTATGCTCGCGCATCAACTTATGGCCACTAAAATAGAGAGAACTGGTATGTGGAGGGTGGCTCGAGCCGACCGTGCTTAAATCGGCCAGGTAAACGTCGTTACTAATTCGTCCTCCATAGCACGAACGACACGTGCACCAATGCAGCTGCTACGGTATTTACTCGGGCGAAAGCCATCGCGAAGTTTCTGTTTGGCAAGATTCGCTCGAGCCAGACTTCGCCTCTCGCGCACACATCTCGATTGCAGCAGCAGGTGCGATATTACAGCGCGTTACACGCACACTCGGACAAACTATGCGGTGCTGTAAGTGTCGCATATCCGCTTTAATTCCTCTTCCTGCTTTTGGAATGTTCTGCGGGCAAATGCTAATATTGATGTCGATCTTTCAGAAGTTAAATAGTTTCGGCGGTTCTTCCATTTTTTGGTTTATATAAATGTGAAGAATTCGAAATCCGAATTTAATGTCTAGTTCATAAATAGCGAAGTGCAATGAATCGTTATAAAGTATAACATTGTGTACATGTTCTTTTTTACCGAATACACAAACGAACCATAACTGATAGCATCAAAACTTTTTGACAGAAAGTGTGATCGGGCACATCAAGAGAGATTTGGCGCACGATATAAAGGGCAATTCCTTCCCTATCTTCGAACAGTCTCCCGGAGGAGCCATTGACCAGAGGAGGGTCAGAGTAAGGGTATATCCAGCTACTATCCAGAAAAACAGAAGCATCTAGTTAACTGTATCATAACATTGGAGAGCAGAACAGAGGGATGATCACGGCAAAACAGAAGATATCACGGATAAGCAGGTTCGGAACGGTTCACTGAAATTGGACATATAGTTACGCAATAGGGTGAGTCAAGAAGGGGAACCGGAAATATAAGATCCTTCCACGAGTAAGGGAGTTCTTACTAACTCCTTAGGAAAGGATAAGAGTTCTTGTTTATATAAAGTTGGCGAGTACACGCGAATCCTCTTAATTTTCATCTAATTTTAATGCTGAATGAGGCTAAGCTAAATACACTTGGCGATAAAATCCTCTGAATGACGTATACGAAATTTGGATCGCATAAACTAATAAAGGTCAACCATTTGCCAGACGACCATGTTTCATTGATTATTTTTGCTCAAGTATTGCAAATATACTTTTTTATGGTTAAGCAGGATTACCAGCGGATCGCGCTTGATGTAATAGTCTGGATGGGTAAAGTGATTTCTCGCTTGCGCGGACGTATAAAAATCATATCAGCCTCGATTTCCTGCGCGTCCTAGAAAAGTTCCTATAACTCGGGCGTCGCCACCTTCGCATCATCGAGGAAAAAAGGAACGGTGTACTTTTTTCCTCGTTAATATCCGTAGCAGAGCTCCGCGACAAGCAGTAGCTGGGCTCGTACCCGAGCATTCAGAGTGAGCAAGGCGTACAAATGCCTCTTTTCTGGTTTATCACTACCATATTCTACCAGGATACATTAAACTTTCCTTTTGAGAATTTAAATAATATGATTACATTTTCTTCACGGTACTTTTCCACTCCCTACTTTACCAAATTAGTACGAACGAGACTTAAATTAAATTAGATCTGAGTTATATCAAATCCATCCTACTATGTAAGTACTATTTCTGACGGTCGAAAGATGCTGAGTGTGGCAACATACCAGAAAAGGTTGCAACCTCGATTTATATTGTTGAGCAAATTAAAATATCCGCGATTGACGAACGTTAATTAATTGATAGAGGGTCGAATTAGCGGGGAGAACATTGATGTTATAAATTAACTGTTATAATTCGAGCAATGTCTCATTCCCTTTCAGCAGCGCAGCCGCAGATTATCTACCGCCCTATTATGCGTCGTAATTGTTCAATAAAGAATGACGACGATACCGAAAACCATCGGCACATTTAACTGGGAATTATCGAAAAAGCAGAGAGCGGCCAGTAGAATTCGCACGCAACTCAACCAACCGCTTTATCGATCAAAACGAGTAATTCACGCTAGCAATGCGTACATATCGGGCGCATATAATGAGCGGTGCACACGCCATTAAACGATAATGTGAATTACGTTTCTGTCCAACTTACGCCCGAGAATTTCGAGACGAGAGAAATAATAAAATTTGTCCACGATTCAATCGGTACATTTTCGACGCTGCTCGGGGCATGAGAATTTTATTAATAACTACAGAACTCGCGGAAAATCGTATTTGCTGCGGATGAAGCTGTGTCATCTTCACAACGCATCACTTTTAATAAATATCATATGCTCAAAACACTTTTGTCTCTATCGAGTTTTAAGTTAGCATAATTTTTCATTATGTATAACCTAGCCTTACGTGTGTATCCATAGAAACTTACTAAGAATTACGAACTGCTCAATGAATAACCCTTTAAATGAATGCCTTTATATTATACTAAAATAGAGCGTACGTGTTGAAAAATCTCCGAAAGCAACATAACAAGCGGATAGAAAACACGAGTTAATATAAAAGCATATAATAAGAAGTCTATTGATACTTTTCATGATTTTGACACTTGTTCCAAGTCAGGTTTGAGGACGTATTGCGTGAGATGTTTGTATTACTGATACGCCGATAGTCATAGATGTTAGGGGGTGCGATTTCCAACAAATTCTCGAATTTGCCGATATCAGCAGAACAAGCCAGCAGCCGGTGACACGGTCCTGGCAGATCACTACTGGTGCGATTAAAATCAGAAATCCTGGGTCACGAGAGTTCTGCGAACGAGCAGGAGGAAAACACTTCGAATTCCGATTGCGGGAATAGTCGACCGGGTCGGAGGGAATGAGTAGGAGGGAAAGGACAACGAAAATCAGTCGGCAAAGGAGGATATGGAAGCGGCAGAGTAGGGCAATCCGACCGAATCGAAAATCAGCCAACAGCCCACTTGCCAAGTCAACTTCAATAAGAAAATTAAATAACTTCAACGTCCCACCTCGTTTATCTAGTATTTAATGCGCTTAGTACCATTGCGTTTGCAAACGAATACTCAGCCTAGCTGTCGTAGTAGGCCGAGGCTCGTTTACTTAGTCGCAATTTGAAACGGAATCCCTTAATTTCACGGGCACCGTAGCGAGCAACCGCTGGAAACTAATGAATCGTCGATACTCGCTACGTTTTCCCACTCGCAATCCAAAGCTTTGCAATCACGCACCATCCGATTGGAAACTAGTGGCAATCGATATAACGTTGGAATATATATATATATATATAGATTAACGCGCAAATGAATAGATGTATAATATTACTTTAGCTTGTAGACGAAGCCCTCACTTCAAGCGAGGAAGTGGCGCAAGTACCTCCAACAGCTCCCACGAAGTTGGCCGCAAAACGGGGATGCTATTCATCGAAGGACACGTCCCACCACAGACCCAGCTAAATGGCCAAGATTTTGCTGCTCGATCTACTGGCTGAGAGTTGAAAGCCGTGAGCAAGGGTGGAAGAGAGAGGGAGTTGGGTGAGGTTACTCTCCAACAGGGTCTCAGCCTTCAAGATATCCAACATATACATACATACACATATAGCTGGTGGTATTAGAAGGATGTAGAACTAGAAGCATATGTACATGTACATACGGACTAGGTACACATATATGCGGGATAGTTCCCTATACCACCAAATCCTATCCGGTCCTGACTGTCCAACTCTCTCTCTGACCGACTGGACACTCGCCAAGACCTCGATTACATTCCATCTAATGTCTAATGTGAGACTCCCTCTTCCTCTATCACGCAAACCCGCTGCGCAGCTCCAATTTACAGATCTTCCTTTACATGCATATACCGCTGTTTTATCGTCGAGTGACTTTACTTGCGAACTATCTTTGACGGTACTCTCCTCTCCTTCACTACTGTTAAAAGAAGGCTCCACTTTCATTTCTACTTACAGTTCGTTGACGTCGCAGAACAAAAGCGAATCGTAAAAGCAAATCGAGTGCAGCTAAGGTACTCTTTCGTAGTAAGGAATTTCAAGTTTCGGAGAATCGACTTATTTTGGATGGAGGTACAGATTCGTTCGATTCTTCGATCGCCTCTTAAGTTCTATTTCGTGAAATTCGAAAGGATTTTTTGGCATCTTGGAGTATCGACCTGCTTCTCCTGTTCAGTGTCAATCACTTGAGAATACTTCTCCAACTTCAAGTATACATTGCGTTCGCTTTTCTATCGTCTGAGTACATACATTGGTACAAAAAATGCTTCAACTTACATGAAGAGTCTTATCGACAACTAGTATCCGCAAGCAATAGTCGTAAAAGCTTGAGTTCCTCTGAGCGAAGAACCTACTTTTCTTGATTGTACTTATGCCTCGAAAGTCTCAATAGTACTCGACTAACTATGCAAAGGTATACCCATAGCAGGCAAGTAATATACCAAAATTACTGATATCGGTAGTATCAAAAAGAGAGAGCAAGTGGTGACATTTTTACCGGTAGTTGCACTTCAGAACCACTGGACTTTTCATGCTTCGAGCAGCTCTCTGAATGCAACAAGGGAACCTCAATACCCATGTCATAACTTTTCGCTGTTGAATTTATGTAAACCCGAAGCACGAATTAAACGTGGATATCCTCAATTAAGAATGATTTCGTTCAGACGTTTATTGCCGAAAGCCCGATATTCGAGATTCGTGTCCCTTGTTGTCAGTTATGATTAATTGCATTCCGAATCGGTAAATAAAGGGATGCAATAAAAGAGACGAATCGATGAAGCTCGATCCGTCATTATTTAAAATGTCTACACGCCTGTGCTACTGTATCGAGAAATCTTACTGATTCTTGTCAAGGTAAAAATTCCGGTACTGATGAACTATACGCTAAACTAATATATTGACGGAACAATTTGAAATGCAGAATTTGCCATACTTTCTGTGCACACACAACGATTGAAATACCGGGACTACTTCTAAGCGTGTAATATGCTTTACTCCGATAGAGTCGACATGCGAGCCTGCTAAGAGCGCCTCGAGGAATACACAATGCAGTTATATCGATCTGAGGGCCGAAGGTGCTGTATGAAAAGTAAGAGACATATTTCCAGAGGGAAAAGATATTGGCCGGAAAGTCATTCATCGAAGATTAAAGTCTCCCGTGGAGCACAGGGAGTCTTACCCGAAGCAACGAGCACCGTTTCGATCTCTAATCTTCGGTCTCCATTTCAATCGGCTCGCAAAGCACCGACGAAAGGTTCGTGCATGTGCCGCAGTAGCCTCACTATTCTAGAATTTTATTCGCTTTTGAGAGAGCGATGTGTTTCAGGCTTATATGAGATTAGTAGCCATTAAAGATATAATTTATTGATCCACCGCAAAGTAACATTCCTGAAAATGCCAGTGACGAAGGTGTCTAGAAAAGCAAATAAGCAATACAGAAACTTTCAAACTGCGCAGACAGATTTTCTCTTCCTTGGTAACATCGAGTGTACTTAGCAACTGTGATAAGTATCTTCCAACTGCCGTTATTATTCAGGCTTTTAACTTTATTCCTCCAGTAGATATACTGAGCAGCCCATATTGATTTTCTTAAACGAATTTTTCTTCGAGAGCTCTACGCTTTAGCTACTAAATCCTGGGTTTTCGGCTGCAAGTGCTTAGCGACTGCGATTAGCAATTTTCTGCCTGGAGAAGTCTCGCGACTTCCAGCAGAGATAGAAGTAATCCTAGTGGAGATAAAAGCATCAGCTAACAAGAACATAGCTGAAAGGTGTAGAGAAGTAAAGGAAGAAATTGCACTTGAAATGCAACGGTAGTTGGAAAGGAAAAGGTAGCGACGCAAACTGAGCGGCTTGGAATGCAGGAAGCTCCAGTAGCGGAAGTAACACAACCTGTTTAAATAGGTAACACGAGAGTAACATCTTGACCCGATATGCAACATTTAAAAAGACTTGGCGCAAATAAAAAGCATCAAATCCCCATAGAGAAAGGAAGAGTTTGTATTGCGCAGCGTGCTCCAAATGTTTCTAGATTGCTAATAAATTAGAGGCAACCCACTACCGTATACAGTAATCCATCAGTTTCTGCCTCTCTCTCCTTCCATCTCATCCATTCTCCGAGGCTTTCTCTTCCACTCACTATGGCTTGCATACAAAGTTGCTCGCTCGCAGAAGAGAATTTTTGTCGGGACGTAGACGGATTTAGTGTTGGGCATTTAATCCCTTCGCTCCCACACGACGGAAGCCGGTCTGGACCAGTAGAGCTGTACTCTGGCGTATCTAGTCGAATTGGATAACGACTAAATTTGAATACGCTGAAAGGAATGGTTTTAAATGTCACACTGTGAAATACAGTCAGTGAAATTGGAATGCGTGTGCATAAAGCGCTGTTAGAGAATTGGGAACAGTAGCGTGTTGCTGAGTCAGCATGTACCAGTAGTAGCGGTAACCACGCATTGCAAGCCAATTGATAGCGCGAGATACAATCAGGTCGGCTCTAATCAAGGAAGATCCAATGCCTGTGGAGCTGGACAGTCATTACTGTTCGATTACAATTGTAACCGGTGAGAGCATACCTACGATTCCACCGGAGTTCCGCAAAGTTTCGCCTATACTCTATACAAAACAAGCGTGTCCCGCTGTAGAGATTAATTTAGAAAAAAAACTCCACCAACTCTTTCATCGATCTTTGCCGCGCATATCTATCTCGGGACAAGCTATCGACAGCTTGTAAAGACAGTGTCATCACGCGCGGCACGTGCCGCGAATGGAATAAAGCTGTAAAAATGTGTCGCTACCTATCATTCCTATCACCCGCAGCGGCTCCAAGCACACTTCACATACATATAGCTATCAAGCTACTGAACAATAATCGGAGTATTGTAGTTTCAATCAATCACGAATAATATGTGAAGCATCTGAAAGGACGATTTTTACGCGACGCATTGTTCGAGAATTGGGTTAACCTGTTGTGGGTTTACAGGATCGAACAATGGGGGTCTTAAACCAAAGCTTAAGCAATTCGGCAGGTTCATATAATTGGATGCTTCAAAGCATACTCCAGATTCGAATCCATACCTAGCGAACGATACCGATCGAAATTGTAAATTCCTCTATAAATATCCTCCCCGGCAAAAGGGGGTAAAGGGGGAAAAGAATATCGATTTGATGATTGGTTACTGAGAGCCTGACATTCCGGTTTAGTTCGATCCAATCGAACAGCCGCACGCGATCATGCTTTGATATTACCAATTAATTACCGAGTTTCTAACAATAGTTTAACTCGATAGTTTGAAAACTTGCTACGAGCAAGGCTATGGGTACCTGTGTATATGGCGATACGGCATGTCGATTTCTTTGACAGAAATCCGATAACAAGTTTATATTACAAGAAATTTGTTATGAAAAGTCGTAGCAATACTGCGTGCAAATTGCAAATTCTCTTTTACAATAAAGAATATTATAATGCTAAAGTTGTAGGTTTCCCACTATATTTTGGACTCCTACTTAGGAACATTTGCATTAACGCACGCTAAATTGGTATGAAAGGTGAGTCAGTAGTTGGGGGAATGAGAATATTAGCTCACATACACATGCTTGCAAGCCTCATTCATTTATAAATCTATTGGCCAATCTGAATGTTTAATTTTCCTCAGCTACATATTAGACTATTACGGGCATAGATGGGAATGTGTATGTTACGTAAGAATACATACTATACATATTGCGTGGAATCTTCTCTCGCTTAGATAGTTCAAATGCATTTGAAGACGAGGGCTGAAATTCTCGTGGGAGAACGAGGGCTACTTCTTGCAGCGGCGAAGTGGCAAAGAAGCCATTTCGAGAAATGAAACCCCCGACCTTTTAATCAAATTAAGTAGAGCTGAGTAAATGAGCGTGATTCGCCGGCATGTAGGTGCTGAAATGCAATTAAGTTAAAGCCTGCTAAAAGCTCCTATCCGCGGCTCTAAATTATCAAGGGTCCCTTCCAGAGCGAAAGCCGCCGGTGTACATGCACTTTTGGCTTATTATGTTTAATGGAAATATTCAAGTATCTTGGCTCAAGGCTCTATCCGTAGGAATTATCCGAGAGGCTGCCGCGCAAAGAGCGAACTGTCCTCTGCATTGTTGAAACTCCAAGAACAGAGATAGAAAATAAGAAGCGAAGACAAAAGGAGAAACACGAAGGACGGAAGATAATTCATGTTATTCCGATAGGCGAGAGATCTTGCTCCCCCTTTCGAGCGGAAACAAGAATCGAAGAACGGCCCTCAACTTATTAGAAGTTTCCCCTCGGCTTTCGAGAGCGGCAGCTTCGTGCTAGGCTGCACGGAACAAACGACGCTGCTCGCCCGCTTCCGAAGCGTCCTTTCAAACAAGTCGGCCGCCTTCTTCTCCGTGCCAGCCAATTCGTCTGGCGTCGCGACACTGTCCGGACGATTAGTGCAGTTCGAAGCGAAGAACGCGAAGGGTGTCGACGGCGCGGAAGCTGCGTTAATAACTTCCCGCTCTAATTAACGAGCGATCAAATAAAAATTATCCCAGAGGATCCCGCTGGATGACCGAGTAAAGACAGTAGTGAGGGGCAGCGAAGAAAAGGAAAAAGTTAAGGGGAGGAGATCACCGACAGGAATGGAGAAGCGTTCGCTCTTGGAATGCAAATTCATTGAAATTAATTCCGACGCGGTGTAAGACCGTCGTAATGCTTGGGGAGTCGAGTTGGCTGAAGCAGAAAAGCGGAGAGAAAGCCTCGCTCACTAGAAGAGTCCTCCTCCTCTCTTCGACACCGGCATACCATACCTTCGCTTATATCCATGCACTAGGAATTTTTTCGTTTAATTTACCCAGTATACTAACTGATATTACCTGAATGGATATTTACGTTTTCGTTGAACCAGTTTTTTTCTATTTATCCTCTTTTCATTCATTCCCGTCTCGCTCATTCTCAGCCAGCACTTGATGCATTCTCAACCCTTGCCACACCTAACCGACATCCTCAATGCCACTCAGTACGATTATCCATTGTTTAACATGTTCTTCTCAAGGTATATACCAGGTAACAATGCTCTACACTGAAACTACAGGAATCCGTAATCGTGCATGGAAAGCAGCGGGCATTGGCATCACTTTATGCAACCACTGATCCCGTTACCTCTAAGCGTTTTCTCGCCTAATCGAGCGGGAAGTTCTTAGCGCCGTGGATGCACAATCGTCTTACGAGGAGCGATACCGTACTTCCACAATTCCCAGCCAACCATGAACTGCTGATTTAAGCGGCTTGATAACAAGCTGAAATAATCGTAGCATCAGTGTAAAGAGCTTTTGCCGAGTAATCGAAATACGAGTGATCCGACATTGCTGTTCCGTATTGTGAAGCCGTCAAAATATGGGCAAGATCAATGGCTATCCTCGCGCAAGCAATCATTAGAGGTCCATATCTTTGGCAGGGGATTACACGCGTTAGGGTTGCTCTCGGTGTTACGAGTACCTATGTTCACCGAGCGAAGCGGATAGCGGTGATCCCTGAGATCGTAGGGTGAGCCTTTATGCAAATCATATTTTACGGGGTATAGGCAGAAGCCATCTAGCTAACGGTGTCGAGGGTTTGGCCGGCTTGGCGAACGTGGGGCGAAGACGGTGCTGGAAATCCTTTATTTAATAGTGGTATCCCTCGCTCCTACACTTCCAGTGGGAATGCTCCTCGTCAAATCGCATCAGAGGAAGCGTTAAAACAATTTATATCCTCCCGTGGCCGGTGTCGGGGTGATTCGGAGTTGGTCCTTAATTCACGGATTACATTTCCGAGCCCCTACCTTCCTTTTTCGATGCGCGCACCCTTCAGGCTTCCTCCATCGGCTTCTCTGCCCTGGCAACACTCCCTGCCTTCCTGTCTGCTCTCTCACCCTCCGCATTGCCGTTGCGACCGTCATCACGATTCGGCACCACTTGTATTTTAATTTCATTTGCTCGCTCAAATGAATAATTATTTAAATTCGAATTTGTCTCGACATCCACATCTGCTCTGCCGCCTTCAGCCCAGCCTTCCAAGCTACTTCAAATTCATCGTCACGGGAGCAGTGTGCAGTGTTAAGCTAAGCGTTCTGATTTCACGGGGATCATAATTGCAATTATAATTTCAGATACACTCTCCTGTGTGAACGTGCCTCGTCGAGCAACAAACATTATTGTTTATGCATGCCTCCAATGTTGTTCTAACATAGAAGGTGGATAAGAAGCCTAAGCGGCACAGCGTGTCACGTTGGAAAACTATTGACCCGTTCACCTCTTACTATAACTTTTGCATGGTAACAGATGATCGGAAAATAGAACCCCTCCGATAAGAATGGCCATTTATGGGCCAAATTAGCCTTAATTATCTCGGGAACATAGAGTTTATTCGCAAATGATGCTGCCAGGAAAAAACGATAATTTCCCAGATGAACGATAAAATTCAGCTGGTCCACGAGAGGCATCGCATTAAGAGCATTAAGTGTCTCAGTGTGAATTACTAAGTTTTTAAGCGTCGCCCTTTTGCACGATTTAGTCTTTACTCAACAAAGACGAACTTTGGACAATGGAGTTCATAGTTCATTAATAACTTTTCCAGCTCTCCCCGGCGATGTGCTTGACTACACATAGAGCTTTGGTACGCCCGGAAGGGTAGGCGTCGCCTGGCCAGACCATTTATGAAAAAATAACCGAAGAAGTATCAAGTGCAGCCGGCGATAAAGAGATTACACTGCTTTGCATAATTTTTCATTAAGCCTTCCACCCTCGCCATCCTCCGTCCTCTCTCACTTCCATTCGCTTAAGGCTTTTTTACGCGAGCCGTTACCTCTTTGAATACATCGTTCTACACGGTGCAATCGACAGCGCAAATTAAAATCAAGAGAAATCAAGCGTATCGGGGCTCGCTTACCATATGTAATTACAATTTACACAACCCGATCAGGCGTGCAAACGTGTGGTACAAAATTGCCTCGATTTGTATTTGATCTTGTATTTTTTCAATTTTTATTTGCCAAGCGGGAAATTGGTCATGGCAGTGCGAATCAAGAAATTGATGTAGCTAACGTTATAAAGTATGATACAGTTTATTCCCAACCAGATAATATTTGTTGTCAAACTGAGGGTTTTACGTTGCAAGCTATACATTTAGGAACAGCCTTGACAGGTCAATGGTTTCGGGCACATGGTAGCAGTAGCGTTGCCTCTGAGAGATTTTGTAAAATTAATGGTGCAACTGACGTGTCGTAAGTAGGTACGTGCAAGCACGGTATGAAGTATTCACGCGGCATGATAGACGGGTATCTAGCAGGAAGACCGCTCGATACACACCGCTGATGCTTAAGCAGCTGGTACATGTATACGAGTGTAGTATAATGTACGTATCTTCGGGGAAAAGTAAGTCTAGGCCAACGTCAGATTTTCGAAAGCGATACAAGCATCAGCTGCACTATTGGTTTCTCAAAAATTTCTCTCCTCTGCTTTATGCCTTTGCCTACCTCAACATAACATCTCATCTTTCTGCATGGAAACCGAGGGACATTCATCCGGCAACTTATAGTTGTGAATTATGAGATGGCACAGAAATGGATGTGCATAGTTCAGAATAAATAGTCGTTGAGTCTGGTAAAAGAAAAGTTAGAATGAGAAAAGTAGATGAAATAAATTGTCATAGTTGATGCATAATTAATATAGAATATGTATCAATTGTTGGGAAAGTTTTAAAAAGCCGATCTCAATATTTACTTATTCCTCACAGAAATAACAGAATGGTAATTTAAAAGTATTCCAGCCCGCCAGATTATTGTATGTGCAAACGGATAGCGCGATGCGAATGAAAGCCGGAATGCAATGTGCGGTATTCACGTCACAGGGGAGCTCTCCATCTTGGATAGAAAACTTCACCGAAGCTCGATCTTCTTTTCCAGGAACGTAATACCTTATCCATTCCCGAAAACTGCTAACGCTCGCAGTAGGAGACAACTTTTAGTTCTCGAGCAATCTAGTTTTATCGGATTACTATCCCGCAATAGCCTCGACTTGCCTGTTCCGCCACTCCAATAGTTCTTCCGGTGAGCGTGCGCCTCGTAATTGGGTAAACCCGAAAATCTCACGAAAGGACGATCGTTACCAATGAAGAAAAGAAAGAGAAACGCGTTTGAAGATCCATCGTCTTGCTGCATTCGCCTAATTAGGCTAGATTCGAGTTTCAAGGGAAGCGCGGTGAATGCATTTCCATCAAATACCACTGCTTCTCTGATACCCGCAAATGAATGCCACCTTTCAAAAATCTTTTGGTCCCACATGCGCACTTTGAAAAGGGATTGAATGTGTCTGTATCCAAGCGGAGTATATCTGCGATACTGCGGACATGTCCGGGCATCGCGCATGTGTATATCAATCCCTCAATCTTTTGGGAGACAAAACATCAAAAGCAATTCTAATAGTAACGCCTGGCCCATGTGCATTCAGGAAGCATACACTCCTAGTCGAGTGGATACGAGCACCTACCGCAGCAGCAGGATGGGTGCAATGGGTACTCTCTAGTCTTGTTGTCAAAGTGCAAAACATCCCGGTGACACAAGTACCGCGCCCTCTCTCTCTCTCTCTCTCTCCCTCTCCGTGTGGACTCTCTTCCTCTTTTCACTTCCGGAAGCATCAGCACCCTTTGCGTGCATGCTCGGCTTTCGCCCTCACTCTTCTTCCACGTGCTTGCCACATCTATTCCTACCGCAGAAAGGCGAATGTTTCTAGTGCACTGCGGCTCTACCATAAAGCCAAACGTCAAACGCATGGAATAATGAATTATGTAAAGCGGAAGAAAGACACGTGCCGAGATCAACACTTCAGTGCCTCGTCTAACACCTGCACTTCCTCCTACCCCATTTTTACACCACCCTTCATCCTCGACTACTGATGCAACGTCCAGTTTACGAGTGCGTCAAAGGAAACCCATCACTCTCTGCCCTCAACTTCTCTGCAATCTTTCTTTTTATGGTTTACCCTCCTGGTATAAAGATGGGGCACGAGAAAGAGATTCACTAGCGGTCATAACTATTAGTTAACAAAGCTTAAGATAATATCGTGAATACAATAGAGCAATGGAACAAATACTCTTAGAAAATGTAAATTGATATTTAGTGTGATGGCGAAAGTAGGACGTCCTACATTCGAGAGTATTATTTCATTCATGCACGAAGCTCTGTTGAGCACACATGTTGGGGTCGGCGATTTCATTAAAAAAAAAGTTAGTGTTCCTCGGTGGCTTAATTTGTAACTGACGATCCTTGTACCAAAAGTAAAGTAAGTTAAGTAACACAAACAGGTAGAAGTTTCGCGGTGGATAGGAATGTCCACCGGGAGGGTATATGTCAATGGCAAACTTCCGGATGGGCGTTCTCTTGTATTTCTTGTGCTACCACGTATTAGACCGTAAAAGTTGATATACTGTGTTCCGCAATGAGGACACTTCATTACAAGAGCAAACCGGTTTCTTAGAAATTAGGACGAATTAAGTATTTTCAGAGAATCCATTAATAAGTTAAAGAGATTGTCTTGACCCTTTTCCACTCAACTCCGGTGTAACAAGTTTCACCCGGCTATCACTCGAAGTTTCAGAGAAATAAAGTACCTGTATTAAATTGAAAGTATTCTCGAGAATTGACTCTGAAAGACGATGTTGATAGATGTACATATAGCGACGTAATCTTCTTTAGTCTCAAGGAACTATAGTCGCGAGCAATACTTATATGCGTTTCGTTAAAATTTCCTTAGTCGTTGCGGCACAAACTGGAACAAAAGTGCTGAACTTTCGTGAGTGAGCCTGTACCTGTACTAAGTTATATTACGTTTTACCAAATTTAAATATTGGGTCAAGCGGATGCTGGATGTCTTTGTCAAGCACTGGGACACTTTTTACGTTATTTGCAATCGCGAGTGGAATGAATATCCTACCGACTAGGTCCCTGGGAGGAGATCCAACAGGCGAGGAACGGACGACCTGCTTATCGTATTCGAAAGATAAAATGCGTCACACCACCCTCACATTCCCAGGGCTTCCTCGTTCGTTTATCCTCCCACGAGAAATGGATTAAGCTTATTACCTCGTCGCAATTTGCATTTAAAGTGACAACCACGTAGCCTCTGATTATCGTCAACAAACTCTCACTTGATAATAACAACTCATCGTATAATGCGCCTCCCAATGCATTTCATTGAACTGTTTACAATTTATCAGGTAGTATCGCCAGCTTTTCACTAATGAGCTGTACCTCAACCAACAAGATGCACAGGCGAACACGGAGAATAAGAAATTGATTCTCCTAACTATGCTAACACTTCAATATCTCAACTATTTATTCTACTGACTTTTCCAATGACTTCTATCGTATCAAGTGCTGCTTAAAGATGGAATTCTTTTACAATACGAGTATTCTCGGAAAATAAATTCTCGTACCATAGAACGAACTGTGAACTATCTACATACTGCTATTTGCGTCTCGTCGCTGTATTCATTTGATTCTATCAAATTTAATCATCCTTAAAAGACTAACAAATATCGATTTAACTTTTATTATCAGTTTTCCGTGTTCAGCGCGGCAGTTTTATGCTTTTACGTTCATCAGCTATTTCCTAACACGACAAGAAACATCGAAACTAATTTGTATTCGATATTCATTCTGCTCTTCGGTTGTTTGGTGAACTATTTTCAACTGGTTTACGTGAGCACATGTCGAGACATATTAAAAAAATCCAATCTCCTTTATCTTTCGCTAACACAATTAGCTTACCGCGTTTGCCAATAGTAGATAATAGGAACGAGACTGTCTGGAGCAAGCATTTGAGAAGTCTTCAGACAGGAGAATAAAAACTGTACTTGTATGCGTCTCTGCCTCCCAGTGGATCTGTAGCTCGAAGTAGCGGCGCGCAGTCTGATAAGGAAGTGGAAAGCATGAATTCCTACGTGCTCGACATACGAGCATAGTCGACCCCATATAACAGAAGCGCACTCCAGATTCCTCGATCTCATTCAGCAACACCAGCGACTTTATCAACTGGCAGTGGGTCATATGCAAATCTATAATCGCACGCCCCCAGGCACGCAAGGATCGCATGCGATTTTACAACTTTTTCTACCGCGAAATAGAGTTCCCGGTAGCCGTGGCAAGGAATTCGCCCGTTGACGCCACGAAACAAACACAATTGTTTCATTATTTTAGTTTTTTTCTCTCTCGTACAATTTCAGCGGCAATTTCAGCACCCCAACCTTGTTGTGACACATTCTGTAGACGTGTGAAGAGTTTTTTCCATAGGAGTTTTTACGGGATTTTTTTTAATTGGACATAGTGCCTTTCTTTATTGCCAACTCTAATTGTAGAGAAAAGAGAAAGAGAGAGAGAGAGGGTCGTTCTTATTTTACAATGTTTACGCGAAAGAAAATAAAAGACCGACCAGCTCGACTAATGCGCATTGTATCAACGTAAAAACCTCTTCCTCATTGTTACAGGCCTTGAGGTGGCACAATGGACAAAATTATTTAGCAGCACACCGTTAGCTTGAAATCTTCCTTACTCACCCAAACAAGTAAGAGCAAATCTAAGAGCAAAGTTCTAAGAAACTGTCGCAAAATCCGGGTTGAGCCCTCTCTGTTTCGAGAACAGTCCACTACTAATCAATTGAAATCTAGTTCATGGGAGATGAATAACCCCTCCCACTTGCTCACAGTTCGGTGAATCGCGGTATTAACAGAAGGTTGAACAATGAAGTCTACTAAAGTAGCAATTTAGTGAATTAAGCCTGAAGCAAGTTCACCCGACGTCCTTAATTTCATCGGAGACGTCGAAGGAAACAGCAAACGAGGAAATTCGAACTCGGCGGAGGCAATGTACCTTTACTAAATCGGCGTGGTCAAGTAAACCGCGACTAGTGAGCCGCAACCAGGGACGTCATTACAAGAATTTCTCGCCTTTCAATTACAGATCCTCATGAATTCTATACACCTAAGTCTATTATTATACATACATATACCAGAACATAATAAAAATGTCATCCTACTATAATTTATCATTCATTCCACGATCCTGGAATATTAATGGACTGGAATATTTTGATTCACTCTGTCAGAAGGGTCGAAGCAAGGGACATTAATCGGAAAGATTACTCCCCAGGAAGACAAGGCAAAATTCATTAATAGGCAGTAGAATCAGTGTCTGGGCGTACATCAATAACGAAGGCAGATGAAAAAGGTCGCAGTGGAGTGGAAGGGTGCACTAACTCGGCAGTATACGACCCATTTAATACCGGATCACCGATGGAGTGTACCCTTCCCCAGCCCAGCACATGTCAACCAAGGGAGCGGTAGAGAAACTGCAACGTGTAGCGAAACACGGAGCTAGGGTTCTAGAAGGGTGGGAGTTTAAACGGGTGGAAAGGGTGGGTTGGTGCGCGTGAGTGCAGCAGTTACAGATTAAGCGCAACTAAACATCCCTTGAGCAAGTTGGCTATAAATTCTGTGGAAAGATTAAGACAGTCCTCGGTTCTCTTGTAACCCTGACGGCTGCTTTACGAAGCTAGGAGTCTGGCTGTTGCAAGGGTAATAAGAGCACCAATGCTCGTATCTTCGATCTGAACCTCCTCTCTGCTTACTCTAACTCTGTTTCCTTAAGCTATTTCGATCTTGTTATCTCCCGTCCCCTCTTTGTTTCCTTCTATCAATCACTTTGCAATCATCCCCATTCCTGACTCTCAACGCCCACTTGGTACTTACTGCTGCCGCTTCAAGATGTTGCGTAAAGAAATCTCAGTAACAGCTGGCCCCATCCAACTTTTTGGCTCTACTTCAGAATCAAGATCATTCCGCAGTACCACTCGCAATATCTGTTTATGTACGATCGTTATACGTTAAAATAATGCATGTTGTGCAGCTTGTTATTAAATCGAATGATTCGCTTGGAAAATTAAGATAGCGTCGACAAGACTAATTAGAATAATCGTTTTAACTCTAGGAAGATGTCAAGACTAAGTGCAGAGATACAGACAGTTGATTAACAATGCCTGATTGTTGCGGCTGGGAGAAGACAAATTCGCTTAATTTCACTCCAAGCCTAGTTATGTCCCAAGTGGGTAGCTGGGCTTCCCGAAGCTAAGGGAATCCTGGTGAATCACGCGATGGGTAACATGCGACGAAGCATTTATCCTGGACTTGCTCTCGCCGCCGTGGATTTCGCACACCAATCCTGTTGAACTAATACTCCCTTGAAAATTAGTCACGATCACTCTTCCGTACAGTTCTCGCTCGCCTCGCACTTTCGGCTAGATTAATTTCTCCATTCTTTTACAAGGAGTACTGTCCTCCACAGCTACACACAAACTTGCGAAGAATTTCCAAATTACTTGGCGGTAGTGCGGAACCGTTTATTTGCATATTCCATTTCCTCAAATTATTCCAATATTGAAATTGATTTGCGAAAACGATGCATCGAAGTTTTTGTATTCAATAAAGGAGTGAGCGCCAACGGAACGGCGGATAGTTGGGCCTCAATTCTTCCGTCCAGTGTGCATCGATTTCCCTTCAAAGTGTATTAAAGCTATTCGAATATATTTTCCACGCGAGCGAGTAGCCATCCCAGGTGATGGGCTGTTGAAAGCTGCTCTTGCTCAAGTATCGCAGAATGCCTCGACGTATTGATCGTAACGCCAGATCGATGTTTCATTATGTGGGAAAGTAGAAATTAAGAATCTGAGAGCACGTGTACCAAGAGTCATATGTAGGCGACCAGTCCGAAAAAAGAGAACGGAGTTGAAGAGAATAAGTATAGTCTTAAAAGATTTTAAAGAGAGTCGTTATAAGAGTCTAAAAAGGTCAAAGTCAAAAAGAATAGTAAAAGAGTAAGAGTCAGTATCGAGGAGTAAAAAGTTTTACTCTAATGATAATAACTATTTCCAACAATTCTAAATTTATATTCCCAAATTTTATTTTTTATACAATTATTTCTGCTCTCAGGAAATGACAAAAATTCGATAGAAATACATATATGCATATGCATTCAGGATTATTAGTCATTTGGCACAATGGAATTAACGTGAAATTAAATACAATTTTATTTGCTGCAAGCGCTGTTGGAAATACAAATACTCCATGGTTAATCAGCGCACATTCTTTAATGCCGTGAATCAAGTGCTGGCGTGCGTGAATATTCGGAATTTTGCAAATATTAAATTTCCCTTGATGCACTGCACGACACAACAGGCCAAACCCCCCGGAAACCTACAACTGCTACCAAGCTGCGTCTTTCAAAATTGGTTTGCCACATTGTTTCGAAATATCCGATTCTTCAGCACTGATAAATGTATTCAGCGGTATTACTCGGTAAAATTATTGCAAGTGAATATTAATGTTGCTCGGTATAACAACCGAGTTGAGATATAAATAGGACCATTTTTTCATTCGTGTTACTTAGTCACTTTCATTCGGGTCAGGGGTGCGAGAATGGTGCCACACAAGGAGATGAAACGGAAATGTCGAGCACACACACGAGTACGAATACCACCAAATGTGTGTTGCGCTTCGCTACCGAAACAAGTGTGTTGGTTTTTTTTGTTTTCAGCACCGGTGGCACATTTAGTGCTACGTAACCCAGTACCGTGTGCTCGCCTAGAGAAAACCCCAATTGGGTTCACGCATCCACCACACTATATGTAAATGGATATTGACTAATGGTGTATAATGGGAATTGATTTAATGTCTCCAGTGAGTAGTTCAATTAGCCGACAGTTTTAACTGTTATCCTATGCAATCCATTAGGGAATAGCTGCGAGAATATGTCGCGGCTCGCTTTTATACCACTATGTAGTACAACATACAGAAATTCCTCCATCACCACTCGACAGCCACGCTATTGCTGTACCGGCAATTGTTAACTCGCAATTAAATCGATGCATCTGCTTTCCTCCTCTGAAGAGTGTAAAGCTCTTTTTTCCTTATTAATCGGGTCGTCAGTGATTACTTATCAATGGAAGCAGTGTGAATAGGCTGAGATCGGTTAGATCGATCGAGATCGTTGCTGTTCTGCAAGTAAAAATCTGTGCCAATAGAAAGCCTCGAGAACAGCTACTCCACCATCCACTGCTAACCACTTTTTACACTACAACTCTGACTATTCGAGTAGAATTAGATTTTAAAGATAGCCATTCTCTTCTGTATGATAGTGCCCGTCGCGAACAATAATTGCCTGGGGTGATTCAGAAATGTCACTGCTTTTTTCAACCCTCCAACTCTCCTATTTCTTGTTTCTACTTCAACTATTCTTGTACTTTAAATCGCAGTGACCACGCACAAAATTTCCGTACCACGAAAAGTATTACTTCCAAATACATGGTGTAGTATTTCGATCGCTATCCCACTTCTTTCTTCAAAGACGACTTCAGGATTTGATTGCACGAAACTGTCGAAAATTGTTTCGAAACTCAGCGTACATCCTTTCGCAAAATTGTAGATATTTACAGCTACCTTCGATAGTATGAAATATTTCGTAACTCGTTAGGCTCTGTTCTCTAGGACAGTTTTCCCAGATATTCCTGTACGAATCGTACCTTTCGCACGCTGCAGCTTCTTTTTACTGAAAACTAGATTCCCCTTTCGACCGAAAATCGAGACAACTTTTCGTCTCACAGTTTTATCGCGAGAAATCGTCGCGCTTCTTGCTCGCCAATTTGTTGCTTGTTGTGTTCCTTTACCCTTTATCCACCCCTTTTTCGGTGACGCCTTTGTTCCCGGTTCTTCACGTGCTGCCCTCTTTTCTCCTCACCAGGCGTAACGCTTCCCCTCTTTTGTGTGTGTGTTTCAGTGTGGGCGGCGTTCTCTCACGCCGCATACGTTGATACCAAAGTTACGAGAGATGAGGAGAGGATGTGCGCGCTGCGCCAAAGGAAGGGCTACTCAAAGGGGGATCGGGAGAGATTAATAAAGACATACCGGCGCTTAGCGAAAAGTTTCGAAAGAGTGAGCGAAGGAGGAAGAGAGAAAACGAAAGTACTTTGTTTATTAAAACGCAGAACATTACAGAGAAATAATAGAGCACAAAACTAAGAGCACATGAAACGACGGGGTTTGCGATAAAGGGAAGACTTTTTAGCAAAAGGAATCGAAAGGAGAGGCTGACAAATACTGCGTATAATATGTGGATACGTATTAAAAGAAAACATATACATGAACGAAGCATGCATTTTTTTGTCTGTTATATATAAACTGATAGGCCTGAAAATTACAAGAGATATCTGATAGTCACAATCATTTTCACTAGGGAAATAAACTTTAGCTCTAAGGAAGTGCAGTTAAGTTTTGTCGCACCTTTGGTGAACTATTAAGAAGTGATAACAAATAAAGTGGAATGACAGTGGTGGGTTGTTATAAGAACTCTCGTTTTCTTACAAGGGTAGAATGTATAGTAAAAGAGCAGGCAAAGTTGAGCGGCAAGTTGTACGAGGTAGTTAAATAAGCATGAGGTAAATGGGGAGACTGTCTTCTCTCCTTTTCTCTCTGGAACAGTGCTGAAATTACGTCGATATTTCTTCCACAACATTTATAATAACCAACGCGGGTTCGCCGGCCACCAACTATCCGGTGTGTACAGAACAATAGCGTAGAAAGGTGATGCGCTCGCTCGCAAGAAACACTTTTATCCTCACCGACACACTGCCGGTATAGTTTCTACTCCGGTTTTAAAGCGACGGCTAGGTATTCATATATGTCCGGACATTCTAAATTTAGCCAGTCGTCTCTACGCAAAACATTTATGACTCCCTACTACCCGTGAACGCTAACTAGGAACGCGGTAGCTACCTGTTTCGCTCGAGCAACTCATCGATCAGTCAGCAGGGGCGCGACGGCTACACGAGATGGATGACACAAGTTCAAGGCAATTGCCGATTCAGTAAACAACCTGTGAAATCTCATATTGGATTCAGACGTAAGTGAGAGATAGTGTGTTTGGCTGCTATTCCCTCGACGATGCGGGAGACTAACTGAGTGCTGGCAATTAAGGTCGATTTGTTTTTGCGGCTAGCGACTCGATACACGTACACTTGTGGGACAAGAGTTTTCGCAAATCAGGAAGAGCACTTCCACCCATCCTCACTGAGAGAAAGAAAGATGGAGAAGGCGAAGCCAGAGCAGAGACGAGGGTTCATTCAAGTCCGGTAAGAGGCGGTGGGAATCTTTGATAAGGCACGGCTAGCGTTGGGACTGATTGGTTGCCCGAGGCTTACCGTCACCGTTCAAACAATGCGCTCGCCCCTAACAATGCAATCCCCGCCTGGGATTTAGATATATAGAACCGAACACAGCCTATAATGCAGTGTCGCTATCAGCACATGCTGCCTCTGTCACTTTCTTATACGCCGATCCCCTGACTTCTGAAAGGCCCTTCAACAACTTTGATGCAAAACACCCTCGGCAATAAAGGGCTCAAGGAAAACTTCATTATCATTTCAAATGAACGCGAGAACCCTGTTGTTTTCTGCCATTCTCCTTGTACTATTCCAATTCCTTCTCTGCTGAAATTTGGGATAGCAAATATTTGAGAAAATATCTACCAGGCAATATTCCTCTATGTAGAATAGGAGCTAATGTCGAAAGTAGATCTGCTGTATATGATCAAAGAGCAAACTACTACCATGTACGATGTCCACTATTTGTCGAACAGCAACCCAGACAAATACGGTAGTTCTAACCTTGCAAACAATATGTCGTGAGAGTAATTAATTGCTGTTTGCTAGTTAACAGGACCAAGTAGAGGAGGTCGCAAGGACAACCCTGAATGCACTTTATGAATACCGGCATTTCTCGTACTCCAAAGAAACTGGAACAACAACTGTACCACAGTACATTTGGAACTGTCACAAAGAACTTAGAAAATTAAAGTCAACTAAGACTCGGTAGTTGCGCAATATGCGCACGCAACGGTATGCCAATAAATTGATTCACCTGACATCCGATCGATCTGTGGCCATATCTTCAATAGTGCGCCGGACATTATAGTCAACGTGTCAACGAACATGGCAAATTGGCGATTTAATTACAAGTCTCAGAACAGTGAACAGGGTTACTAGTCTAATGGAATTGCTCATAATGACCGATCGCTCGTAGTCTCCTATCTAGACGTGAATTCAGGATAGTAATGTACGCGCGTGCGTGCATACTGGAGATTGTATATTCGTAGTACACAAGAACACGATACCGTATCGGGGTTATAGGCCAATGCATATAGATCAGTGTGCTTGTGGCAGAAGAGAGTATGTATCAATCCGGGAGAATCTATACGGGTGTGTGTACATTTGAAGGTAGTAGGAGTGTTGCCGATGGCGCAGTGGTAGAGGTTGGTCGGCTGGCACTCTCGTGGAAGAAGTCAGAGGACGGAGATGAGTTTCAGTTTGAATTCGGCCCGTGCCTCGTTAATTTTTCGCCCCGTGTCACTGGCATTGTTTCGCCCCGAGGAAAGAGTGTTTATTGCCCGCAGCTCACGAGACGGAAGTTCGTAGCCCGTGGAGTTCGTTTGCCTGGCTTGAATCGTCGAGGCACGCGAGTGTACCAACCCGTGTGCGCCCATACAAACCAGTCCGCTCTTCCCTACACCCTCTCTCATCCCCTGGCATCCTCCTTTTAATGATTTCAATCTAACAAGGTCGTCTAAGTCGTGCGCATCGCGGAGATGTTCAAGTGTCGTAAAAATGAGAGTACACCGTCCCACGTTGCCGCGTGAGAAAGAGGCGGTCTGGAAAACCGTACTAGAGCAGAATTAAAAACACAAAAAGCAAAAGGAAATCGAGACAAGCCACAGCCACTGGAGCATAGTAACAACTGCGTCGGCCTGTCAATGAGATTTCAGCGAGCATCATTAATGCTGGAAACGCGTTAGAACACCAACAATACGAGTATACGTCGACGAGAAATTAATCCGCTTTCTATCAATTCTGCTTTTGATCGAATATCACCCAGTTTTTTCTCCCTCCATTCGCCACGGCAGCGCATGCTGCTGCGCCGAATTACTTCGGTGTAGGTTTTCGTGATGAGCCGGCAATATAATTGGCGGCTGGCCTCCAATTGCACCCAAAGCTCACTCCCTCATCCTCCCTTTTCCCCTACGAGCATGAATAAAAAAAAAATCCAGCATTTCGTTGCCAAGTTGCACGCTTTGTTATGCTTTCGATGAGGCAAATCATTTCCGCTGAATGTATCACGCACTTTCCTTTTCTAGTGCGTGCAACCACTGGAACTTCCTATATCGAAGGATCGGCTTTCAACGACCTCCTTTTTAAAGGCAGCGTCTAATACTAGGAATTTCATCGCACACACGAAAGCATACCTGCACAGCTGCTCTTTTTGGAAAATCTCATACACCTGTTCCAAGAGTTTTGAAATTATTGTAGCGGATTTGGTACATCCAGTTTTGTAGGTCGCGAATGATCGTATGTGTAGTAGGCAATGCTGTATGAAGAAATCAAAATTCTCGTGAGTACCCATGTATATAAGCACATATGTATCATCTGTCAGTATATCATCTGTATGTACACCTCTTTTGTGGATCACCGAGCAATCACATTCGGCTACACATAAACGTGACGAGGCCGAGACATATGCCAGCACAGAGACACACACATACAGAGACACGTATGTAGAGATGTGCCGTTGGGAACGAGAGAGAAAGCAGCCCTGATCCGAAATGATCTCGTTGCTCACTCCCTACGGCCGCGCCCCTCGACAAATGTCAAATTTCGTATGCAAGCGCACGATACAACGCCAGTACGGTTTTGCCACGGCTTCAAGATCGTGTAGAAGCATCCGAACTCTGACGAAGAAGGGACAAAAGCGAGAAAGTGGGTAGTGGCGGCGCCAGAACCACAAAACTTATTCTGCCTGAATTGAAGATGTGAAAACAAAGCAACTGACACCCCGGCCGATTTTCCAACCCGAAGAGACGGGGATGAAACGTTCCAACGTTTCCTGCGCAGTGTTAAGACACGCAATCTGAATTGCAAATTCGACAGGTTCGCCTTGTGCTTCGACGCATTTGATATTCACTGTCAAGGCACAACGATATACGCCGTGGACGATTCACGTAATTACATTCAACCCCTAGCGACACTTGCGAAAGGGGCACCGAGTGGTATATTTCGGAATCTTTCCAAGGGAACTTGGGATTACCTTAAAATAATATTGTTAATCGTTCGTCAATAGAGATGTTGGAAAGAGCGATCTTAATTAAAATGAAACTTAGCCGAACGATGGTTACCAATTGATCGATTTAATATTTCCAATGAGAAACTTTTTCTCCCAAGTTCATTCCCTTATCGCACGGCGCTTGGCGGATCCCGGATACTTAAACGGACTATACTTGAGACCAAAGTGCCAGGAGGAGAATCGCACCATAATAGTTTTACCTGAGTGCTAATTACTGCCATTCAGTCGGAATCCTGATGTTCTTCCGCCCCATTCTGCCACAATGGCTACTGATAAAGGGGAACGAGGGGGGGCGAAAGTGAAAACGAGCAGCACACAAATCTCTCAGTGGGTCTCCGGAAATTTAAAAGAAATTAAAGGAAACCATATAAAAAGTCAAAGAAAACATTTGAAAGGGGTCGAAAATGCTTTGACTTACAACTCGTCTATTCACATCGAACAGTAGACATTCCTATTGTATTCTTTAATCGAAACAGATGATTTTCAATTAACCATGTATATATTTCTGCTTAGATAAACAACTCCTCGAGGGAGTGACATATAAATGTTATAAACTCGGAGAGAGTAGAGCACTGAAAGAATGCACAAGCAAGAAACCACAGAGAGTGAACTGGCGGAATAATACATAAAGCCAGCGAGCAAGTCGAAATTTTGATAAGGCAGGCATTATTTCTCGAAACAAAACCCGTGCGCCGGTGCGTATATTTACCCGAAAGTAGAGCAATTGTACAATTTAAACGTTCTAGTCTGTACATGTTCTCCTCGCGCGCTCATTTCCAATTAAAACCGACGAAAACATGTCGAAACCATTATCCGCGCGCGGAAATAATTACCATCGGCTACGAAAAGAAGCTATTGGTGAAATCCGAGAGGGACGAGGGGAGGCCTTGGCAGAATAATAAATAGCACGCAATACAGGAAGAGTCGGAGATTTAAACAAATGCGTGTTTGAAATTACTATTTAAAGGCCTGAATTGTTAATGCAAATTCCATACCATCGCAGGCGAGCAAGTAAAGGAAAAAACGAATCAGTGCAAACTGATTGAAAATCAGGCTCGAAGGTAGAATTTGTAATTAAATACGGTTACTGGGTCACTCGCTCGTCGTTTATTAATTAAGAAAACCAACGTAAGAAAGATTAACTCACCATTGTTTATTGCGGCCAATGCGACGGCGCTGAGGAGCCACGCAGTTACGCTAATGCCAGACATCTTCGCTTTTCTTTGTTGCAAATGTTCACCTCACATAATACGAGTCTACCCGCGTTGGAAACAAGCTGGAAAGACAAAATATAGATTACATTAACCAACTGTGTACGAATATCCAAGAGCCGGTATTAGAACTTTCCCGGTGCGTGTCTGTCGCATAAACGAATATCGTGGTCATTTGGCAATAAACGACCTTAATTTGTCTTATGACCTTAAAAAATGTGAAATCGGGATATTAAACTTAAAATGTTGGTAATAAATACTCATAAACAAATGAGAACGTTCTGCTTCTCGCGGGAAAGTTGATTTATGCAACGCATGGTGCGAAAGTTTACTTTTCGAGACCTGCTTATTGTGCAGAAAATAGTTGATTCCCACGCTTTAATCTATACATCATTCTGTTACTGCACGCGTGCTGAAAGTAGCATTTCATTTCATTTTATCAGATGAGACATATGTGGCAACGAAGATAATCCTCAAAATCTGTATAACATTAAACCCACAACATTATTAATTATTACAAATTTTCCAATTGATTTCAGCCTTAATAATCTGTTATAAACATCGTTCTTTGTCGATTCACTCAAAGTAAACTTTCGCAGCATTCAAACGCATAAAATATAGTGTCTTACTAATGCATAAGGCAGCAAACATCCAGACGCGTGAATTTACATAAATCGCTTTAGCGTACGTGGCATTGATAGGTCGACTCGCATGGAAGTTGCGATACTCTTGTCAATGTTGCGAACGGTAAGGCGAATGATGTAAATTCACGCGTCTGGAAATTGGCCACTTTACGCACTTGTATCACAAATCTACTATTATTACACTGGTATCCCGTGTTATATGCAATTCTGAAAAGTATCGGTTGAAGCGCATTAATAACAGGGAATGGTTCAATTCGGTCCTTCATTCCAATACTTGGCGGAAGAATTCCGACGGCTTCTTGGATCAGTCTTTCCGGGACGAGGACACTTTCTTGCCATGCGGTCTTGTGAAGCAGCTCATTCGTCACGAGAGATAGCATTGCGCCTCACGCCTGAGATGAATCCTCGCGAAGAGTGTGACATCTCTTGCCAGGGTTTCTTGCTCCGGGTGGCTTTAACGAAATGGTCCAGAAGAGCAACGGCGGCGTGACCGGGACCAACGTTGCCTCACCCCTGGAAGACGAAATTCTTCATGGGGACCTCGCCCTCAAGCGCAAGCTCATCTCGAGTGAAGCGCAGTCGGTCCAGCTTTCCTTGACGTGGTCCATTTATTCAAATTGCACGCGCCGCCACTTCGACTGACAAGTCAGGCGGAAGAGACAGCCTGCTGAAAGACTAGAGGTAAATGAGGAAAGGGGACGAAGGGGGACCCGAGAGACAGAAGAGAAGCTGACAGGTAGGCAAGAGGATGCAAGAGAGTTTAAAGAAGAGAAAGGTATATTGTCAAAGAGAGCGAAGGAAACCTAGCTAGGGAAAAGCGTTGCGACACTTTCGGCGAGCAGTTGATAAAGTTTTTCGTATCCGCCGTTCCCTCGGCATTCATTAACTACCTCGGAACACAATACTGAGACCACCGGGTGTCAGTTTTGGCGCACCTTGTGTTTCGAGAGTTCTTCATCCCCCAAATCTCCTTTCTATTCCGAGAGAAAAGCTGTGTAGCAATAGAGAGGCTTTAACAGACTTATTATCAGGAACAAGTTTCATAATAAACAATGCGAATTTTATTTCAACCAGAAAGTTCGTGATATACAGTCAGAATTTGGCATCTAAGTGAACGAGTATACACATATTACGGAGATTGAATATCCGTTTGTAAAGGTAGAATCCCCGCATTATTCGCATAATGATCAAAATGCAACAGACAAACTTTCGTTGCTCGCCATTATGTTCCCAATAATAATTTGAATGATGTATACATTTTGTGTATTCGTGATGAGGAAGAGCAGAGCGGGTTGCACGGGCATACGATACTCTCATTCTATTATACACGCAATGCAGTTTAATAAATTGACAACTTTTGCGCAAAGCTGTCTGAAAATCCATCAATATTATATTTCGCCGAATATAGATAAAATTTCACAAAATCTCACTGGCACCGGCGCTGAGTCGCACTCGTTTTTAGCGCGATCAATTGGTCTCCACGTTTGATAGGAAAAGTGAAGTACTCAGACAAAGTTACGCGAATAACGGCCTGATAATGATCAATCGGTTGGCGGACGTCAATTGGAAAATTCGTGAATTCGCGAATTGTACTAGGTGTATTCCAAAGTATAGAATTCCGAATGGTTTTCGGCTGTAACACACAGCAGGCATGAAATTATACGATAGGAATGCGCTACACCCCAGTGAAATGTAAATGGACAAAAGTTATTCGAGCGTTCCCGATGGGAGCACGAAATTCCATCGGGCGAGACGATCATTAGGCTGGCCGTGCGCGTAATTTCGGTGTTCAACCGTCGAAGTCATTACCAGGAGAGAGCGAAGATCGTTATCCGCACGGTCGGAGCGCACGAGATGTCGATCGATCACTTGGTAATCGCCTGTATAACAGTGAGACTCGCGGATGGAAATCTCGCAATGCACGCCAGACACTAATACTTAATACGGAACTGGAACGAAGCTCGGCTTTGAAATGGATGATTCGATGATGACTTTAAATGATACCGTCTCGCAAGCCAGCACGATTGGAGGGTGCACCACTGCGAGCAAATAATGGGAGCTCGAAGCTCACCATTGCAACTTATCGCCGGCGGATCAGGCCCGTTGCACTGTCGACAGCGAGCGATGTGCGAAAACAGCTGGGGCAAGACAGGTCAAATAATACGGAAGGGTAGCTATTTGTCCTGGCGTGAGCACACGAAACATGACGTGCCGGACGGAAAACAGAGCAGTCGCTGCGTGTTAACGTTTCAACCAGAGACCGTCAGCGCGAGTATAGAAGAGGGAGAGAAAGAGTGTGTGTGTGTGAGAGAGAGAGAGAGAGAGAGAGAGAGAGAGAGAGAGAGAGAGAGAGAAGGAAAAGTAGCAGGGGCGAGAACGATTAACGGCGTGAGAGCATGCTGACTGAAATCCTAAAGTTTCAAAGTACCACAATCAAAGGATCTGCTTGGAACACAGGGTAATGTTACCATAGGACAGGATTCGGTGTAATACAGGAGAAAGAAAGAGAAACTGGGAATGGGTGTCCCCGTGGATTCTTTGGCACAGTGCCCCAGTCCCCCAGTAACAAGAGAAACAGGATAGTTCGGCCTTACCTATTGCCGTTGCTACGCCGCTTTCATCACTTCGACGCGGCCTTTCAATGGTTACGCTTCAGTGAGAACCCAGTAGCCCTTTCTTTCGAGCGCTCCTCTTCCAATCTCTTTCAACCAGGCGTCCTACTTCCGCACGCAACGACACAATTCGTCACTCCCGACGATCGTTTAACCCCAAATCTGATAAAACTTCGGCCGAGCGAATACCGTTTCAAATTCCCGTCGAGGAATTAGCAGATCAGTGGTAGCGTGATCCTCGTGCCAGCCTCCAATTCAACTGCAGTTTGGTATCACTTTACATTCAGCATACAGCTACCATAGTGTATGGATGGTGATGCGCTCTTATGCTCATAAAGTCCCCTCAAGTATTATTCCAGACGAACGGAACCTTAGCAATCTGACTACTCTTACCCACTTTCCGCACCCTCACTCTAATATCGCCCTGTTCACCTGGCCCGTCTTTTTAGGCCAAAGCCGTTCTTCAGCCGCTTCTCGCGCGCTCACCTCCGTCGCTCTCGCTCAGCAGTGGCTAATTAATTTCAAACACAGACGCGATAATGGCGCGGATCCTGCGGAGTGTTTTAATTAAAACACCAACGGAATGTCACTGCCAGGATACACTTGACCTTCCTTCCAAGAGGTTTAATTGAATCTCCGTTGATTGCGAGATGCGTCAATTAATCTGCTGCTTATCCTTCGTATGTTGCAGTAGATGCGCGAGAAGAATAAATGTACCAGTTCTTTTCTGTATCTTACTGCGATTGAAGTACACCTGCCACTGTCAGCCGTCTCACTGTAACAGATCGGTTCCACTTGACTTGGCAGAACCTTTCTAGATCCAGAGATTCAGATCAATTGGCCGTTGCGTGTTCTCGGAGTAGCGTCAGCCGCGGTTTTAAGTAGTACGAGCTGGCTATGGTCAGACGCGCAACCTTAGGCAAAGCGCACACACAGACTGGCCTCTTCCTTGATTATAATGGTGAGAGAGCCGTTCGCAAGTGGCAAAGTCTTCACCGTGGAACTCCAAACTTTTTTCCTTGGCGGCGGGCTTGGTGGTAGTAGTGAGTGAGAAAGAGTAAATAAGTATAATCCGTGAGCGAAGGGGCTCAGGTGTCACAGTAGTCAGAGTCACTGTCAAGGCAGACCCCACACACTCTTCGAAAGCGGTTTTTCCCTCTCGTACCCGCTGACAAACGCGACTGTCACTCAGCACAGACTCGCTCGTTATCAACGAGTTCACATGGGAATACACGAGGACCAAAGAGCAGGCGACGAACTCTTGTTCACGTTCCCATTGATTTGTCTCTACTAGCAAAGGAGAGCTCAGCCACCAATCGGTCTGTCAAAGTCAGGCGAATGACGACCCCCGGATGACACGGAGCGCGATGTAAGTGCGCTCTCTCTCTCTCTCTCTCTCTCGCTCGCTCGCTCTCTCTCTCTCTCTCTCTCTCTGCTAAAATCGCGCGCGCGTGTTAGTGTCACGTCGGTGCAGACCTTCCTGTGAGCTTGCGATCCGACCGTGCCGCGGTGCGATAGCGAACTGACGTCCTGACGAGTAGCAGCGCCCTGACAACGGGCGCTCGACGAACCATCCGCCACCGGCTTCACCGCAGTTAACCTACCACCCACATAACCCCTCCCCTCGCGCATCCCTTCACCCCACCAACACCTCACCGTTCTGATCGTAGCCTCCTCATTCTCTCGCATACCTATTTTGTGAAATTTCACCCGGCTCTTCTCCACAACTTGCCTCGATCCTCCAAAACCAGCCCCTTTTCTAGCATAAGACTAGAACGACTGATTAGCTGTGAAAAGTGCTTCCCTTCGCTCGGTCGAACCTACCATTGTGTCCTCTACCTTGAATCGGGGGCAATTTTCCAAGAGAGCCACTCGCCCCTTTAGAATGCGACCTGGTGACTTTGAGCGTGACTTTAGGGATGTAGGGGTTCAACTCCCCTGCCTGATTAGGGTACTCGCGTCAGAGGTCACACGAGCATCATTAACACCGGTGGATAATAGCGACGGATTGATTTTAGAATAATATACGCCTCGAGTTTCCAGCTCTGAAACCTACCGACTTTCATGTCCTTCAAGTCGTATTATCCTAACCCTTCTCGTTTCAACTATCGATTGAATTAGATTCGACGATGAAGGAAGTGTGATTAAATTCCTCTTATCTTCTAAATTTCATCCGGCACTGTTTAATTGCAATGTTTCAGTACCACTCTTGAGCATCGTGTAGTAGTGTTTCATACAGTTTCAAAAATCTGGTTAGTCATTTCAAAATTTAATTCTAGTTTCTAGTCAGACATTATTAATCCCGAGGATATTGAGCAATGTCAGTTATATCTGGCGCATTGTGTTACAGTGAACAGGGTTGACTATCGATGTATTATGAACAGTTCACAGTAGTACTGAAATTTCGAATACACTCTCTATCTATTGTCATGTGCAAGAATGTGACAATGGACAACCGGCTTACACTGGACCGATTACGCTTTTGATATATTTGCGCAGTTAGTACAGGACATGACTGGAAGTGAACGAAACCATTTGAAAATAACAAGATTTTAGTGAAAAGTTCATTTATTAAACCAATGGTTAAAAACATACTTATTCTACTGGTATGAGAGAAATGAATATGTGGGATTCGGTCTTTTACCCTTGGGATGAGTGAGAAGTGGAAGGAATAGGGGACAGGTCGTTTCACACAGCAGCGCCTCGCTTAATTACTAGTTACTTGTAACCTGAGTTAGGAGCGTTTAACTCACAGTTCGCACCATCCGACAAAAGCTTATACCGTTACAACGAACTATTCCCATTGCTGTCTCGAATTCAAGAGTGAGCCTGCGCCATACTGCGGTCCACATTATTTCAAAATCATATTACACGTACACAGGTGAAAATAGGATCGAGCGTTGGGAGTTTGATCTATATTTCATGTCCCATACTTCCCAATAACAGTATGCATAGTGTTGACTTCCCCATAGTTTTCAGTCGTTCGAAATACACAAACTCGAGAAAGCTTAGAACGGAATAGACGGTAGAATCAAATTGCAGTTAAAGTGGAACCAACCAGTGGTGTAGCTGTTACAATAGTATAGCTTCTGTTGAGGTGTAAGTTAGTACGAAACGATAGTGTAGCTGCCTCTCGAGTGAAGCCTGCTTTCCTATAAACCAGAGAAAAGTGGCAGATCTAGCAATGAAACGGTGGCAATTTGACCAGTGGGTATCTCTTGTCGCCTTTGGTGAGGTTTCCAGGCCTGTTGTGTGTTACCGGACACACCGCTCTCGTCAGGGCTACATCGAGACGCGTACAGTGTTACATGGCGCTCTCTGCCAGTTCTACGCTAGCATGTACCGCCAATCGTAGAGACCGCCGATAGCACCTACACCAAAACGAGCAGGTCCTAGATAGTTGGCAACGGTTAGCCTATAGAGTATACACACGTAGATTCAATCGGACATTGGACGCCGTCGGCTCAGCGTTTGAACAAGGAAACTGCGTTCGCGGGTCCACTATACTCTCCAATAGGATACGAACGAACGCAACCATCCGTACATTCAGGTTATCGGGTTGTAATGTAAGCTATGAAAAGCGTCTTCGAAAAGCGAATTCCCGTTGATTTACACGTAAATGATCCCAGTGCACTCTAGGAATTTCTTTGACTTGGAAAAAAAGCGGACCATATAATTCGTGAAACCAACCGTGGCATATTTCGAACGATTCTGAGAGAAAAGGATCCGTTCAAAGAGTATTTGATGTAGACTGGGCTTTCGATCTGACCAATAAATATATTGCGGTATTGGAATAGGAATTGCGCACATCGGTGCAATTCCTTAAGCTACTTGTCACGCTATACCACATTTTTGTAGGAATTTCCTAGAGTTTGAATGACGTATAGAAAAGCTTATAATGCTTGTTCTAGTCGGAATGACCACCTAAGCAAGTTCTACCAAGGATCGTCGATTTCCTACGTTCGCACACATCAAAATATCCACACCATAAGGATACGATCACCTTGAGGTGGTAACAAGAGTATCAACAGTAGCCTCATTTGCATTTATTTTTCTAATATTGCCTTCGCCTTACATCAAATATTTGCAATCAACGTGGAATGTATCCACGTGTAGAAATGGGGAACATTCGACGCTCTCTGCGCAACGACGTTACGCGTCCTTCAAAGAGAGCCTCATTACCGAAGAGCTAAACCCGGCAACTTGTAACGCTAACCGTTTCGTTTGAGAAAATACGCCTCCGAACTTTTGATATTTATGTTCGTCTTCATTCCCGTCTGAATACTTCGTGAACCATCTTTTTCTCTTTCCTTTTTCCATGCATCTCTCCCTCCACCCTCCCTCTCCCTCTCCCACCCACCCACCCACCCCTATCTCTCTCAATTTTTTGTGTCGGCAAGTATACTTGGTGGAAAGTTTCCTTGAGCGGAACCTCGCGTTCCCTTTGCTCGTTTACGCCAGGACAGCGCCGTTAAGAGTGCTCTTTTCAGCGAGTCACGCGCCAACCTGCTGGACACGTAGGTAGGTCTTTTGTTAAGACTAAAACTAAGGAGGCGTAAGAAAAGGACTCTGACGAATATGACGCCTCATCGTTCTACATTAGTCCCCGAAGGAATATACATTTGCCTCACTCTCTCATCCTCTCTTTTTCACCCTCCGTCTAACGTTCGGCGAAGGCTTCCTTTTTGTAAAGTTACTTGTCATAATAGCCGGCATTGCACGCTCGTTTTTCAACATGAATGCGAACTAAAGGAGGGGGGGGGGATGGGAAAAAACGTGGGATATCACGTGTCCTTTACAAACAAGGGTTAATCTAGCATCGACCTGATTTCAGGAGCAAGCTAAGCTGCACTAGGGGATATGCCGGTGATGGTGGTGTTGGCTTAAGTGAAAGAAGAAGAACCGGAATTACGTGCCAAAGGTACAGCGATGTCGATCGGCGTACGACCTCAACATCGTGCATCGTGGATTTCAATTTTTCACGGTGAGGTCGGAAGGGAAGCGCATAGAAACTCCTCGCTGCTAAACGGAAAAGAAGTGAACGGGTGGACCGGCGTCGGTGGTGCCGCGACGACTAGTTGCTTCCCTCCCATTATCTTTTACCTTCGATTTCCGTTAAACTGCTGAAAGTACGCGCGCGCCATTGCCATCGGCGTACCGCGCGTACCGGAAAAATCAATGGTTTAATGCATCTTTATCGTTTCGGGGCAACGCTACGATGCGGTCGTATCATAAATTTGGCGAAAGGAGGCGAAATGAAACGGTACGCTTCGCGTCGTTAAGAGCCGAAAATTACGAAGAGAACGAAATTGCCCACTCGCCCCGACCAGCTGCTCGCCCTTCCTCACCTCTCTACAGATATATCCGATTTTTCCTCTTTCCTTAAGAACTTTACTGGCAATTCAACAAACCTTCCTTCGTCGGAATCCTTATAAATCACTTTGCACAATGTAACATGATTATTGAAATACTTGGATAGTAATGAATTGGATACAACTCATTTACATCGAAACTCCCCGAGTAGAATTGTACAATTTTAGGGTATCTTTCACCGGACAATGCTTCAAAATACAATAGTTCAGAGACGTACTGTAGCGATGCAATCAGGTATTGATTAAAATACGATCCACTGCCTCGAAATACCCTAGAACTAAATTGAAGTAATCGGAAACTCTGTAGCGGATCATGTATCGCGGCAAATAGACACGTTTGAGGCAGGAATCACTTATACTGCTTCTTTATGATTGGTAACATTTCGGAACTATCGGCTGAATTATTCGCAATCCACACTCGAAATGAACAAAGTGTGTCACCGAGCTGAATATGACGAATGATGCCATAAATTTCCTCATACATGGGTAGTGCATACAGTTCATGCATAGGGGAAATGTAACGTGGCACTCATCAACGCCTGTACCACGATGATTGCTTGCCCCCTCACGCGATGACAATTGTCAACTGATATGAAACGGCCAGGTATTCTCATACGTGTGAGGCGTAGAACGTGGTTAACTCTAATAAACACACCGCAAACTGGTACACTAAACACATACATATAGACCGAGAAACAGTGTAGATTGTGCATGTGTACAGTCAAACGAAATTAACAAGATACGTGTCAAGAGTATATTCCATTCCGCGCATTTCGATTATTAACTCATAAGTTTTCTTGCCTTTAATCTTACGACCATTAAACCTTTCTCTACTAAGGATCAATATTCGTGACCTCTCGGTGAACAGTTTCTATGCACGAATATCCTAGTGCCCATCTATCCAAGTTACTGTTTGCGCTATTAATACCTTTTTTTTTGCCATACATGTGCCGTGATTGCATTTTCATTTCGCTTCCCATTTTCTACGACTTCATTCCTCTCTAGGTTACAGTTTCACAGCGTTGTTGATTGATACGCATTTCAATTAAAACAGTTGTATTTCTTCTCTGGTGTGGCATTACATTCAATCTGTTGGAAACTGCAGACTGGTGGCAAAAATGTTCCACACAGCGTGAACACACTGACGGCCGGCCGTGCCGCAACGAAAAGGTTAAATCTAGCAGTAACGCGAACTCTTCTTACGCTCGGCAATAATTGTGCACGGGACACGAGTCGGGGTAGTTAACACTTTGTTGTCCGCCCGGAAATATGCTCGTTTGCACATGCGTCTGTTCAACAATGCATGTACAAACACATTACGCAGCTAATAACGAGTAGAATTGTCTGAGTTGTGAGGTGTTTTTACTATTATAAAAATAGACGATACTCCTGAAACATGCGATAAAAGCACAGCCTCCTATAAAAAAAAAGTCCTATACAAAACAATTGGTCTGTAAATTCATATTGGGTATTTTAATCGTGCTTGAATTTTAGTATGTAATTAAATTCCTGTAAATAAATATAAAATGTCTGCCAGTTTATTAATTTACTAGCAACTCGCTATGCACAGATACACGTAATCTCGTCTTGCTACCATAATCATTAGCCATTAGCAGGAGGATAAGGAGACGTAATTAGCAGCGAGCGTTACTCGCATGAAGCTAATGGAATACTCGGTATGAAAGGGCAGAAGGAAGGACGGAGAGGTCGAGCTGACAGAGATACAAGACTTTAAATAACTCGGCACCAAGTGAGATAAGGAAAGCCACGGGGAAACCAAGCTAGTGAAGTTCTACCGCTCGAACTTGCCGCTCTCATAAGTACTATTGTTTCGCTCATTGCGCCGATTGCTTTGGATTTCGACATAAGCATGCACACCCTCGCCATCCGGACTTCCCTTCAGCCAACCAGTCCTCGCATGTACGTTCGATCCTCTTTAGCTTATCTGGCTATTGCTGCTTTCCCGAAACCACTCACCCCACCAATAATACAGCCCGTTTCCTTTCTTTCCCTACCATCATTTCGCTGGCTGAATGGAAATCAGACTGGAAACTACATTTACCGTGGCTCGCTGCCGTTGCGCCACGGTTCTTCCGGCTGATTTAGAGGTAAACTTGGCCAACCCTCGCGGAAGTCCAGCTCCAAGTAGTTTTGCGTACTGGCACTGAGGGTGGCCCGAGCGAGCCGCGACGCACCCTACTGAATAAATCAGCTCAACGGTGTTAAACTCTCGGCTCTCTACGCCGGATACCGGATATCGCCACGATACTTTCCACCACTCGAGAATAGCTATTTCTCCTGGAAGAATACTTTCGAGAGATAGATTCCTTCTCTGGCAATTTTAAAGACTCATCTTATTAAATAGCTGTCACACACCTGGTACCAAATGTCAAGAGCACGCCATTGGTCCATGACTACCCACCGCATAATACGACGCCTGTTTCAAACGCTCGATTCATACTCTGATTGATTGGTAACTAAAATAGATTGCTATAGCAACATGTTGGCAATGTATAGCAATAGAGACATTGTTGGTGTCAGGAGTAAACTGTTATCATGCTGAACGTCAACCTGCTGTCCATTGTGTTCAGTTGCACACAAGTTGTGATTAAATTAACACAAGCCGTCTAGTGTTCACTCGCGCCAGCTCTCAAGTTCCTGGTGCGATTCCCATTTCGTAAGCAGAGCACACCACCGTTAACTGATTAACTTCCTTACAGTCCAATCTTAACGCCAAAGGATTGTTATCTTTTCATCAAAATGAAAGTCTAGTTGACTACTCAACACTTTGATACAAATGAATAGCTCATGGAAGCAATTAACAGTTGGCAAAGCTACCAGAGTTCTTTAACGCAAGAATAACTACCTGCATTTCAATACCGAGTATTCTGGACGCTTTACATGAACATAAACTTTGTATGTAGCAACATTCTTTTTTCCGTCGTTCCGACTTCTCATGCGAACCAAACAGAGGTTGATTTTGAAACGGACCTCGTACATACGCCGTCGGCCAAATACACTCGACTGCCGGAACAATTTACATTACAAAAAACCAGGTCGAATGTTTCCTAGGAAAAAGTGCAACTTGCACGCATAGGGCACGGATGCACGAAGAAATGTACCAGAAAGTAGTCAGATATCATGGCAACGTTTAATTAGAGAGGAATACTTTGAAGTGCTACTGGCTGCGAATCTATCGAACGTTAACGGTCGGATATCCGATACTTCGTTTGATGTACCGCAAAGCCCGAGACCGCAATGACGTTCCTGCGACCGCCTCATATACATTTTTCATTTTCACACGAATTCACGATTTCCATCACCATAAATGCGACCCTACGTTCTCCGACTGTCTAAAAATATATGCATATACACATTCGAATCTTGCAATCGAATATATCAATATTGCAAATCGATATATCAGGATACATGACTTTCGGCGAAGAACGAACACTTGTCCTTGAAATTCAGTAAGAACATTACCAATAATTCGGTAAAAACAAATGCTAAGTTCGTGTAAAGCATAATTATGATTTAAGCGGTAAACAGCTGCACAAAATGATAGAACTTTCTCTCGGTACTTTGTGAGAACCGTGATATATTTTTCGAGCGTAAGTACGAGGCACTATTACCTAGTAAAAAGTCTGTTTGCAATCAGATTCAATTGTATCGGTACAAATGGATATGCCTGATGTTAGGTGTAACGGCCCCGTTCGCAAGCGCGCTCCGTCGAAGAGTGGAAAAGTTGAGAGTGATGCCAAAAGTTGGCTCAACACGGTCAGGAAACAGTCGTTAAAGCAGGAGAAACCGTTTTTGTACGCTCGACAACGAAGGAATGAACGGAAGAAAAAGGAGTGAGCGGAAAAGAAGTCGTCAACTTCGCCTTTAAGATTCCTTCACTGACACTTATTTTCTACGGCTCAGCATCCCTGCCACTTAGCAAATCCCAATTGTTTTATGCGACTCTAGTACCTTTTTTATACATGTGATTAAAAAGGAATTGCTCTTATTAATAAAAGGAACCATAACGAATCATTAATCATACATCATTCGAACCTGTTTGGTCATTGAAAAATTACGACCTTCGGAGAATTCTGTAATTACTTATGCAAGAAATTATATCTCCAGCCGAGGCAACGAGCAAAGGGATTTCAGCAGTATTACAAGCACTCGTAAGCATGAAAGCGAAGCAACACTTAACTGATCTCACATTGAATGAAATCACGGGCGGGCGAAGAGCGAACTACATTACAGGACCGTTACATGAACTGAAGCAGGTAAAATTATCCGTGTGCCAAGCGAACTCCCGGTTCGTTGGTAAAAGGAATGCAGTCGCGACATGAGTTCGTCAGTGAAGAGTGTGACTGAGAGAGAGAGAGAGAGAGAGAGAGAGAGAGAGAGAGAGAAAGCTAGCAGCACGCAAAGCGAAATCCTTAATGCACTAAGGGTCCTAGCGCACCGGCGTTTAATTAAGATAAAAGCAGCAGCTTGAATGAAAAATCGCCTGCCTACCCTCGACAACAATAAATGTCCCGCAGAATATGTGTCTATCCACAGCCAGTAATTACGCGGATCGAACAATTTCTCTTCATCGACCATTTCGGTGGGCAATTCGTTATAAGAGTCCGGTGTTCAGCCGACCGCGAGCGATGCTTTCAATAAACTAAACGCTCTCTATTTGCTATTACATTCTCTTGTTCGGAGAACACTCTATTTTTAAGGAGAATTTCAGCAAAGCGTATTATAGCGCGGGTTCGTTGTTTGGAAGGAAATAGAAGAGTTAAGTAAAAGTAGGTAGAGTTTGGAAAATCGGTAACGACAGGAAATGTCGGCAGTATCATTAATTTTCACCTAGGATCGAAGCCGATCTATTGGATCACAATCAGAGGCTTATCGCGCAATCCATTTCCGGTAACCTGGATCGGCCATGACCCTCTCCGAGCGGCCCTCGTGCCAGGCCATTCTACGATGTACCGTCGTGCTTTTGTGTTTCCCGCAAGCTAGTCCTAGCGGGAATTTAGCGTGTAAATCTGGTTAGCATGCAGGTTCCAATCGTCGCACTCGAGAACGATACAATGGACAATTTGTCAACGAGCCTAACCGATGCCAGCAACGGTCTACCGGTCTTTACAGACGCCACCCGAAAGCCGCATAAGCATGCCAAGCCATTATAACTCGCAAATTAATTTATGCCATCCTACCGTGGTAGAACCGCCGTAGCACAAACAACTCGTATGTCCACGGCAAACTTGCCAACCCAATTGGCCTTGCGCTCTTTCCCTCAAGTAACCGATGCCACGACACGTTAACTACCAGCGAAAGTGAAAGCAGTCACCACCAAGTGCATCAACTATATCGGGTTAACCAAACGCAGTCCGAGAAGTGTGGCGATCAATCTTTCCTCGGGTACAAAGAGTACTCGCCAACGCAGCACACTGTTGATTTTACTAACGAATTTAGTGGCGGATTCGTGGGCGGTCTGATGAAAATAATAAATACACCACGGACCGCGTCCGCGTGCAACACGCCCGCCGAGGCAAACCTCCACAGATAAATCAGACCCGAGTTCATCAGCATGATTTATAAAAGATTCAATGATACGAATGTACCTCGTAAATCTTAAAGTCGCACGAGTACCCTTGTGTTAACAAACTATTGTCCAGAGATGGAAAAATATCGACTCTGTGACACGATACCACAATCGTTGTTCCAAATCCTGTGAAGCTTTTCCTAGAGAAGCCTCTTTTAATGCAGGAGAGAAAGAAAGAACGACCGCACCATAGTATCAGATTGCTATCTAAACAAGGTAATCGCTAGGCTCGAAAGCTATTTCAATCGGGGTGACAAGTGTAGGTATTTGCGGCTGTACTGGCTTTTCATGATGAACATTATACATTCGCGGACGACTTCCCATTCACGAAGGGATAGTTATCCACAATGCCTATAGGATGTCGAAACAATAGCCCAATTTCAATTGCCAGCAGTGAAACGTTCAATTTCCATTTAACGAAGTTGTCTGAAAGCTGAATGTAATTCGATGACTACATGCACTTAGGTTATTGTCACACTCGCATTCCTCCGTCGATCATAAAGACAGGTTTTTGTGATTAAAAATGAAAAGCATCGGCAAAGTGAATGATAGAATTAATGATAAAAAATTCATTCTTCTTAAGAATCAAAATCACCAAGAGCCAGTGAATTCTAGGTATTTATTCTAGAAATCTGTTTAAGCTTTTTTCCTTTACGAAAACCATTCGTCATATCAGGATAATCCTTCTCTCCCTGTCTGATTCGTATTGTCCGGGTGTGGCTAATGCCAGCGGAAGGCTGCAAGCTGAAATGCATTTATTTCCCCGACTAAGATGAAGAGACGAAGATAAATTTAGCGCTCACGAAAAATAAAGATCCTCTTCCTCTTTGCACGCTTCTGAAAATTGCCCGCGCCAAAACGGAGGTGCATGAACCATCCCTGCGTTCCATCGGTGTACAGCAATGTTTCTGTGAGCTGGTGAAAAAATTCTCTCAAAATTTTTCAAAGAAACCATTACAAGGAAAAGCTAGCTGTCGCGTTTCGGAAACGTATCACACGTTTACGGATTGAACAACGCCAAAACGAACTTTTGAGGGGAACGTAAATGGCACCTATTTTGCAGCCGCGCCGGTGCCATTCATTACACTGACTTCCTCTTTCGGAGATGTAGAAGGATGAACGAAACTTTCACGGCAACTCGCTAATTAATACGCTCGGATATTCATGCCAGTGCGCAGTGCCAGGCATATCGACAAAGTTCGCCGAACTTCCAAATTACAGCGAGGCAGTCGCGGCTCGTGGCGCGTGGCAAAGTAACAAAAGTTATCATTCCGCCGACGAAAAAGGGCAGACGCCCGCCGCATTTGCGGAGAATTTTCGCTTCGCGTTCCTCTCGTGTAACCAGAAACGAGTTATACGTGCCCGGCACGGGGAATATTAAAAATTGCGCGCAAACAAAGCGGCTTTTGTGGAGACCGCCTATTTTGCGTAACAAGCTCCCAATCGTGGTGTGGTGGTGGTTATAAGCTAAACTAGATCTTCTGGTATACTGCGGAAATTTACACAGGATATTCAACTAAAAATATAATAACAACCTTTGATCCTGTATCCAATTTACAAAAATCGAGGAACAGCAAAATTCATTTCGTGCGATCTAAAAATAATTTTTAATGATTGGCCACACTGTTTCAGCATAGATAAATCCTTGTGCCAAACAATAGCCAAAGTCTCATCAGAAATGACAATCCAACTCTAAAGATGATTAAATGTTAATTTCTACTACAACAGTGACGACCACTATTATTATGAATTATTTAGCTTGTCCGAGGGCAACCATTACGCTAACAAGTTTTCCTATACATGAAGCACAGAAACCCACTTATGGGACTAAGAAATTGGAGCCACTGTAAACTGGCAAAGCGGATTATAAAAGACAATGGAACGGACCTAATGCTCCAGTGATGCAATAAAGGTAATGCATCTAGTGTACACTATAAAGACACATATCCCATGCATTTACAATATTTATTAAAGAGAGACCTAAAAAGGAAATCCGAGGCTTATGAACGTGAATCTCCAAGTTATCTTTTTAATTGCTTTTTTGCCCCGATGCCATCCGTGAACGAGCGCTCAGCCAGGTCGCTCCACTCAATTCGACGATCTGTCTGGAGTCTGGAGAGGCCAGCGAGCCCTCGCACGCAAAGTATATATACGTGTGCATGGGATCGGAGTGCCAGGGTTCGTTTTCATTCTACCGAACAAGCACGCATGCCCGGGCGACTGGTGGTACACGTTGTTTTCTCACCCGTTGCGCGCGGCTCTTTTGTAACCCTCTACAATACTAGAGACTCACCCTCATTACCCCTCGTCTCTTCGTTCTCTCTTTCTGCAGCAAGGCCCGATACAACTCGCCGCTCGCCGAGGCTCTTTCTTCTCCGAGACTGCTTCTCCCCTCAACCTCCCCTTGCATGCGCGTCCTCTCAGCTTACGAGTACACCGGCTGCTCTCTGTGTACGTTCTAATCAGTCTTTCATCATCACCGTCACAGTCAAGCCGGCCTATCAAAGCCCCTAGTTTCCTTCACAGTGTTCGAGTCACCTTACACAAATCTACTCTCCTAGCACGCACGTCTGCACACCAGACATTCTCCTGAAACCACTGGCTTCCTCCGGAATCCGTTACCAGGATACTTGCGGCCAAGGCGGATCAGGATCGCCAGTTATTCCTCGAAATCCCTTAGATTACTTTCACCTTATTCTTCCGGTATTGGTCGCACTACACACACACACACACACACATATACTACGCCTCAGCTAGATGTAGACTCGAAGATCACGTATATCGTGAAGATTCGAAGAAAGCAGGAAATAATCCTAAAGGTAATCATCCTTACTCGAAGGAAGTGAAAGGATGACGAGGTTCTAAGGCGATTCAACTGCCGATTGAATCTAGTAGAATCGATTACTCTCTTCATGCTTGCCGTTCTAAACGACTAATCGTTTCCGGTCAATACTTCACCATACACTTCTTTAAACCTATCAATTTCTATCCATTGTGAAATCGAATAACTTGCATTTCTTTATCGTCGCCTGGTGTTTTGGAATGCCAACTTATAACTCGCGCGTATTTATTAAAATTCTTTTCATCCGGAAGAATGCTGAAATTCAATCTACCGGGACGAGTGAATAGGTGGGAACTCTGCCGCGTTGGGACTCGCATTTTCTAAAGCAAATATAGCTTATTAACCGGGCAGGCTTCCGTCGTAGTGAGAACGGTGCGACAAGAAGCCTAGAGGGAGGTGTAGTATAGTATACGCAACGTTAAAAGGAGGAAACCGGAGCTGTGGGTATTTAACATTAATCGAAAGTAATTGCCAGCAGGTTGAATGGCAACTGCGACTTGTTATTCGCATCGGTACGCGGCGTGTTGCTATTCGGCTAGTAATCGTAGTAGTAAGAAATTAAATACCATAAGCGAGTTATTTACATCTTTCCCTTCCAACGTCTCGCTTTTTGCCCGGGGAAATTATGCAATGCGACAAATAGCAAGCTGGCAAACGATATTCCATAGTTGACACTCTCCAACCGTTGCAACCATCCCAAGAAATCAAGCGTTGCTCATGACTGGCTGGTATATTTCGACGGAATTTCCTCTGAAGAGCATACCAAACGATTTGCAAGCGGAAGTGCTGTAAGTGCAAGGTAACTGGGAAGCTTACGCGCATTGCGACGTAATGAAAAAGAAAGTTTAATACCGTTAGGATTTTTCTGTTACTCACAGCTAATTGGGAACGAGGATTGCGCCAAACGCTAGGGCTACCATTTCCCACCAGGGTTGGTACCTTGAGCGAGGCGACAAAGAAAAACAGTAATGAGGAAGGCTCGCAATAAATTAGGAAAGCGTGTTCCATGCTACCACAAACCTTCCCTCCGACGTGTCGTTCTATTTACAGCAATGCTACCCGTTTAACTGCACCCTCCACATCAGGCCTACCCCTCTTTTCATCCACCATTTACCCACACACCATCTTCGTTACGGTAATAACAATTAAATTGGAGTTCCTGGCCATGCCATGCATGTATCGGTGTGCCCGTCTGTAGAACAACATATGACTTCTTAGGCGTGCAAAGAGAGTTACTAACATGCTGAACTAACAGGCCAATTCCCGCGCGGTATTTAATGCAGCCTGAAAAAAGAAACGAGCAGATAGCAGCAATGCCTATCGCTATTACTCCATTAGGAAATGTTAGCATTTCATTTAGCACTCTTGTTAATCCCGCGCGTAAAAGCAACCCGACTCAATTGTCCCGTGGGAAGTGCAGAGGCGGCGCATGTTGCTAAAGAATTTAGCAGCCGAATAAGCCTAGCAACGCAACGGTCCTGCCCGACGCGCTAATACACTAATACACTAAAAATGAGGTAAGTAAGAAAATAGAATCCCAGGGTGGATGAGTCACAGGAAAGATACTTCGCAAAGGGAATGCTAGTTCGTGTTGAGGTTATGAACACGGAAGCGCATGAGACTGTACAATGGAACACAGCCGCATGACTTGCTTACTTAGCATTCATGGACGCAAATCTATCTGGAATATACAAGACAAAACATTCTGTCGAGAAAGTAAAGGGTGTTGCTGTCTTTGAATAATTTTAATGCGAGATGTAAGTGATCGCAAGATCATCGTCGAGTTATCGCATATTATTTTTTTATCTTTCTGGAATTGTAAATACAGCAAGAATATGAATGAGAAATTTGGATGTATCGATTATAATTTACAATATTTTATTATCGGGAAAGATGTCTTTTCAAGGTCTACGGAATCGAATCAATGCCGGAAATTTTCGAGTGTCGATCAGATAATTCTCAATTTTCAACTACATTGTTCTTCTAATCTCCTACTGTATTCCGCGCCGTGATATATCACGTTCTTTGACTGTACTTCTCTCGTCTTCTATTCGTCTCGCATTACTTGCCACGCATACGCGAGAAGGGTTTGTCTTCCACATGAAATTCTTCGACGCCATTGAAGAAGGATGAAAGTACTTGGGAAGTTCGCCATGTCCCAGGACAGAGTACGGCCTTGTTGATCGAATAAAAAGGATCAACGAACGGATAGCGCCTGTTGGGGTATGATAGAACGCTCGGAGCAGAGGATTAAAGTCTCGATACCTCTCTGTAAAGTGTGCTTTAAGAACAGCTCCACTGAAATACATGGACCGCCATGAAAGTACAAGTGGAAAACTTTTGGTACACAATGCGTTTCGATTCCCCGGATAACATGATCAACTACTACTACTACTACTCGTAAAATCCTGCAAATCTGTCGGAGCCGTCCTTCTATCAACTCGTTTGGCAACTTAAACCCATGAAGCAGCGTTTCACCTATTAGTGGAACAGCAAGCTTTAATCAAACAGACGATTCTATATAAATGTACAGGGAATCCCAGAACTCATAATTTATCCATACCATTCACAGCGAATCATGTATTAGAGAACACATATGTCTGTTTGGAAAGAATGAATGAAGCATAAATAGTATAGAGAAGTCGCTCGAGCTTACTATTTGAGGTAGCATCAAGCTAATTAAACTATCTCTTAGAATCGGCCAACATTTACATTCAACGTACATATTACATTTATTAGAGAAATAACCCGACTACTAAGTAATGACAATTTAACTGAGGTATATTATTACCTTCATAAAGGGGTTTTTGCATTAGATCCGAGGAATGACGAGAGCGCTTAGTTATAAGAGGAAATGTTATATTCGTAAGAGCGTTTAATTACAGAGAGCACGCGGCAGTCGAAGCAGCACGAAATTCAATTTTTCGCGCACTCCCATACTTAACCACGTACACATCAATTTTGGATTGCTCATTATATAGACGAGAGGCTGCTGGAGTCGTCTTAATTAAAACGAAGGAAGAGGCAGCGAAATACGTATAGCCGAGTGAAATACACATCCATGTTCTTGGATTCTTGCAGTCCGACGAGAAACGCGCACACACCGAAAGTCAACAGCCGTCGAAATTTCCTTGGCTCGTTAATGACTCATAATTACAGAGAGTTCGGTACCGCGTATAGAAATACTTGGGCCGGAAACCACATTCAGGGGGCAAATCATTGATCGGCGAGGTAAAAGTGGCGAGGCCCCGCTTATCCGCAGTAGCCTCCTCTCCTCTTACACACCATCCATTACCCCCTTTGCCCGGGATTCGAACTTGCGACCAACTCCTCGCCCGCGGACGAACAACTTTTATTCCCGAAAGTTACGACGCAGCAATCCTCTCTGATTTAATGATTAACCCACTACAATCTCGCGTGCCTCCTTCTAATACAAAAGTACCGAACCCTCACCAGGCTGCTTCCTCTCCCTTTCTCACCAGAAGCTATAACTCCTCCAACCGCTCGTGTCCCGCTCCCTTTCCATCTTCCTCTAAACCGCCCTCCGCTCCTTCACCTTCCCTCATTTTCTCCTCATGGATATCGATCCTTCCCCACGTAAATCCTCCTCCCGAAACCGAGCGAACCGCGCGCTCTCACTCTCCAACTATAGCCCTTTCTTCTACCCCCTACACTCATTCCCGTTAGGTGAAAAAGTAATTACGGGATTCGTTGCAACCGTCTCCTATTAGATGGAGTATACGCGCGTCCCAACACACGGGAACATTGAACGTACCAGCCATGCCGCAAATGAGAAGATGAAAGTAGCTGCATATTGTATGCGAACTGGTAACCGGAATACTACGCCGAATTACTTAAGCGCCCTTATATTTTGAACACTCCCAGCTTCAGACCCGTAAAACATATCACACTCTTCGTTTCCACTCGCACCCAAAAACGAACACCATTGAATTTCATGAATAATTCCATTTGGTCAAAAACGAACCAGGCTGTGCATCACTTTGAGACAAAGTCCGCTTATTCACTAACCAAACGATCTCTCTTTGATGGTCCAAATATTTACAGGTGTCAGCTTCCACGGTACGCAATACGCTCTCCAACATTCCGACATTTCGTCATTTTCAGCCAACGAAGCACTTTAACCACCATAGGTACACATGCCACGAGCAGCCGGCACTAAGACTCTTTGCGTATCAACTGACGCAAATCGTTACAGCTCACTCATACCGCCACCATTATTCCAACGGCATTATACTAGCGAAGGGATTTGCGCTCACCATTTATTGGATCGTTAGTCGCGCGCCCTGTGACAATGCGCTAGGGAGAATGAATCGCGCCCGTTACCTCCGGGCGCGGCGGATGTCACCATTTGTTCGAGCCATCATTTTTCAGAACGTACTACTTCTGCAATTTATTCTACATCGGTGAAACGAACACGTGCTCGGCTCCGAACTAACCGTTCTTCTCGGCTGTGCTCATTTCTCTGCACTTCCTTGCCAGAGTGTCACTGACGAAGCTTTTCCAAGTCAAATGGACAGTAAGATTTCCCCTTCAAGTCCACTATCCCAAACATCGTGAATTATGTTTCAAGAAGAGATTATTCGTCGATTTCATAAGTCTTATAGTTGAAGTAGTGATACTTAATACGAGTTGCAGTTGAAACCAATCATATAGTCCGTTTCGAAGAAGAAAGTAATATCGGTCACAATCTCGGCACAATGGCTAATCTTGAATAGCAAAAGCTAAGATTCAATGGCTGTAACTAAATACGAAAAGATTAGTAACAATCGGCGATCGTCTAGACGAATTTTGCCTAGTTTCAGTTATAGCAGTTGAGTATTTGCTGAGAATGCAATACGCAGCCATCTAGAGCTACCCACCCATTATTTGATATGTGGATACTCGCTCCAGGACACAATTTATAATAAAAGCCTTCGGGTACGACTGCTCATTGCGAAAGCAATTCGTAATATACGCGGTCCACGTCAAATATTTAACATTGGCAAACACATTTCCCATCTATCCCGTCCAACGCAATATATGTACATAAAGATATATTAGATCGGTAAAAGCAAGCATTCCGTTGTTTACAATTGTAGCGGTCTTCCAAATGAAGTAAAACCGTAACTCTCCTAGGGCTTAGCGAACTGCAACAGGCATCGACAAAGGGATCGAAGAAAGTCAAAGGGAGTCATATAAAACTTTTAAAATGCCGCTTTATTCAATAATAAATGCTTTTATAAGCAAGCAGCGTAATTGTACGATAATACAATTAATATTTCGACGAATACATATGCCAGAAGCACGTAGATTACACAGGCACAAGCTGCATTTGTGAGTGACCCATTTGAAAACCGATAGAATCGAAGCTGTTAGAACGATCGATGGGACTACGAATGTACAATGAATATATGCTGTGTGCGCGCGACATGCATCCGCTCGCCGAATAAAAGCGGCTGGTTTCAGCCGTGTACTTAACGCGAAAAAAGATGTAAAAGTGCTTCAGACTGATTTGCGTGACTGCATATGATAATCACTTACGGGTGAAGATTGCATCTGCTTGCAGAGATACCAGGCGAATGGGTGCTTTTAAAAAAAAAGTTGCAATTAATATTACTCTCAGACATATGCATAAGATAAGTTGATACGCGCTCAGTTTCAATGAGATATCGTGACTCGTCTAATTAGAACTTTAGCACCATTTCACTGAGCGAACATTGCTCGCAGCCTCTCAAAGACGCACATAAAAAGGCTTGGATATATTCAGCTTTTCCGTGATGCTTCCTAACGGAAATAATTTTTCTCGTCCAACGGCTCCTTCGAACGACGGAGCATTTAAGAACAGGATTTCACAAATTTCCATGAAATATGATATTAATACACAATACTTTTATCAAGTAGAAACGGTTCCAGCCGATTCGGCGTCTATTTCGGGAATGCAGTTTCCCCCGAGCAAACTTTAGTCGAGCACGGAAAGCAAAGACCTCCTTCTGAAACAATGACATCAGCGGTATAGGGAGGCTTAAAGGAAAATCTGAAGTGAAATCTGGAAACAACCCAAAGGGAACACTTCCGAATATAGATCTCGAGCGAGTGAAGCTGTTGGTGTGAAACTGATATTGTATACCGGGGCTCACAGTTAGTTCCCTTAGTTTACGAGAGGAATGAAAATTCCTTTGCCCGAGGGAGCAAGTTTTGAGTAAGGATACTCGAACCACTGGTATACCACGCTCTGCTAACTCAGCGCCACCATAAAACCAGTTTGGGTGTGAAAACGCATAAGGTGCGCACAAAGCGAATAATTATTCCGCAGGACTACTGCGGAGTACGCATACCCGCACCACCACCACCACCACTCACACATACGTATGCTTTCACAAGCAGCTCGCAGAATAATGCACATATTAATGTGGAGGGGTATAAATTAGTTGGGATCTAACTGTACGAGTTCTGAGGCATATGGCCGGAAAGGCATCTTCACCGCCTCTAAACACACCTACGAATAGCATACTTGAATCTCGGTATATATATATATATATATATATATATATATACATATATATACATATAGGAATTCCTACACAATCGTAGGCATTCAAGAGCGGTCTTGCGCGCGCGCGCCAGTTTACGTGAAACATACGCGTATTTATAAACGTGACAACTAGGACAATGAAACGTACACGTTCTACGTGTTTGCTAGGAACCGCTGCTTCTGATTTATCTGACACTGTGCTGTTACAGCCCGAAGTGGAGCTAACTCATCGCGAAGTATGCCCTTCGAGCTTGATTCCCTAAACGAACCAGTTAGAATGCTGCTAACTTTCGAAATACCACTCTTCCATCCTTCGCTCCAGATTTCTTTTTCATGTCCCGAACTGTTGGATCTAGAAGAAGAAAAAACAACTACAACCAGTCAGATTGATCACTCCCCTCGAATGAGTAATAACATTTACTCGGTTCGCGTCTCCAACTACGTGATCACATTAGCAGGGCAGGCAAGTGAATTTTTTTCTATTAGAACGAATTAATAGGATCTCTGAAGTTCATCGAAATTCATGGGGAAAGTTGTGGAGTAGTTATGGCCGCTTGTAATACAGCCAGTATGACTGGATCTACTTAATCGCTGGGCGTCAGTTTTTTGTGAACGATATCGAACGCGCGAGTATACCGGTGAGTGGCTTGGATAGTGGAGGGCGGTGGGGGGGGTGTAAAAATTCGGCGGAATCCGCAGCTAATGTGAGCGGAGCTTATCTCGAAGAAAAATGAATCCCCCAGCCGTACAAACCATGCCGCTAAATCCTGAGTAAGTGAGGCTCGAGGCCGGTATAAGCAAGCGAGATGGTATTAGAACCGACAGTGAATAACAATCGCCCTCCTTACTTTACATGCGAGCAAGCCGCTCGAAACCCATGAGCCAGTCATTTCTATCGGTTATCTCATACGTGTGAAGCACACTCTTTCCCATCCTCTCGAATCACTCGGTTCTCCAACAGGACCGACAAGAGCACGTTATTCCCCTTGCTACCGTACGCCAGCAATTGTGTCGATTTCTCGTTACATGCTCGAATTCCCAAGCGAAGTAACGTTGATACAGAGAAAAATACTTGCAGCCACTTTGATTCTTCGCTAATTGAATGTTCCCATTTTTACAGCCGCCACGCTGTAATACAAACTGTTCCGTTTGATATCGATGGCACAACTGGATTCATTCGTGACGTAATTTAATAGTGAAGAAACTCTCTCGTAGTTTACGGTATTGAATAGCGGGCACGTTTGAAAAATGCGACAATAACTTCAACATTGACAGACTTAATAAAATAACCATTCGAATAAAATAATCTAATTGTATGGAGAAATTAAACGCTGTGGAATTCATGCACTTTGCTTCGTGGAACGCTCGAATTTCCATCCAACCTGCCACGATGACAAGTGGCTACGCGATAATACATCTGAATTTGTATTAAATTATACGCATGCCGTGGCCATTCGTCTCTCTTTAGCAGAAAATCTCTAAATATATCTCTGCATATATTGTACACTTATTTTATCAAATACCTTTTCAAGGAGATTCCCATCGATAATAATTACCATATTAATGCTATAAGCTTCATTTATAAAAGTCGAAATATGTATGTATGTTTCGCAAGGACTTCTACACTGGTAAATGTATTTATACCATATTCGAGATGAGTATTGTTCGATACCTTAAGAAAAAAAATATAATAATATGATGGTTCCAACCCCTGCACCATGTTATATGTGTACTGAATACATACCTCGTTATTTGAATATTTTATATGTTTACTGCATTATTTTCAATAATGAAACCGAAACTATCAATATTTCATGCGATTTGTTCTCTAATGTAACAATGTCGAATTAATGGAACGGATGGAATATAGTGAATTTCCGCAATATTAAAATAAGCCGTCACTGTCGTCAAATCCGGATTAAGAATACTATTATTAACAACATCACATTAACTTCGAATTATATAAAAGTTATTTACAAGTATAAAAATGATAAAAGTTGGACTACCATCGATTCGACGTAGAAATCAGTGTCAGTCATCGCCTAATCATTGAAGCCCTGTCAAAGTATAACATGATATAGGAGATTGCATTAAGTATGAAGACAAAGAGCGATGCTTTGATTGACCAGGTGAATGGAATTATAGGTATGGCCACGAAACTAATTACGCTTCCATCAGCAGCCGTAATTTACGTACCGTAATTACCATCGCCCACTCCTGTCCAACATCATACAGTAATACATTCCTATACTATATGTGATAAGTACGAACATCCTCAGCATACTTACCTTAATGTTACATCTCGAAATACTGAATTTTCTACATAAACCAGTTAGGAAAGATTGATTTATCTTAAAATAAAGTGAAAAATAAGTGGCACGGTTTGGAGTAGCGGATCGTTTTACTCACTCTTGCGGATAAAGAAATATCGACAAGCCGTTCCTGCGCATGTTAAGGATAGTTTATCGTTGATATTAGGATAACACTCTTACTTGGGAGTAGTGGTTTCTGATAACTCTGTGACCACCGCCTTCGACGTAATCTCAACCGACGGACATTCTCTTCGGTTTAATCGATACATTCGCTGATGGAGCCGACAGATAGGAAGGATATCTCGAAAGTAATATCGAAAGCAGTATCGTTTTACCGCATCCTGTGCTTAGAAGCGGATGGTGTCGGTTTTTCGGGATACCTCGAAAGTGTGCATTCACTGTTTGTTGTGCCGATGGACGATTACACCACGGAATATTCTCCAGTAGAGAGTGCATTATTCCTACCAAAGATAAATAGTGTCGGCTGTATACTCCACCTTAACAAGGCAATTACTTTTCTCTTGATTCCATGGCCAAGTTATTATGTAGCATGTCGCCGATTTGCAAGGTATTACTGAACTCCTAAAGAGTATGTTCGCGCAACGCTTCCCATATTGAAGTTGCCATAAGTTTATTCAATCTTATTTATAAGCCCATTCCATGGCATACTCTATGCACCAGCTTTCAAAGTATATACATAGACTATGTCGAATAATATTTTTCCACCATCATCCTTCGTACAGCGCATAATTTAAATTAAATATTAAATCCCGTGGCTATCAGTGCGCAAAGTACATGGGGATAAGGAAAGAGTTCCCTTTTCTCACGCGGTAGGTCGATCCAACCCAGCTTGGATTTCTTTCCCGACCATTCCCGGCAGCTACGATATCATGCAAAAAAGACCCAGTGGAAACATCATACGGGAATTTCTACTAGAGAAATATATAAGAGCATTTTTAATTAACGTTATAAACACGAAGATGAGAGAAGGCACAGAACTGCAACGCACCGGTCAAGGTAAATAGTACCAGGAACGCGGTAGTAACAGGAAAGGAAATAATAATATGCAACATCCCTAGAAGAAGAGGGTGAGAAAGAAAGTGGGTGGGGTTGGGGTTGGAAGGAGAACAATGAAAAGGAGTCCACGAAAAAGAAGTGGGCAAAATGGAATGAACACGTCGGGAATGAGAATGGGTTAGAGCGTCGAGTAATTAACGCTTTCCGCAATGGAACAAAAAAGGAGCCGGGGGAGGAAAGAAACGCACAGCATTCAGAACGGTAAATGAGTGGGCAAAGGCTCAGCCGGAAATAGGACAAGTTTGTGCTCAATAGGGAACCGAACGAAGCGGGGAAAAAGACAATCCCTTCGTAATTGCATTAAGATCGATTTATTGGCGACTTATGATTATGAAACTTCCAGTAGCCCATCGACGTGGACGGAAAAAGTTTAGCCCCAAGTGGGGTCTTGGAACGAGTATATGCGCTTCTCCGCACATTTCATTATTCTGAGAAACCGAACTAAAGGGTGAAGGCAATATCGAGTGCTTAATTAATAAATACTGGGCTTCGCCAGCCTAATATATATCGATCATATCTTGCCGTGTCTTCATATAAAGCTGTGGCCTTTATTAACGAATGGTATTCCAATGACTCATCGTTAAAGCTAAAGATGGCATCGTTCCTGAATCTTCAATGCTCTAGATCGAGCTATGTAATAAAGGCATTCCTATCGGTAGCTGGAATGCAGATATGGCTGTCGTTTCGCTTTTCCGAAGTATTCTATTCGATTTCGGTGAACATGGAAAAGACAAAACGTTCGTATCCACACAAAAAATTGACAGATAAATATTCCTCTAGCATCACTGTCAAATTTCAAGAAATCAATCACCCACATATTCAAGACAATTTTAATTCCTTCACCTTTGGTTAAACATATCTCTTATTAATATGTGTACGGAAGTTGAACAGACGATCCTTTTTAAATTCATAATATTAAAGGAGAAATTTCACTTGTAATAATGTTACGAGAAAACTTGAAGCAACGCGGTGCTTGATAAGTAAGAGGCCGGAGGGCGCTGGTAATGAATAAAGCGACAGGCGTCTGCTCCCTTCATTAATAATAAAGGGTAATTAAGGAAACGGCACGCAATATCACTTCATTATTTAATTTTCGTCTCCATTAATCAACTGGCTCAATGTACCTACACCGAGCAATTTAATGTCCGATCGATGTAGTCAAACTCACTAGGCATCGGGCAAACACGTACTACCGGTGCCAGCATTTGCTCACAGTCACGTAGCTCTTCGTTACAGACGGCACAATTGTAGAGGCCGACAGGTGAAGCTCCAGAAAGGGTGGGCTAACCATTTTAATGATCCTTCTGTCTTCACTCACAAGTAGCAGCTGGGCGATAGAGGCGTAATCGTGTGTAGTTCGACACTAGAAACTATAGTTTCTACACTTCAATGTACATCGTGCCATACAAATGAATTTTTTTCACGAAATTATTGACTATTCAAAAATATTACAAACAGTTTTTGAAATCCGCTTGTTGCATTTTGTAAGACAGTCCTTCTTTTGAACAATTGTATCACCGCCACGTGTCGTTCGTTAAATTAATGAATATTAATGCAATAATAGCTATTCGTATACACGAAGTACTCTAGGATGTTTATTCTCGCCAACCCCTTCTATTTGAGCCCTCACCCGTCATGAAGCTGCGTTTCCAGGCTATGGCTTCTCCAATCAAACACAACAGTATGTTATATAAAAACCGGTTAACGTTGCAATGTGTCGGCAAGAATGAAATTTTCTCGGAACTCTGTATGTTGAAAAAACTTATAGTGCAGAGCTAACAGTTTGCATTAAATTAAGCATAAGACAACTTCAACGATGACAATTGCATTTTAATCTTTTGCGGTAATAGAACACTGGGTTCTACGGAGAACTGGTAAAAATAATGTTCTTGATGTTGTTTATCTCGTAGAGAATCATTACTCGGAAAACAAACTGCGGTACGCGCCACAAGCTGTGTCGTTCATAGACTCAAGCGTGCCCATCAAGCTGCGGCGATGAATGGGACGTCGACGTCGTTTTTATCCATTCTAGATGCGACGCGCACCGTCCTGCAGCAATCGGTGCATTACGCGAATCGAAAAACCTCGTGGAGATTCATGAATCTCCCGATAATTTATCGATTAAGCGTCGCCCGGAATACCAATTGCAAGATCAGCACCGCCACAACGATCACTTATTAAAATGCGTGTCACACCTGTCAGATTTTCCGGATGCCAAGAAGCAAACCAAGCTTAGAGGCGTGCGAGAAACTTTGATCTCGAGAACCACCTTTTAGCTCGCCCGTTTTATACTATCTCTGATCGTTGTGTCTCTGTAACTTTAACCGATAATCACGTTCGCCCTCCACTTTTCATATTACGCTTTATGACTCAGAAATAGTGAAAAATATCTCTACATTTTTTAACCCGTTAATCTAGAAACACTGATGAAAAGAAAAGTTAATCTGTCAATCTAAATCTAATAATATTGATTTCGTTGCTACCTTTTGTAAAAAATTATTTCTATATTTTAATGATATAAACTAATTTAATAATAAAAAGCTAGATCGCGCCATGTATTTTTAGGCAAAGCTGGAATTCAGAGACTGATGTGATTTTAGCATCCTTATTCTATATCTAACAGCGTTTATCTTAGTTTAACATAGAATTGCAGCACGGCTCGGACATTAGAACACATACGTAATACAAACAACCTATGAATACGAATAATTCAGGCTATGTATGACTCGTAACATGAAGAAACGAGAACAATATGGGCTTCCGCTAAGGTCTACAGGTGTAAAAAGAGCGAGTCTTTCTTGCGTTTCCCTGCTGTCAATAACGACGTTTCTATTGGGTGAAACGAACTAGCACATCCCCATCCTATACATGGATCCGCATGCAACTAGTACCAACGTCGAACTTAATTAACTCGGGCAAAAAGTTCATCTTCGCACTTTCAACCTTTGGCGTGCGAAAAGTGGAGCGAGAGAGGAAAGCACGCTAGCGAGGTTGCATATTCATAAGATCCTAAAAAAAAAGGGGTGAGTGGTGCAAGTGAAAAGGAAGACTGGAAAGTGGACAGTTCCTTGAGACGGCGATCCAATCGATTAACAGAAGTGGTGTACCATTTTATGACGTTTAACTCGAGAAGGGGTAGATTGGGGTGGATATGCAGAATGAAAGAAAGAAAAAGAGACGCCGAACGTGCAACACTGGTCTCTGCGGTACCTTTTAACGTGGAGGCTGAAACCCGGCGATGCCTAAGATAATGCACTCTTGCATACAGACGACGTTATTAAACAGAAATTTGCAGATGGAGGAACGCATAAAACACTGTCTGTGGTCCTTGTCTGATTAGACATGCAACGCCAACCCCAAACAGCCAGCCGGTCGGGGCTCAAGACTCCGCCCTCGGCACTGCTCCTCCGCTTATTCCGACAGACGCATAAAGCGAATAAATTTCATAAATGACAGTCGGATTTTACTGCCGTTACACAGCATCGTTGGAATATTCCTCCCCAAAGTACAACAGGGCAGAGATTGATAGATTGATAAATATATAGGTAGATATAAAAAAGAAATGAAGAAAGACGATGAACTTTATTCTCTTGATCTGGCAAAATCAATTTTTCCAATGATTTACTTACAAGCTTTGGTCGAAGTATTAATTAATATTAAAAGGGACTTCAATTCAACTAAAAACTACTCTTTCACATAGACTGAGTTCCAAAGTTATTTCAGTGTTCTTTCTCCGGAGAAAAAAGTTTGATGTGTCACGTACGCGCCTTCGTCGGACGCTAAATCTCCGGCGCTATGGAATTTCAAGAGGTTCGCTCTAGAAGAATCTCCAGAGATGTATAGTGCCGGTATGCACGCGTTAAATTTACTGGTGGGGTGCGAAAAACTGAGGAAGTCTTCGCAAATTGTTCGAGCACATTCTCTTAACGAAAAAAGCCCGCGCGATATATTCATATATATCTCGGTGGCGTCGCATCGTCTCGCGTCTCCTGGAAATGTGCCTCGGAAAATTATTACTGACAGAACCTTTTGACTCCAGCTTCTTCGGAAAATAGTAGAAAATATCCGTAAGGTAAGACATCAGAATTACATGGAGATGGAAGAAATATTAAGTAGCAACAGTAGTAGTCTGAAAGAGCTGTCATGTAATGCAAAGTGGAAGTTCCGAAAGCAAAATTCAGTGAAGGACACGGAAAATACTGGGAATTCTGAAAAGCTTGGCGAGCTTCCTTCCGGCCTGGCATTTAATTAAGAAAAACAAACGTCAAAAGAATGAACGGTAGTAAACGCTTGGCGTCCCTCGTGGTCCAGCTTGCCAGCATCACTGTCGGCTATTAAGTGCACCTTTACTCAACGAAATTGTTTTCACTCCACTCGTACTCCTATAACGCACCGCGAACCACCCCTCTTGTTCTTCCTCTCCGGAAAGATGGAGCGACTTTAAAATAGCACGTCGTGAAAATAGTGCATGCGTGGAAAGCAGTTGGCTCCCATCGGGGAAACTCGAGTTTTTATATACATTGAAATGTGTTCTGGTTTTGACCGGGGGAATTGCAAACATACGAAACAAAGAAAATCTCGCCACGGTCTTCGTTTTAGTTAAAAACAACTTCTGCCACGCTAGTAACACTATAAAGGAATGTTACTGTGTCAGGGGAATGAAACAGCGGAAATTATATTTTTTCATTTAACCACTGAAAATAATGTTGGAGAAGCAGCCATAGTGATAGCAATTTAGCAATGACCTACTTTGGTAAAAAGCTCGAAAGAAATGTAAGACATCGAAAAAGCATAAGATAGGATCGTCAATGCTTATTGTTAATGTTCCATTTCGTGCGATCTGCCTTTAAAATTTAATCGCACACGTATACTTCACCATCCGATGGCAACAGCGTTGCTGATTCATTTCTGTCGGAACATGTCGTGGGGAGACATTTACCTCTGACATCCGATAACTATCCGATGATGGATGTGGCAGATCGTGCTAGAGCTTATTGAAAAATCGGTAATCGCAGAGTAGCCATCTCTGTTTACTCATGCGTACAGATACTCTTTCGTACTTCTGATAAATATTAAAATTCGATTAATTCGAAATAAAGAAACTCAATGGAAATAATAAACCTTTACATAAAAACGAGATGCAGCATATCCTGACAAGCGAACATCATGGTTATTAACAACTACAAATTCGATGTCAACAACATTCATATTTTGGTTTACAGGTCTCGTGAACTCACCAACAAACGATTCGGCACAGCGGTAATAGTTCTCCTTGTTCCTGACACTGCGAGCCATACAACCCTACTCGTTGGAATGTACCACTATTATCCGAACCACGTATGTACATGCACTAGAAGTGACGGAAATGCAGATAAATAATCCCGAGAGACAAGTGGGGAGATTTGCGATGAGAAAACACGTCGCTCGACACTGCCATCTCTCCGTGCTATTGCAACAAAACAAGAGGCGATCGCATTTTAACCGTGCCAGGAGAATTGTGATGTGACGAGCAAGAAATTCTGCAGTAGCAACACCAATCGTGCGCAGAACGATGCAAATTATCAAGTACTGAATGGGTGGGAGAGTAGGAAAAATTTGTGAATGCAATGGCGGAGCACCTGCATCGCCTGCATTACCGCCACCGGAATCCACCCTTTCATCGGCGAAAAGCTTGCCACCATGCGAGCGTGTTATAACGGCAGCAGTGAAATCTTCGTGTGGGGGTAAACGACTATTCGTGGCCTTCATTATCCTAATAATCCTATTGGCCGCTTTATATTGGATATCCGATCCAAATCAACGATTGAGCCTGCCGTATCTGCAAGCTCGAAATCAACCGGCTCAACCATCTCAACCGACGGTGATTGCTTCGGAAAACGAAGTGGGAAACGAACCTTCGGATTAACGTGAGTTTCTGATCTCTATGTCCTAAATTTTAATACTGCTACTAATAATAATAATTATACTGACTATTATACAATCTATCAATACTTGTATAGATATTCTGCATAGAAATAATTCCGGGCATTTAATTTGTCCGTGATGCCGATGTATTTAGTTCGGACTGTTCGAAAGGCCGAGGAGGCATTATAAGAGAAGCGTACTGCAAATCCGGTCTCGACTAGAGCGTAAGACAGCAAAATGCTAAAGAGTTATGGGAAGCGATATATAACTGAACAGTGTGAAATCCGACGACAGATAACCGATATGTACAACCTATGCCGGCGATGTATTCACATAAATCACTGTCCGAAACAGTAAGGTCGGAGTACCTTTTTTCGTTTCGAATTTTATCAAGGAAAATAAAGTCAAAGCGAACGACTGGGACGTTGATAGCGTTCTCTGCCACAATAGCTGCAAGATGGTAATGCACAATGCAGCATCGAACCTGTCCCCAAATCTGCATTTCAATTCGTTGGGTAAATAGGAATTGAATGATGGAGTGCCGAAAACCCTGGCAAAAGTAGGTTGCGAACTACTTGACACCCTTTAAAGTACAATGAAATAGACAAATAGCAACATAATCTATTACGTTATACATACGCTTTCTAGTATTAATCTCTCTGATATATTTCCTTTATCCGTATACCTTCCCAGAAGACGCGTGTTATCAAAAGGCAGTAGAGAAGCACAGTGTTAGAGAATGAATTTCGACGAATTCCTCTGAGAAGTTGATAGCTTTGGTAAATCGCATTAAATAGCAGAAGCACTGCGCGAATATTTAACCAGCTTGACCCCAATTAACCCGTTCGTTGCGCGGCCACGAAAAATTCGTGGACGCTTTGTCTTCGAGTGGCCGGGATCTTAACGTATGCAAAGAAGCCTTATCTTTAATTTTCCCCATCCTTTCTCGCTCCCAAGAGCCATTCGAGTTAAACGAAATAGTAATTCTCCTTCGCAGCTTCTGAAGCTAATGAAAGCCAGTGCAGACTCTTGGACGACCGCTCCCCTCTCCTCCCCCTCATTCCCTTGGTAAGCCAAAAGAATTGTCATTAGGAACCTGAGGATTAATAAAAGAGATAAAACGAAGGAAACAATTTGTAAGATAAGCCACCTTTAATCGAAAGCTCCTAAAAGCTGTAAGCGCAGTAACACTTGGAGCAGCTGTTCGTCAGTAGTCGTTTCTTCGTCAGATAAGATAAGGCACGCATACGGCAGCTTTCTTATGATATCTGCTTTCAATCGACTATCCTCTATCTCCGGATATTCATGCTGGACGGAACTCGTGTACAATGAGAGAAGTTCGTGCATCCTGGATGTGAAGCTTTCGAAAGTCACATTGTCCAACAGCAGTGGCCCCAGATCAATGGCTGGCGAAGAGTATCTTATTGTCTGCCAGTCAATTACTTTCATCTCGATCGGTTTCTCGTTTTCATACTTGAATAGGAGATTGTCCATTGAAAAATGGCCGTGACACAATGTCGACTGCTCATTGATATCAAAAGCGAGTTTCCTAACTGTGTCCAATGGTCTGTCACCGAGTTTATTTTGTATTTTCTCGATTGTCTTTGACTCCGATAAGGATGTTAGTAGATTTGAAATCCTAGAATATAAATAAATCAATGGCTATCCTACATAGCCGATCAGATATCTCGAAGGCGTAATTGAACTTGTTTAAAAGTGTCCGATCATGTTTCACTCGAGAATAAAAGTCACTCACCTTCGATTTTGCGCTTCATAGTGTTCCAGTGCAGCTTTGTTAAATGTAACCTCCAGCAGTTTAGCGTAAAATTCACGGAATAGAACGAACTTCTCCGATTTCAATTTCAATCCACGACCATGAATTGTTGCCAAAAGTTTTACACATAATTTTAAATGGTCCTCGTCCAGTTTTCCGTTCAACCGCTGATATCCGTGTACTTCGAGATCTTCCAAAACAATGACCGGTCTTCCGTATCGACCCAAGTCGGACAAGTAACATTTAGGTGTAAAATCTCTGCCATATGTCAACGTCATCTTCGAGTAGAACATCTCTTCGTTTTGGAAGGCATCGAACGCTGCTGTCTCATGGTCAGTTACATTTCGGAGAAGTTTCACGATAAGAGGAAAACTGTGCGGATCGCCGGAAAAGTTAACGATAACATTTGCACGATAGATTTCACAGGAATTGGGAGTTTTGCCTGATTGAATGAGCGGTTCCACTGTCGCCAAGTGAAATTCCACAAATTCGCGTGATCCGGACTCGCAAAAACAGCGATTGTGTACCATTTCTGGTAAGAGGTCGTGCTTTATAAAATTCATGCTCTCTTCTTCCTGAGTTTGACTCTCCATTGTAAATTACCACTTGTACTGCAGGTGGAAAAGAAGGTCTTGTCACTGTAATAAAGTACATCCATGACAAAGTGACTACTTCCTTCCATTTAATTTAAATCTGTTCTTCTGAGAGAACAAGCCACTTCACACATGCTATACGCGAATATCACTTCATGCTACTATTTACCCTAAACTAGTATTAAACAAAGCTTGAGTCGAGATATAAAAGAGAGATTAAAACAGACCTTCTGTTCTCGTTAAAATGAGATTTATAATATATGCTGTCACAAAGTCAACAATAAATGTATACTGGAAGTGTAGTAGTTATATATAAGTGATTGAGAAGGTGTGTCAAATGAAGTCGTATGTAAAAGAGCGATATTTATATCGTTCTCGTATACAAAAAAGAGCGCGTGCACCGGGAAACGCGTGTAAGGCTTTGTCGCGAAGTGCATATTGTACCGAACCATTCCACGTGACCTATCCACACTTGAGAGATAATGAAGCTTTTCCCTCCGAATGACCTCGCGACACAAGTTCATACTCCAATACTCAACCTGACAGCGAAGCCCTACATCACACCAGGGGACCAACGCGCAAAAGTAGTTTCATTAGCCTGCTAATTCAAGCGGACTCTTCCAATGTAGAATGACGCGACAAGCACAATTAGTCAAGCCTGCCAAACTCGGCAAACGGAGAGTGTCTCTGTTGCGACGTTGCCTCAATTTACGACGAATTACGCATGCAATGTGTTAGATGTGAGTGTACCAAGTCAACTCGATGAATAAAAGCGGCGAAACAGTTCCAATGCAAATGAAAATACTAGAACGTCTAAGAGTGGCAAAACAATGAGTTCTCTGCTGCAAGAACATCGAGTTTCAGGATGATGTTGCAAACTTCACAATTCGATAAAGCAATATGGATTCGTAAACTTTCGTGCAACCGCCCTCCAAATGACTGAGACTCAAAATTCCAAGTGACATGCACATACAAAATTCATACAAGGCAGGAACGACAGTCATGCATTAATAAGCAATTGTGAGAGCGGCGAATTGAGAGGAGAGTTTGCCACGAAACCCGGCAATATAGAAGGTTCACATTGACACAATTTTAATCCGATATATTGTCAATGTTTAACTTACCCTACAACGCAGAACCAATGTCGCAAAATATCCCCGGTCAGAATATGCCGGCGCAAGGGACTCAGAATAATTTTCAGATGTTTCACCAGCCGCAAATGGGCTCTTCGCAAATGCAACCTTCTCCGAGTAATATTTGCAATCCCCAAGGTATTAATCACGCTAACAATAATTCTCACGTTCTAATAATGGTTAGATTATTTGGAAAAAAACTAATAAGCCTTTCACGGCGAGTTTCATTCGAGTTCACTTTGAACACTGTGCTGCCATGCTATCTATCACTGATAACTTATCGTACAAACGTGCTTTTACCATAAATGTACAAGTCGTGATAGGTCTCAGCGTGACATCAATTTCTCATTTGTCCCGGTCGACTAACAATGGAATGAAATTCGTCTAATTTTCATAGAGCCAGAAAAGCATCCGAGCTATCAGTTCTATCAGGGAGAAGCCTTTCGCCCCAATCGTCAAAATCCAATGAACGCACCACCACCGACGAGTCTTTGCCAACCAATGTTCCAATCACCCTACAACACCTACAACACTTCCACTCCGATGCCGATTCAACAGAAGCCGATGGAGTCACTGCCGCAAAGTATCGTCCAGCAGATTCGTGCCTGTGTTAGCAACGCGGCTCCCCCGATATTTATTCTGCCAGGCGGCTGCAATCAATCTACGAATCATCAACAGCCCGAGAGAATGTTAGGCGTAAATCAGCCTGGAATATCACATGCGCCAGGACAACAACTGGGATTCAATTACCCACCGCCACCTCCAGTTTATTGTCCACCCTCATTTTATCCCTACCCAATTCCCATGCCTGTTTACGAACCCTCTTCTGCCGCCAGGAATAAAATTCCAAATTGCGACTGTCAAAAAAATGCTGGGTCGATACTTAACACGAAGGGCCGCGGACAGTGCTTTTGCGATGCTGAGTGCAGCGAACACCATTGCACTCAGACCACCGACGACACCATATGTAGTAAAATGAACTGTCCATCTTCCATAAATCTTCAAGCCCTTGCATCCCAACTACTATCGGTGCCGGGTATTATAAGCTGTACCGCCACTCGGCTCATCTTAAGGAAAATCCCTGGCTCGAACATAACAACGACATTAGAGAGCACTATGGACACCGCTCAGCGATCAATCGCTGCCCTCGCCAAGGACCAATTAGTCACAGAATCGAGAATCGCCCAGCAAGTTACCGCACTGATTAATTTGCACATGAATAACAATCCTCCCGCAAATATTGTCCCGATACTCACCCTGATCCAACTGAAAGTGAATTTGTTGAAAGCGCAAGTCGATAGTTTAATAAATAAGAAGGTGATGGAAAAGGATGGATACGCGGCAGAAGTAAGAGTTTCACTTTCAATGCACTTTCATAAGAATGCTCTCGAGTACGTCTTGATAGGGATATCCCCGATATTGAAATTTTCAGGTAGACTCCGCCAATCCCATAGACCCAACTATTCTCACTCTGAGATCTGACAGCGAACTCCGCCAGATGCTGTCTGCACTGAGACAGAAGGAATGCGACGAAAGGGTAAACGTAAACTTTGCACCGTATCATTCGCAGCGTGCAATCGCCGAAGCACGCTTGAATAGGGTGCAAAATAAGATACGTCAAATAGAAGGTGAATTTGAGAAAAGGAGATTTGCCGCTTTGCCTACACATCCGCCAACGAGTAACACTGTACCAATACGGTTATCGAGCACTCTGTCAAATACAGGAACGAAATACTCTGTTCTCAATCCTACTGTTAATAACGGATTCCACGAGTCACCGGATCCCTTCGTAGTAAGATTACGAAGTCCCAAAAGATTGAGCTTGAAACCGCACGTGGGCTGCCCTCAAACGACGTATAATAATTCGGCACCCGTTAGACCACCAGAGAAACAGGTAGCTCTCAACGAAAGTAAGGCTACAGAAACACAAAAGCAAGAGACCGAAGATAAGAGTAATGCCACCAGTGATGACAAGCAAAATCAGACAAATAAAGAAGGCAGCAAGTATGAGGACAGCGAAGAATGCATCTTCTGTAATAGACAGATATCCGAAGGAGACGTGGATCGGGATAAAAAAAAACTTCAGACGACGACTCAGAAAGCGGCGAAAGCGATAGCAGTGGTTAGTTCTGATAAAGTTCATAAGATAGAAGGGGTGGTGTCCTCAAACAAGATAGCTATTGAGAAAGACGATACCAGGCTTAAGTTGGAGACAAATAAAATCGATCCTGGATATGACCAGGTCACTGATGATACGGGGTTATCGAAGGTACATTGGCTCTCCGAAACTTCCGACCTGAACTTAACGAAGGAGAACAAAGTTGGTATTGAAAGCATAGAAAGTTTACACAATCCAATAAAGAGAGGGGCAACGGCTATCACGGAGAAAATTAAATCGCTGACGCTTATGCAAAATGAAATTCTCGGACATGTAGAGTACAAGGACAGCAAAGAACATAAGATTAATGATACCGAACAGCTAACTTTCGTAGCGGTAAAACAAGAGCAAACTGAACCAGAGCATATAGGAAAACAATCACGTAGTATGACTTCAGTCAATACAAAAAACAGCAGGGTTGAAATTCAAATTGCTTCGTGAAGTAACGAAATCGATATTACAAGACAAATAAGGGACAACAAAAAATTGCGCTTGCGAGATATCTGTAACGTAACATATGTAAGCTAATGCCCGCGTCTGAGTCGTTTATTTACCGTCTGCATTTTCAGTTGCGTGCTAGGAACAAGCAATAAATACGATATAATATTGCGGAAAAGAAACGTATATGTAAGGATACGATCGTTACATAAACTATATAACGTAACACTCGTTTTACATAGCGTACAATGCAAACAGTGAATATCTGATTACCATGCAGGCACATATAGGTCACTCCAGACCAAAACGGTCAGTTACTTAAGATCACGACATGGACGTTAGTGTACTTGAAATATGATACATCGTGGTGCAAATTCAAGTGGATAGTAATACAGAGCAATTCCGGTTTAGCTTTTAGAAGTCATGTACGATGTATGTGAATTTCGGTAGAATTTCGTAGAAGTTATTCTTATCGAATAACATTTTAGAGGTACAGGCTGTCAAATGGCATTGACTCTAACTACTTTGTGAAAGAAGAATAATTATACTCAGCGGATAGGATATCGTCTTTTGCTTTATTAATAACTGTTTCTATTTCGTCAGTTAAACTTTGCTGCATGACCTGTCTACTGGGAATCTTTAGAATTGTAGCGCAGTAACAATGTGACAGTTATACGTAACAATTGAACACTCTTGGAGTACATTTTTTTAGTTTACCGCTAGGGCCGAAATGAGAAATTAATCTGTATATCTGACTTCAGTGTGCGGACACCCCGCGTAATGTGCCATATGATCACTTAATTTATGTTGACGTGCAATTCGCTATTTAATATATATTAAATTTCTTATCCTCTAATAAATTTTTTACGCGTAAAAAATAACGCCTTTAACACACCGGTCACAGGTTCAAGAAAATAACGTTATAACAAACTTAACGCCGCGTAGGTATTTCATTACAAGAGCATGAATAACATCATTCCATACTTTAATATGAGGCTATAATTAGGTATAATAAACTGAGAGTTCGGTAGTAGCACAGAAATGGAAATGTAAAGCGAAATAGATTTAAACTACTGATTACAAACGCAAAGTAGTGTTGTATTTGCAGGTTGAATGTTTATTTGCAAATACGTACGTTGTCACACAATTTCGAATGTTATTTATTAGAGCCATATGGATCATACGTTTATGCTCTCATAGTTATCCCCAGACCGTATGATACTATAAATATTATATGTACCTACACATCTAAATCTATACCGAATCAGGCGGTCCTCCAAAAATGGAATTTCAAAATATACTACAAAGAATAAACATTCAGTAACAGCTGCCTGCACAAATGTAACATGTGCTAATAAAGATGAGGATTTTGTGACATGATCGATTATGAATGCGACTTTACAAGTTGTATAAAGACCTTGTATACGACTTTTCCATTATGACGTCGACAGTATTACAAAGTAGGAAACCAATACAAGTGTAGTAAATCTCAAACAACTGCGAGCACAAACGCCACTCATTTTATCATTAATAGGGCTTTCTATTTTTCACAGTCGCCACTGCATTGTTAAGAAATATAATTTCTAAACCGACACAATTAGCCCGATACAAATGTTTCAAACTATGGACGTTTATTGTACTGAATAAAATAATCCACAGCTATGTCACAATTGTCCCATGATTGAAATAAACTTCACTTAATTGCATGTCGCATAGTGTAGTTCTACGTAGGTATTCATTAATCGTGCGGATTGATGAGCTTAAACCTAAAAAAGTATGGACAATTTTCTTAAATCTCTGAACCAATATCAACTGTTTTTGAAATATTATTTTCTGATGGGCAGATATGTACAAGAGTATTTACAGGTACATTTACACCAGTAACATATAGTCAAACATTTCACGAAGCAACTTAAATAATTATGTGTTGTAATTGCAATAATTTAGTTAAAAATTAATACTTCCTATGACGATTCTTTGATTAGAAAACTTAAGCAACTAACAAGTACTTCCAATCCAGAGTTTCTCCACAGTACAAATCTAGGCTTCCTCTATTGTTGTACGTATGTGAAAAAGTGTATTAATATTCGACTTTACAAGTTTAAGTCCAAAAGCTTACTTCATAATAATTACATAGTCCATAGTAGTTATTCATTTAAATTCAGTTCAGAGTAAGGCAAGTCTTACATGCGGATCTTTTTACTTCTTATACCGCAGAAAAACTTCAAAAATGGCGCAGTTTCCTTCTACACTGCCCCACCTGACTTTAACAGTGTAGAAACAAAATGATAAATTAAGTAAACGGTAGTGAGGTTGGATTGTAACTTTTTCGATTGTATCTAGAACGCATTCAGGTTTCGGATGTACAAGTTGAAATTCTTACACTATAAGAACATCAACTTGGCCAAAGGCACGATTGACATAGGTAATATGTATGTAAAATATTGTCATATAAAAATGAAAACACGAAAAATTAAAATAACAATAAATATGAACGACACAAACACTACGGTTATCTATAATAATGTACAATAAAAAGTGCATTTTCTAGTTCAAGTATTTAGAGCCACTGTGCTTGCCCTGATCTCAAGAAAACCACTGCATACATGTCAGTCCTGCTTTGTGTATTACTACGTCTTTTCCTAAGAGTATAAGTAGCTTGTAATTAATTCACACCTTTGGTGTACTCAGCTTTGAGTTGGCCGAGGGTAATTTTTATATCATGAAACGTAGGTCGTTTTTCTGGCTGTAAATCCCAAGTCTACAAGGTAACAAGTTGTAAGTTATAATAATAAAATTACGTTAAGGAATAAGCCATGTTCCTATGATTACTTACTTGTCTCATAATATCGTAAACTTCTTGTGGACAACCATCTGGTGGTTCCATTTTGTAACCCTTTTCGACGCATTTAACAACGTCGGCAAGGGGCTAAAAGAATACATGAATTTAACAATGATTTTATCTTACGGTAAACAATGATAGAAATATATACTTACAATTCGTGGATATGGTACACGTCCAAAAGAATAAATTTCCCATAAAAGTATTCCAAAACTCCACATATCAGACTTATTCGAAAACTTCTACAATCGAAAAATTGCCACGTGATAACAAAACGGCATTAACAAAATTTTCTTAGCAAATTACATTTTCGATAATAATATTTACATTTTGCTTTAAAGCCTCTGGTGCAGTCCATTTGATTGGAAGCTTGCCACCATCAAGAGAAAAATTTTCATCCCGTGCTAAACCAAAATCAGATACCTTAGCGGAATTGTCTTCTGCAACGAGAACGTTCCTCGCCGCAAGATCCCGATGCACAACGTGCCTTGACTCTAAATACGCCATTCCAGCACAAGTGTCACTAAAATGAAAACAATCCCTTGAATAAATAGCCAAAAATACAATATATTTATAATATTCCAACAAAATTGAACAATAGTATTATCCTATGTTTATAGCTTACTATGCAAAATTGATTTGGTCCTTCTTAGATACATGCAATCTTCCTCTCGATCTTAAATAATCCACAAGAGATCCTTTGCTCATGTATTCCGTAACCAGGTACATATGTTGATTATTGAAGACAAGACCGAGTAACTTCACCAAATTGTCGTGGATCAATGATGTCATTAAACTTGCTTCGGCCAGAAACCTTTGAGCCGCTTCGCTATTATCCTTTAGCATTTTCACTGCGACTCGCTCGCCGCGATAAACACCCAGGAGAACATCCCCAAATTCTCCCTTTCCAATACACTCTCTTAATTCTAGTTCCTGAGTCTGTATGACCCATCCGGCTTCCATAAATGCTTTCGGATCCACGCAGAAGTCCTGTTTGCCTTGTTTCGGCAGTGACTTTGTTAGTTGCGTGCACAAGCCATCCGCATCTTGTTCGTAATGCTCGACCAAAAGCGCCAAGTTTTCAAAGAATTCATCATCATCGATCGTTAACTGATTGTTTTTATATTTCACTCGATAATGTTGTACACGGCCTTGGTAACATACGCACAGCGTATAGTCTCCAGGAAAATTTGTCGACTCCCGAACTAGGAACAGACCGTCTTCTCTCGGTCGTAATAATCTTTCTGCCGTTTCTCTCGAAATTTTCCCATGAAACCATCTGCAGAAAGAATATTTTTTCTTAGTGCTAAAACATTCTCGTTCTCATATGTGAAAAAGAATAGTGTCAAGTTCAATAACAACACGCTAATATGATTAGAAATTCACCCAAGGATTAGAGTAAATAATACGTACGGCATTGCATTCAGTTTCACCTCGTGCCTCGGATTGGCTGACAACGCAGTTGTGTTACTAGGATTTGTGACATTTGAGGTAAGAATCACCGGAGATGAGCCGGTAGTCATATGACTCGTTATATTTGGGTTAGTAATATTTGAATGTGTCGTCATTGTCGGTGATACTGGATGGGACGGAATGTTACTTGCAGACAAGTTGGAAGGAACGTTGTGCTGTGTGATATTTTGTATGAGGGGATGGGATGTTACGTTCGAGGGAATTGTGTGATGATTTTGATTGCCATCGAGTTTTGCTTGCCGTGCTGGCGCTGACACATTCGGGTATCCGCCACCCGCATTGTGATACGTTGGCATCGCAACTTTCGTAGATAGTCTACGAATCTGAAAACAGAATACAGCACTTTTTAGTCAAAGTTGCGCATACCTCCATACTTCGTTCGACATTTGAATGATAGTAGTACATCCTGAACTTTCTACCACACATCGAACACAATAAAATCAATGTGTAAACAAGCAGCTTATACATATATAAGTATCTCTCATAAAAAAAGATGCCTATATGAAGTTTCAAACACTACCGCTTTCACATAATATCAGTTTGCCGACAAAAAGTAGTACAACGCAGTATAAACATTGGCTTTTATCATGAACTGTCTGTACGGGATGAACATTTAATAGGACAGTTAGTTTAAGTGGTCATTGTTTCAACGCTTATACGATCTGCTCATCCGTCCGCATTGTAAGGCACTAGACACCTATGCGAGGACGAGTGTGGATGATGACTCATGCCTTCGTACCTATTTTCACAACCGCTAGGAAATGAATAAACATTCCTTGTACAAACATCGCGTGAAACAATACGCCTGACTTTCTCCTAATCATTCAAATACACGACGATGCAAATTAGTCGCAATCTTTTAGCTACAATTCAATTATATATAAACATCCCACAAGAAGAAAATGTGTACACTGTTACTCGAATTGGAAATAGCAAGAAAATAATGAAAGATTTGACATTGATAATGCAAATGCGCTTGGAAGATTTATTTCATACTATCGTTAGTATACACAGAGATTGCATGCAGTCCAATATCCTCGAGTTTTGTACTGTGTAAGCAGACGCAGCGGCGAAAAATCCCTTGCACAAGCAAACATTGAATAATTCAACTAGAGTTTATCCTTGGCCGGCGTCTGCGGCGAGTACGTTATGTCACGCGAAAATGTATAGCTGCACTTGAACATACTAATATAGAGAATCGACATTACATAAGTTGGAAGTAGTCTACTCTTATGTACATTACATATTACAGGATAGTAAAATAACTCGGATATGGCTATCTAGTTATGAAATATAAAGTCCCCGGGAATACTATCATATCTGGATCATAGTAGCAGTATAGTAACAGACTCATCACTGCGAATTGCTATATGATCCAGTAACCACGTGAGCTAGCAATGAATTCCAGATAAACTTGCAGAAATCAATCTGGGCCAGAGTCAGCCAACATACACTCGAGAGATTAATGTGCATGAGACACGTCATGTAACTATAAGAGAGTTGTTCCTTCTACATCTAAGAAAAACCGCAAGGTATATCGTTCCGTTTTATGCGAATAAAGGTACACCTATCATTAAAGCAAACATCGAGAAACTTGTGTGCAGCCAGACACGATTAAATAACAAGTACACGCTCTCGCAAACAACGTAGTTTTGCAAAGTTGTGATTCACGCTATCTCAAATACTCTGTGAAAGACTCGACAGTATTTTTGTTATAGCTCGAATAAAAACAATAAGATTCTGAAACACGCGAATTACCAACTGGGATGTTGATAACAATTTGAGACTGGTCGTGGAGAGAACATTATTGTTAACTCGGAGAGTGACAAAATTTCAGAATACCCGAGCTCCTGGCATAATCCGTGCGTCACTGTTTCGCGATGGGGTTCCCGGCGACACTAATAATATCCCTGCTGCGGGTGAGAAAAGGAGTGAAAGAAAGGATGAACATGCCCAACAAATTCTCTTGCTGTTACTCTTTAACAGTACACCTTACTGTATCGCGAACCACCGTTTTCCACCTGGCCTAACACGCGATTCACCCAGCGTATCACATTTTTAGACTTTAGATTTACAGATATCTGTAAAATATGAAACGGACCTAGTATCGTTTATATATTGTGCGAATGTTCGAATTTCAATTGAATTATAAGGTACAACGAAGAGCTTCTGAAAAACAATACGAAACCCGATGAACGGCGAAGCAGAGCATATTATCTGTGACTCATACCGATCAGTCACGAAAAGTGAAATAATTATAAAATATTACCTATACTTTACACTGATTGTCCATCTCGCAGGTATACTTCCCTTCTGAAACAACGAAAACATTGATTGATTAACCAGTAAAGAGGGAATAATGTATTCAACCCGTAGCGACACAGAATTGCATATGCTAAATATGACTGGGTAAGCCAGTACTTGCCGAAAAACAGTGAATTTGCTACAGTATCATAGCAATTAGCTAGTCAATTTTTAACTTCTCGTGGAGGTAATCCAAATCACGATCAGCTTAATATAAATTGCCCCTCCCTCCATACATACACATATAGCATCTCAGCAGTAATTAAAATAGAGAACGAAGCCAAAATAACCCGAGCACTTTCAGGAAATCGGGCAGACGCGAGAAAAAGTTTTCGAACACTAACTGTCAAGAACTCTGTCCATCTTAATTAATAGGACTTCCCTTTTATTTGCACGATAATGATACCAGTATGTAGTACCGGAACCATATAAAAAGAAAACAAAACATACAAATCACATTCGTGAAAGCCATCCAACTGTCAGTAGATTCCTTTTGAGCATACGTCTCATTCAGCATAAGTATATTCAGCACAAGGTTGCGGGTGTGTATTCTCTCACTCCACTTTGAGATCGCTTAAGGCCGAATTAATTAGGTAAGAAGCGCGTGAGAGAATCGGCCGTTCGGACGGAAAATTCAACGAAGCAGAAAAGAGAAGACGAATACATTTATATGGCATGTTTTTTCCTGATTCGGTTGCACAGGGCAAAGCGGAACGCACGTGAATAAATGTCCACGAAGGAAGAGCGCTCCATTTCCAGCAGACAATTAAGCATTGTGACTAAAATATTCGACGTGGATGCCGCATACCCATCCGTTAACCGTATAATTATTCAATTGTTAATTACCCGAGTTCGCATGGCGAACCTACAGCGACCTGGCTGCTTCGTTACGCTCGCGAGTCTATCAATCATTTGCTTCGCACAAGACCCTTTTCTTCTTACGGATCTCTACATTTAGCTCAACCAAAAACTACATTATAGTTGTCAGTGAGTTGAAAAAAGAAGATATAATTGGTAAAAAATAAACTATGTTAATAAACGGACAGCTTTTGGCAGTTTATAGAGATGATTGATGTACGGATAAGTAGACCAATTGATATGAATGAATGCAGTAATTTGTATGCATTGCAAAATGATATTATTTTATTATGGGCGTATGTTTCGTTGCACATTGACGTCAGTAATAAATCGCCTTTCAGATTTTCGAATCTAGTTGACATACTGTAACGATACTTCTATCCTTCTATGTTTGCGAAAGGCTGTCGAGCGCGAGTACAGTTGGTTATGTACAAGGAGTGTTCAAGTACAAATCTTTGTACGTAACATAAGTTAAATAGCAGTAACGTATATTGCAAATTCCTCCATTCAACCTAAACATCCCGCAGCAGTTCCTTCAATGCCAAAAGTAATTCGATTTTGGAAATATTGGCAACATATGAAACTGACATGTCATTCAAAAATAAGGACAAATTTAAGTCTACGGTGCACGCGACATTCATTAATATAAGATGCATGCGCATAAAAATGAATGACGATAGTAATGCAACACCAGATTCAAAAAGCGCCGAACCCGCCGAAACTATCTGTTTCTGAACTATGCAGTACACAGTAAGTGCATTTACGTAAATAACGCCCACCTTTCCTCCGAAAGCCGTAATAACTTTCGTGCATATTGCTATCGGGTCAGCCCAGATGTTAAAGCCTGAGACTTAGGCTAGTGACATAGCAGTTGAATGTGAACTGATCACGATGAATTCTTGCTTGTCCCGTTGAAAGGCATTAGTGTAATAAACTTTGTCAAACAGAGTGTTAAAGGTATTGTAACACCGCAAGTTTTGCTGGTTCCCGAAGACACGAAGGATAGAGAACTTACCGTCGCACGTACTCTGATATTCACTGTCCGGCAATGGATGAACACAAGGAACACAATAACACTAAGTCACAATAACAAAATAGTTGCAAAGACCATGCGGAAATACGACACAATTACTATACGAAACGTCACACTGACTTCGTTCGGGTGGCCATTTTGCTACACACAGTCCGTCGACCAAAGAACATCTTGATCTACAAGAGAGCTTACTCTACCTGCGTAACCTGCCGTTTCAAGCTTATGCACCATGCACGGATACCAACTGTACAATCATGCAACTTTGACTGTAAATTATTTAATAGCTGCGCCTAAATATCCAATTTTAATTGAAAACTTGAAGATAAGCTATCATTTATGACATATTTATACTCTATGCTATGTTTTAAACTTCATTTTATCTGTACATGAGACTTTAATATAGAAATTGTTATATCAATTTGAATTAAAACGTCATATCAGAGAAACCTCATCGAATGAATCCTTTTAGTCCCATTTAAATAACTATCTACCAAATTATGTTGACAGCTGTCATACGTCCGAATGGGATATATTTTTTATTGCTTCATGGCAGGTACTGTGTAGTGCTGTAAAGTGCTATACAGTTTTAACCAGTTTTATATGGTTTTAACTCAACGCTGATAGAGTGGTTTGCAACGTTTGCACAGTTGTGTGCACACATGTATGGGTAAAATTTATGTATGTGTTTTGTCAACTTGTTCACACCATTCACACAGTATTTACGTATTTGTGTTCACATGAATTCTACGTGGATCTAGAAAAATGATTGTTATGGTGCATATTACATAGTGAAGCCGGTATCCATATGGTCATACCGATAAGCGACCGAACTGAATTTTTATACTATCAATCGTGATTCGTAACAGATGTACAGAATGGCACAACGTTTACAAATTTTTTCTAATGTCATACAGGTAAATTTGGTAACAATTTTCTTATGATTCTTCAGGAAATTCTAAGAAAATAAGCTTTTTATATTATTCTAGAGACTAAAACAAGTGAAAAACAATGGATTGGGGTACCTGTATGGTATCATGCATGATAATACTATAACAATATTGACATTTAGTATAAACATCGACGATGATAGTGAACCTGGAATTAATCATACAACACTGCAATTGTGCATGCCAGCAGAGGTCTACCTATGTGGTATATTACATGTTGGTCAAGTAGAGAATAAACTCTCCGATACGTTTCAAGTATGCATTTTCATAGTAATTCATTAATTTATGATAAAATCAGACACAAATATTATTAGTAACATTTTTATTTCACAGGACATTGACGTAACTGATAACCCCTTACTTTTGAAATATTCATTGGATGATTCAAGTATCAAATCCTACTTTTATATTCATCAAAAGCTGGAGCCTGGGAGTGATATACAAATCATTAATGAGAATGATGTTTCAAGCAAGTTTCTATACATTAGGTTGAAGGGAAGACTGCCACTCATTGCACAAAACGATAATCTAGTAGAAGTTTTAGAAGAATCAAGAAAAGATGTATATATCAGATAATTATATCTCAATATTTGTCAGTTCCATTTCTCTACATTCAATAACTGATTCATCTGGTAATAGATTGCGTCCGGAAAGCTAGGTGTACATTTTCCAGAAAACAATACGTATTTACTTGATGGGGATGATTCAAGTGATATGTTAATAAAGGACCTTTTGGGATTGTCATCGAATTATGAAGGATCTGTAAACGCACACATGCCTGGATTTGTGGTATAATGAAATGAAGTTGAACTTTTTGTTTAATCACTTAAAATAATTAGGAGTCATAGTGGGTAGAGTAGTACATGTTACTTTACTAATACTCTGATTTCTTTATTATAGGATGCAGTGCAAGCTAATATCATATTAAAGATATCTAGTGATAAGGCTTCGGAGGAGCATGATAAATATGCTCCAGTAATTCAATATGTAAAACGTAAGAACAAGTGTGATTGCCTAAGTAATTTGCATTGCTTATTACTACCATATTTACTATTGTAAATATTACTTTCATAGGTACATTTAACAGTTTGGAAGGAAGTGTAAACATAGATGCTTTATCTTTGGTGCATGTTGATACAGTCCTGTCCAAATTACAAGGAATTTTTGTGGAATCAATATGCAGGAACATAAAATTAATCGAAAAGTCTATGGAAGATCAGGTTGAAGAAATAGCGGACAGTGTAACATTACCAGTACCCATGCATTTTAAACTTCATAATTGCGGCCATTTACTTACACTAGTACTTCAAACAACTGGGAACGACAATGAAACGAGTGAGTTAATATTCTCTAAATCGCAAATTACTGTACATAATAATATTAATATGCTTTTCTTTTAGTAAAATATCGTGAGTGTTTACATAAAGCACTTGGTCTAGATTTAACTAGGCCTTATTTTCGACATGGCAATGCTATTAAATTTTCAAGTGATATCAAGAAACAGAACTTATTAATTAATCCGCATGAAACAATTGTTCATACTCAAGGTATCCAGATGAATGTCTATAAAAACATTATTTTGTCTATCGAGACTGGAAAAGCTTACTAAATATAATGGATGTTCCTTTTTTTTTGTCAGAGCTAGTAAAGACTTCTAAAGTAGGTTTAGTACAGGGCTTGTATGCATATCATCATTACATGCAAGATAATTTTAATGATGATGGTTGGGGTTGTGCCTACAGATCTCTTCAAACCATTATCTCTTGGTACAGGTAAGATAGCTGGTATCAAACAGCGGCTATTTTTGCATTAATATCATTATTCTAAACTTACTGATTTAATGTTATACTTCAGATTACAAGGGTACTCCAATATTGCAACACCCTCCCATCGTATAATACAAAAATGCTTAGTCGACATAGGGGATAAGCCTGCAAGTTTTATTGGTAGCAAACAGTGGATTGGTTCAACAGAAGTCGGATTTGTGTTACAAAGTCTATTAAATGTAAATGTAAAGGTTTTATGTGCATCCACAGGAGCAGATATGGTAACATTAGCATCAAATCTTCTAGAACATTTTGAGACTGATGGTACTCCTGTAATGATCGGTAAATATTGCATCACATGAAACCATGCACTATCAATCTACCTTATTTATATACTTTCTTATCACCATAATGTCTGCTGTAGGTGGCGGTGTCTTAGCACATACAATCCTGGGTATAAGTTATAACGAAGAAACTGAGGATGTAAAGTTTTTAATTTTAGATCCGCATTATACAGGATCTGAACATTTACCTACTATAATAAGTAAAGGGTGGTGTGGATGGAAATCTAAAGAGTTTTGGAAAAAGGATGCATTCTATAATATGTGCCTCCCAGAGAGGCCTCTGTGTATCTAATATGTCAATATACGAAATTTATAAAGAGGATATATTGTATAAACAAATATTTGTACTTTCATCTCAGATAGTTATTTATCTGTTGCACCAGTTATGCAGTGAATGGAATACTAATTTACATAGGTACTACAAATTGATTTTTAATGTACTTTTCTATTACAAAAATACAAGATAATTTTGATTAAAACTTTTTGTTCTTATAAAACATCTCAATACTTGACACATTGTTGTAGAATATGTATGCAAGGGGTTCTACTATTGAAAACTCCAAACTTTTAGACTATTATAATATGATAACGTTTTATTTGGCTTATTATACAATTGATTTGAATCAACTAAAACTTTCCTTTTAGAATACAAGAACGTACATGGTTCTCAATAACAACTTATAAACTTGATGCTGTTTTTTGCAACAGTTGTGCAAACCGATTAGTTATTAGAAGAGAAACATCTATAAATCTATCAACGCAATTGCTTAAACATGTTTCGGTTTTACTGTCCAATTTGCTTCCCGGCTTGTCAACACATTTGTCCCAGCAGAAATCATTAAATTCATGAATCTAAAATCAATATAATGAAGATCGTATTTGTATCGTATAATGAACGTTATATAGTAACATTTGAATGAAATAGTGAAGTAGGAAAATTCATCCGAATCACATATATAAAAGTGTAGAGAATAATCGTTTACCTGTGCATTAAACTGTGCTTTTTGTTTTTCAACCATTAAAAACTCTTCTAATTCAGGGTCAACTCCTCTCGATTTATCATCACCCGATGAAGTATCATTGTCCATTAAATCAGACATCTCGCCGTAGCCTTTATATAGTACAAATTGTACTATAAAACGTTACGTTCTTTTTACGTTTTTACACACGTGGTGAACGGGCTGGTAAGCAACAACGTAACCAACGTAACAACAAATTTAATGATAGTATTTATATCACGGAGTATTAAAAGAGAAGAAACTGGGAAAAACCCAGGTATCCAAATCTGCAGTGGTAAGTCCGCTGTAATGCACGTAGCGTGGGCATCTATTTCCGACGGCGCATCGTATCAAATTCAATCAAATCTGATCAAATCTAACTAATTTATCTTTCAAATTTGGTTAATTGTTGTTTAATTTAATACAAATATATTATGTGCATATATAATATGCAAGATAAGAACAATCAAAAGTACTTGAAAAATGTATATTCACGATCGGCGTCCATTTTTATTGCCAGTGGCGTCATTTTCTTTTCATCTGGTCCAACTTATTCTAAAATCGCCTGATTTCGCATTGACTGTCAGGTAATAGTTTACAAATCGTAAATGTGTCTGTCAAAATAGTCTAGACGCAGTAGACTGCAGCAAGTACAATCAATTTAGACCGAAAAAATAAGAGGATCCATCGCAAATCGCAAATGGATGCATGAATGCGCATGCGTCTATCGGTTTGCAGTCACAGGGACCATTGAAAAAGCTGCTCGAACAAACCTATCTATATTACCTATATTCTTACTGATTCTTGATTGTATAGTGAGGCTTTTGTAACATATAACCAAAGACTGTTTTACACGGTGCGTTTACAACTGTGCATAAGATTATTCTAACGTAATATGAAACAGAACTAAAAGAAAAAAGAGAATGTTGATCAGCAAGTTCGAGTCACACGGTTCGACCTATCCTCATCTGTTTTTTATATAGTCGCTATTGACAGTAACTGTGTACTCTAAACAATACATTAATTACATGGAACAATTACACAATCTTGAGTATGATACATCTTCATTTAAGGGTTACACGATTTATATGAAAAAGTAATAGAATTTTCTGCTGTTTTTCCGGTGTCTAGACATTTTGAACAATTCGTTCTTACTCGAATATAGTGAATTCCTATCAATAGCAATACTTAACATAAAACTATAAGCTCTTGGGTTTTGTGTATTGTTTTTGTTCAAGTAATAAATTTATTAAGCAACATGATTACACAATGTTTACGATAGGTTTGAAATCAACCAGCTGAAGTAATCAAAGTGATTAATGTCAAGTATCCTCCACATTCAAACAGAATATGAGCACGTTAAAGCATTTGCACTCATGGGTATATAATAGGCCCCAGACTGCTAACACTAATGCAAATGTCCAATTTTCGTTGCCATTTTCAAAGTGGTTCCAAATTGATTGGACTTTGGCTTTCATTGGTGAAAGTGGTGTGGCCATACAACACGCTTGATATTATTTCATCCATGAGTTACTCCTTTTAAGGAATAAATAAGTTACTAAGTTTACACAGTATTTCCAATATGAATGTATTCTTGGAATTTATCTGTTTAATAAATAGTTATGCGACCATCAACTTATATACAAGTATAAACTGTTATATGAAGAAACAATCTTAAATCTATATTAGCTGCACATTGTATGTGTTAATAATAATTCCCTCAGTGTTTTAACAGATATTTAATATAATATACAATGGAGATGGACAAAGAAGAGGCTCTTCAAGAGGCACAAGAAGTATTATTAAATTCAATGTCAGAGTCTGCTATTACCAAGGATAGTCGACCAAGTGACTACAACTTTCAGAATATACAGGAGACTTCTAATAAAGCAGAACTCCTAGGTTGCGAGTTAATTTCTGATACTCACAGCAGAATATCAGACAAAAGTCCTTCTAGCGATGCAATGGAAGAAGACGCATTTATAGATGATACCACCATAGTTCTTAATGGCGCAATGACACAAGACAATATGGAAATTAATCTGGATGATATCGGAGCCTCGGATGAACTAAGACAGTTTGATGTCTTGGATGATCTAGAACGTCATCCAGATCAGAACTGTTCTGATATGGACTCAGACTCAAATGATAGCATGGACTCGGATGTGCCAGATGAAGAAATAGAAGCAATGCTTGAAGAAGGTAAGCACTAGAACAGGGAATGTAACACTGTGATTTTTTGCTTTTGATGCCTATAGAATCAGTTTTAAATGTTCGATGTATGAAATTTCAGGTTTACCAGAAGAATTTAGGGGCAGAAGAAAAGAGAAAAAGGATGGAGTGCCATATGAAGAGAAGGAGAAATTGGTTTTAGATGGTAGCTCCAGAATTATATTGTACGCAGGAGTGCTGCGATATTCTATAACTAATTGAGTAACCATGTTTTAGAAATTGGGCACAATCATTTTGATGTATTGCCAGAAGGATGGGTACAAGTAACACACAACAGTGGAATGCCACTGTATTTACATAAACAAAGCAGAGTCTGTACACTCGCAAAACCTTACTTTCTTGGACCAGGAAGTGTTCGGAAGCATGAGGTGCCTGTCAGTGCAATACCCTGTCTTCAGTATAAGCGAGCTTTGCAGGAGGAGGAAGAAGAAAGAAAAAGAGAAAAAGATCGTGCGCCAAGTGCAGATATGTGTAGCCTTCCAAGTGCAAAAATTGAAACAATTCAAGAAAATCGAGCAGCACATTCATTAGATAGTGAACAACTTAGAAATTACTGTCAATCAGTTTTTCGTTTTAAGGCTATTAAAGTTATGAGGTTTCAGTAAGTCTATATCAGGCATAAATTAAAGTTTCTCCATTTTTAAACATGAGCCTAGAGATTTTTCACTTCTAGCTATTGATTAACTTAATTTTAGATCGTGGTCGGCAAGAAGAAAATTTACGAAAAATAAAAAACATCGGAAGCAACTTGAAAGACCAACTTTGCCAGATGGAACTAAATTAATAACATTCCCAGTTAGTAGTACTAATGTCTCACCAGGTAGTGGCAATGGTACAGTTGATGATGGAAGCGGCCAAAGACCATCAAAACATTGGATAATGAATCCCTCAGGAAAAAGTTATGTTTGTATACTGCATGAATATGTGCAACACGCTTTAAAAAAGCAGCCTACTTATAAATTCAAAGAGCTAGGTAATAGTGCAATACAACACCTTTTTTAAATCGCATTTATCAACATAAAGCAACATCTATTATTAATTGAAACAACCTCATAATAGAAAATGCGGCAACACCGTATTCAGCTGTTGTTTGCATAAATGACATGGAATATGGAAGCGGTTTTGGAAGCAGCAAGAAACAGGCGAAGGCTAATGCTGCACGGAAAACCCTTGAGATCCTTATTCCGCAAATGAGAGATAAAATCTCTGGCGATACTAATGGAGACGGCACTACTGGCAATTCCAGTCGAACAATAAAAGCATCCCGAGCAAATTCGGATGCTGATTTGTCATTTTTTGACGAAATATCCATCACGGATCCACGTGTAGCGGAATTTTGTGCAAAAACAACCGAACCGTCACCACATGCAATTCTAATTACATGTCTTCAACGTAATTATGGTTTGGGGGACATGCATATCAATTATTCTGTAAATACATTAAAACATCAACGGAATGAGTTTACCATGCGTGTCGGAAAACATGAAGCAACAGTGGTTCGTATAATTCAATTGAATTAAGATATCATAACTTTTTTAAAATATTTGAATCGTTATAATACTGTTATAGGTCTGCAGAAACAAAAAAGATGGAAAACAACGAGCAGCACAAGCTATATTACAACTCATGCATCCACATATACAATCATGGGGTTCCCTCTTACGCTTATATGGATCACGCAGTGTGAAATCATTTAAAGAAAAGAAACAGTTGGAGCAAGAAATCACTCTTCTGCAGGGTAAAGCGGCAGTCAATCAGCCGAATCATGCAATCTTAGGTAAGCTGAGGCAAGAAATGCGAAAGTTATCAGAACTACGGCAAGCAGTACAACCTATTGGGAAGTTTGTACCACCAGATCTACCCACGGGGTCAGCGGCTAATTTAAACAATGTAGATTTATAGCGAACTGGTCAAAGTTTTTTGGCCGCTAATTTATTGCACAAATTTCATAAACTCTTTATCCATGAGCTAGGAAAGCACTGCTTAATAAACTCTTGCATACTAAACATTTTCATAATACATACTTTTTTGTAAGTGTTATCTTCTTCTATCGTATATATAAAATTCGTCTGTAATAAACGGCACTTTTGTGTGTGTAGATACAACGCGATCAAATCATTTAATTGTATTATTGTAAATGGTGCTGCAAAATGTATAGTGTTAGTGGTAGTTCTTTGAGCAAGCACTATTTTTTTAAAATGATGTTCCTAATAATAAATGCAATGAGAATAATAGTACACACATTGTCGAAGTCTGGGAGTTTTTGACTATTGTTGAGAAACATGTATTATACCAACACAATAATTTGTTACTGCTAAATGATCCGTAGGGAGCGTAGTTTATTTTAATATAAGAGTAAGGACATTTGATTAGTATACATACTTATTAGGTAAGAGTGATTATAGGTTGATATAAATTATTTTGTACAATATGACGATTTATTTAAGAAAATGTAATTACAGAAAGTTATCTACACAGGCCACAAAGTTGTGGTATAACCACTTCAGTATAGATATGAATTACTCTTTTGAAAATATAATAATTTATACGGAGTTATCCATTGAGGCATAAATCGAATTAATAAAGTATAATTGTGAAAACATAAATAAAGTACTTAACAGTGGAGTCCATCTAATTTTTTGGCACATACGTATCATTTAATTTAATGTCTCCTTTTACAATATTAATACATATTTTTGGCGGTATATATAATTTACAGAATTTAAATAACAATATCGTTTACAACTTAAACGTAATAAAAAAAACTGTGCTACAAGACCCACATGTGCCTAACTATAATCTTTATATTGGCATTGTCAATAATAATGCTAAAAGTATATTATGTACGAACACAATCTCGATTTAATACCACCTTTAAAAATTTACAGTAATTCTTTGCGAATAATAGACAACAAATTTTATACCAGATTAGAAACTTGCTACGATGTGCCCTCATATATAATAGTACCACAGACTATATTTTAAAATAGAATAGATTAAATTTAATCTCGGAAGAGACGAGTCTACGCATTGCTTCAACGAAGTTGGTAGTTATAAGGAATTTTATTTAATAGGCACATTTATATAGGACCAAAGTGGTAAATACTATGTGTTTGTGACTCGAATAAATAGTAACAGGAAAATCAGTGTACATTATCTATGTATTGATATTCAACATAACTTAGAACTTCATACTTTTTCCATCAACAACATAAGTTTCAATATGTTCTATTCTTCACCTTCTATTATCTCTATGTTACATGATTCGACTTAATGTTATTTAAATTCGTTTTTACAATTACGCTACACTGTACGGCTAAGCAATTTTTACTAGTTTGACCTGTAAAAATTATAGTAGTAAGCTATCAGTCATGCCGAATTACAGGAAATTTGTATAAATTTGTATAAAGGTCACTAATAGTATTATAAGATAAATTTGTTAACCACTTTCCTATGCGATTAAACGTGTAGTCATGGAACACCAATTCAAGATCTTGGTTTACTACATTTGAATACTTTACCTAATCTGTTCCAATATACATAGTTTTCATCAACATACGTTTACAAAGGTTTATAGTTTTAATGCTGCCATTATGATCGATATTCATTTACTTGTAAACAAGTATAAATGTATTGTATAAGGAATGTACAGCTACATTTATTTTTGTTTTTCTATGGTATTTACAAATTATGTGCTGTCGAATATTTACGTTTATTACAATAACTATTTAGTGCGAAAAAGAAATTTATACATAAGGTTTGAGAAACCAATTGGACCTTTACAAAGAGGCTTAAATACGAATTTGAAGCAACTTCTGGTTATTTAATTTCCAATTATTTCAGTTTAATCACTGCCTATAACTTAATTTGCTTTATAAAAGAATACTAAGATAAATCATTAAGTAACCTAATAAGAGAGTTATAGCCCAGAATACTAAAATGCATTGATATTTTAGAAATATGGCGAATTCCCAAGAGCAATTTAAGAGTTAACGGAATCATACTTTGACTTGATAAGTATGAGTAAAAATCCCAATGGGTTTACTACATACAACTAGGACAGTAGAAACCTCAAAGTGTATACAAGTTCTATATTTTGTATATTATTTTTTCATTGTTATTCTTTCAAACTTAAATGTACAATATAAAGAACTATCTACGCATTTCTGGTTAGTTCTCGTCTATGTCCAAGTTCTAACGTTCTGTCCTAACTTCTAAGAGCAAATTTTCTAGAATTTACTCAAAAATTGATCCAAAAAAATGTCAAGCTTCGATGTGGAATGTTCACATTTTCACACTTTGTAGGCACGCTTTCCCATATACATGCATATAATATTTCTACAGGTAAGTTGAAAGATCTAATCGTATCATTGGTACACACAACGATGTTCATCATTTATCCATACTTTTGCTATGAAATTCATGTGAAATTAATTCTACCAAACTGTGGAAGGTGATGACTACACAGTGGGGTTTTAAATGGATATCGCTAGAAGATTCAACGCTATACTCGAATATGATATAGCGATGTCAAGAATAAAACTAGAAACTTAAGTCCTTGGAAATGCATAGTGATAATTTTTAGTGTCTTTACGCCACAGTCATTAATAATTCATTCGATAAAAAACATTATACCGACTCTTCGTATGTACTGTTACCAGATAAAGCCATTTTCGATAAACTGGAAAGACTTCTACGCGGGCTCGAACCTACTAAAAAACTGCTACTAGACTCTGAGAAAAGCTTTCGGAAACTGCAAAACGAATAAAATTTATCAATATTAAAATGTGCCTATATAATGAATTATGCTTTATACTCACAATTTACGGATCCCTGATTCAGAAGTTCTCTTCCATGGTGCATCATCTGGTTCATAAGGAAGAGGTCCCTGGACAGGGGGATCTTTCTCATCCGCTGATCTATAACACATTTACTTCTAATTTAATGCATATTGTTTATAATAAGAATACTTCATATGTATAATAAATTGCATAAAGCTTACGGTTCTGGTTTTGGTCGATATAACTCAAGCTCGTCTTCTAAATCGGAAACCCTTGCTTTCAGTTCATTACGTTCGTGTAGAATTTCTTTCAATTCTGCAGTTGTAAATCTCGGTCTATTTGGATCATCCAAATCGTAAATCGCCTTGTTGGTTAAATCTGGACATCCTTGTAATTTTGATAAGTCTTCATTTTCTTTTCTTGCTAAGCCTAGTCGGGCACGTAAATTTATGAGTTCTCGATTTTGATCTTGCAACTGTGCCAAAAAATCAGCTCTTTCCTCTACTAATCCTCGTGCTTGCATTTGTGCTTGACGCTGTTTGCGTTTTAACTCTCTGCCCACAACATTCAGTTTATCCACCTGTGCTGTTAACTTTGGAAAAATTGCAGATTAAATAATAATATTTTTTCTGTTACTCTCTAACAGTTGCGAGGCTAATATACAAACAACATATGCTTTGTATGTTTCTGTTGTAAGTCACAAGTTAGTTCCACTACGGTATAAGTATTAATTTACATTTTCTATATCTGAATTCTTCTGCCATAATTCTCGATCCTTTGCGCGAATTTGATCTCTTTGCTGATCTATCGTTGTTCGTAAACGTTGTAAAACTGCTAGATCCTGGGTAGCATTAAAAGCTGAAATGGTAAAATTACATGATATTCCGTTTTTTTTAATGATTACATCATTAACGATATTAAGAAAGATTGTTGTTAGTACTTTGTTTACTGGTGTATTGACTGTCACTCTTTGACTCTTGCAAAGCTTCTGCTAGTCTACGGTTTTCCTCTTGCAGTCTTGTTACCATTCCCACTAATTCTCGAGATTCTTGCCTCCAATGTTCTTCAATTTGTTCTAGTTCCTAAATCACAAATGGATGTGCAGAAACCCAATAGAAAATTCAAATAGGTTACATTAAAACAAAAAAGATTACTTTCTCAAATTTTTGTCTGTCTTCAGCCTTTCCAATCTTGTCGATCTCCAATTGTGAAATCTTAGCTCGAAGTTCTTGAACAGTTGTGTTTTCTCTCTCATTTTTTGTTGCAAGATTCTCCAATAGTTCGAGCGCATTGATTACTTTTGGCATAAGATTAGTAACAGATTCAACTCCAAACAGATCGATCAGCTTTTCGCACTCCTTCCCTATTTCTGAGGCAATGTCATAGACATCTACGATTGAGACATCATTAACAATAGCATAATCCTCCATCTTGTAGCCTGTATTGTTTTCCAAGCAAAACGGCATGAATATATTTTTGGTTGATTGCCCTGTGGACATTAGTAAACTTTTTAATAATATATTTATTATACATAGCATTAATAAACTTTCAAATAATAAGCTACTATTACAGAAAAAGAAAACTCCCATGCATATTTTAAATTAAACAAATATTTTTTAGAAAAATCAATGGGGCATACTATGGAGCTATTTGTTTAGTGCCTCAATTATTCGCTACCCAACAGAAGAAAAAAATTACGTTCAATGTATGATAAAAACAATTGATTTCGTCCAATATTGTAGGCGTGGCTTTCGTTAAGAAAATCAACTCAGAACTATTGGGCGAAATATGTCATATCTAGATAGTAACACTACTACGGTGACAGATACTAGGAAATGATGTCATAAGTGATGTGGTGTTATTCATAACGTGCCAAAATATCTCTTAATCAACCGTCGGTTCTTAAATTAAATGGAACTGAAATTATATTTACCACACACATACACGGAAATTCATTCACATAAATGCAAATAGCATTCTTCTTGACAACGGATTTAAATCCCAATAGCTGTAAGGAACAACGATGGGAATTCCGATAGAAATAATTTAGACAATTAATTTAATAAAAATCAGCGTCTTCTGCTAATTCGGCTTGATCCCGACCACCCCAACCACCCCAACTTTCATGCGCATATATACAGTCGATACAGACGCATATGTACTGGAGTAGTGAGCCCAGTGCAACACTGCACACACCACAGTGCACCACAGCCACCACAGTGCCACAGTCTGGACGACGTAGCAGCCTGTGTAGACGATGTCGCACACTTTTGCAAAGAATGATCAAAGCGCCGCACACTCAGGTTGTGTTTTCTGTTACAGAAAATCAAGATAACCTTTTGAAGTTATAAGTGTCAGTTTTTGTATGATCAAATTATAATATTTGTGTATTAAGCACAATACCAAATAGCTAATTTTTACATGTATACAAGTTTGGCGGCAAAGTAGTATTTTTGTAATCGTGTTGACTTTATATATTATTATGGACAATTTCGAACGTAAGTGGTATTATACCTAGTAAATTTATTAATTCGTTATTTCAGAGTCTAGTTACTACAAATACTGCTGGTTTTATTTACAGGTAATATTTGTTTACCTCTACCTAGTTCTATAACAAATCAGATTAGCACTTGCAAGAATAGCGAGAAGTATATTACAAATCTATTACAAAATTTATTACCATCATCTGACACAAAAGACATTGCCGAAGAATTGCGGAAGGTATTTAAACTCCTATGACATGGAATGCAACCATCACAAATCTCTTAATCACCAAGACATTCCTTTTGTAGAACTTTATATTAAGCAAATTTAGACGGAGACAAGTACAACGAGCTAGGTATCGAGGGAAACTTTTGACAAATAAAAAACGTCTGGAGCTAGGTTTGCAGAAGGTTGGATGTTGCAATGAAATGAGATACAATGATTTATTACCATTAAATGAATTATGGTTGAAATACATGGAAGAAATGCTGGGATCGACATCCTTTTCAACACTGCCAGTAGAACCACTCGATTCAAACTGGGAAAATCTTAATCAACAATTAATGAAGGCAGACTACCATGGTGCTGAAATATCAGTTGTGCGTTCCAAATGTCCAAATTTAGTGGGGCACAGTGGTATTGTTATACAAGATACAAAGAATGTTTTCAGAGTATGTGGGAAAGATAACATTATCAGAAGTGAGTAGAAATAAATTAATGTTTGTGTTTGAAGGAGAGTACAAATTTCCACAACAAAACGTCTACTTTCAGCAATTCCAAAGGATGTTGTTCTCTTAAACATTTACTTAAGACAAATAAAGCTGGAAGTTTTTGGCAAAGAACTCTCTGTTAAACCAGCTGAACGCACTGTTAAAAAATTTAAAGCAGTGCGTACATTTGAGTTATGATGTCAGCCGTGTGTGTGCTACAATACTTCTATCAACAACTAAAAACAGAATTTATTGTTCATGCTATTTAATATTTCATTTTATAAAATAAACTACTTGCCCCAATCCAGGTAGTGGAATTCTATGTATCGTCCCTTCTCCATTATCATATTATCCATATGACAAAATTGAATTATCCACACAAATAGTTATAAGAATTATTTATTTTGCATGCCATTTTTATGGGCAGACTTATATATTTGACCTGTGTGTATGCACATACACATGCTTATATATATATATACTACTTACATTATTGCGTAATACAATATATTATGTATATGTATAATGTATGTTTGTAATCATTAATCCGCTTCTATGAATCTTCTTAGAAGTTGTTTGACGATTACTTTTAATATAATTTGTAACATCCAAACATGACAATACTAATATCACTGTTACCAATTCAAACAGCATTATGCATACTTATATATTCAATCTACCAGTGTATATTTTAATTGATGAATAATTTGCACAGGGAAGAGATGTGCATAGTTATAGGGAATGTTACACGTCAGTTACCATGTTATTGAATTTCAACATTTTGAGTAACGTATACAACTCATGTTACAACGCTTGTAAAGTACCAAACGAAAGTCAGCTTTTGTAATAAGCAGTACAGATTTATTGAATTTCAAAATTGCTGTGCTATTGTTGTTCCCCTACTAACTTTCGTTTCATACCTTGATGTCACTTGAGCAAACAAAAAATTATGTGTACTTTACGCAATTCCTGGTATGTAACACAAATGTAATTCACATGACACGCCGTACCCAGTCAGATAATTCTTTTAGGAACGTTACAACTAAGACGTTTGAAAAATCTAAATATTTTGCGACACATCTTGTACATTGATCCTGATTTATTAGTAAACCATTCTATACAACTAACGTCAATCGTTTAACTAGCAGAAACGTTTAACAACACGCTTACTTCTCTCCTCTACATGTTATTCAGAACTTCCATTATTCGATTTGCATTAATACTTGTATTACATCTTCATTATACAATAATACATGGGTTTAACGAATCATACATTCAAATACAAAATACGGCAACCATGTGTACAAATCAAATATAGTAGGTATAAAAATCATTAAAAGTACTTTTGCTTTACGCTCAAACATGATAGTAAAATAAACAGTATTATGATCAACTTTTAGATATTAGTTGTTTTTAATTTTTGCGTGTGGCCATTGCAAGGAAGTAACAGAAAGCCTATAAAATTAACGCACTATAGTTTGTGCAACTCGAAAAGGTAAATGTAACGCATATACTATATTCATCAATCTGACAGTGAGACGTTTAGAGTATTGTTGCGTAAATTGTCAGAAGCTTTTGCATTGTTTGATGACGCTTGAGCTGCTAAAATCATGTCGATTTTATAGCAAATAAACAATAGGATAGTTTACGTACTATTTTACACTACATACTACGATTAAGCAACATACAAACAAAAACTACGGTATTTTAGTAAACATATATGGTGCTTATAGCATTTCCTCGTTTTGTCTTACTGTTATATTGATGTAGTAATATATGCAAGTTCGTTTCCTTCATTTTCTAAATATTCAAGTCTACCAATTGGATCATGATCGGAACACTCACGAACTCATCTAGATGTATCATTTTTTAAATGTGCTAAATTACACGTAGTTCCACACAACTATTTATCAGAATAACTTCAGGTCGCCCTATATTCTGAACACTCTATAGTCTCAATAATACTGCAGCAAAATTTAATCTCTGGCTAAAAAGGAAGCACTATATAGTTTCGTGACAGTTTTATTAAAATGAAACATACAACGTGTCGCATTATGACCATAACTTTATCTTAAACTAAAATTTTTCTTTCAATACTCAAATAAGAGCACATATAGAATACATCAACACATCAGCGAAAATAATCTTCTAAGATGCTATTTCAATAAAATCATGAACTGGAATACGGAAATCTGAATGTAATATACAGTTAAATATTGCATGAGACTCTCTAACTATTTGTATATGATGTATTTGCAAAATATTTTTTTGCCTTTTTCTTTTCTTTAACACATTTTTATTTTAGACGTACAATACGTAGCACATTCGCATTATAAGATTTTATCAACAGTAAATTAGTCGCTCAACAAACTTTACCATAAATTAGAAATTCGCCTTAGACATTCTATGGTGTTTCTTTTAACCGATGACCCTCGTTATGTTACAACTGTCTAGTCGCGACAATGTTTGTTTTTTAATGATATTCTTTCAGCATATGATAATATGTACGAGCTAGTGAAATAATCTTGTTCTACCTACGTATTATAGAAAAGTAGACTTTGTTGATCTGGATCGTTTAATACGGTACACATCGTATTTCACATACCATAACCCTGGTAGGCTGCAGCGGCAGGTGCATAGACGCCTTGCGCAGGTGGACCATACACACCTTGTGGTGCATAGCCCGGTGCCATCATGCCTGGCCCTGCAGTCAGCATCAGCTGCGGTTCAGCTATAAATAAGATTATTTTAATAATATAAATATCCCGTTATACGCAATTCAACCGAAGTCTACTGAATGTACTTCATAATACTTACGCATAATCATAGGTTTGTGCTCTTGGTGGTCGGTTTCTTCCACGCGACGACTTTCGGCTTCTTCCAATTTATCCACCTGTAACAGAAAGAAACGGCATGTTGACATATAACGATGAATACTTGTAAGGTTATTTCTCTTTAAAATAAAAAATAGTTTTACCTTAGTAATATATTCCCGAGCAACTTGGATAAGGTATGGCATTGCAAAGTGTAAAATACGTTGTCTCCATGCAAGCTCTAAAATAACGTCGGGGCTAAGTAAATCATAACAGTGGAATAAGCATGCAGCAAAGCAATCCTTTGATCCTCTCTCTAAGAACCATTCCAATAATTCTTGCGCCACATCGGGATTGCGAGATTCGGCTGCGTACTCCATAGCGTCCCTGTACATCAACCAGTCATGTACATTAAACTTTATATTTGTAAACAAGTTCACATTACACATATTGCTTAATCACAATTAACTTACCTGAATAATCTGTCTTTTTTGCAGAGCTCCACTGACTGTTTCCACCTATTGTTGCCTTTGTACAAATAAGCTGCAATTCTTCTAAATTCAATCAATTCGTGCTTCTCTAATTGCTGTGCGAGTGCGATATTATCAAAATTATCAAACGCATCAATAGATGTTCGAAGGCCTTGGTAGTCTTCCTCATCAATGAGCAAGCCATTTAATGCTTCATTAATAGCTTTATTGTTTAATGCTTGAACTGATCTCAAATATGGTTTTACAAGCTGCAAATGTCCAGTCCTCGTGAAATATGCAACTGATCTAGTATGATCCATACGAGGAGCTAAGACAAGCAGTATATCGTTCAACAGTAAGGGTTTATACTCGACATAGAACTGTATTGCTTTGTAGTAAAGCTCTACGTTTGCCACTTTTGTAATCACATCTTTGAAATGGCCTTCCCGCCAAGCTTCTGTTGGATGTTGCATCATTGCAAGAACAGCATTATCATATTCTTCGTATTTATCATACAAAAATACAAGCTCAGCCCAGAGGTGCGCTTGTTCAGCTGCGCGCAATACCTAGACATTTCATAATATGAGTAAATTCTCAACTTGAAAATATATATGTATGATTCATGTATATGTGTACACATAAAACTATTTTCTTACCTTTGGTATATTAACACGTGACCAGAAAAGTTCCAAATGTTCCCTCATCCGTTGAGGTTTGTACTTGCTATACAGGATTGCCAGCTCCGTAAACATTCCCATGTGGGCTCTTTCAAGACCTAATGCCGCTTCTAGGAGATTTATAAGTTCCTCGAAATGTCCTCGATCTTGGTAATAATTGATTAAATCTTCAAGCTCGTCAGCATGCACGACTATATGTAATCCACACATTTGAGCCAGTCGGAATTCTCCGCTATCAACACAAGCGAAGCAAACTTCTTTCCAGGTGCGAGTCGAATTAGCTTTTCGGGCACTATCAACAGCACCTTGGAATTCTTTCAAGTGCACAAGAGTTATTGCTAATCGGGCAAAGTTGGATACATTGTTGTACAAGAGCTTTGCAGCATCAAACATCTCATCTTCAAAGCATCGATCGCCAATCTAAAAAAGGAAAAGGAAGATTTCAACAGTTCTGCCTTTACTGAAAGAATATGTTGCAATTTTCTACATATTTTTATACTCATACCTTTTGAATATCAGCATGATTAGGACCCGAAATGAATTCTTCTAAATCAGCAAGTCTATTTGTCCGTGCGTAAGCATATATGAGTTCACTTTCAATGAAGGACTCACGGGCTTTCTTACGTGCCATCTGCAAATAACGGACTAGATCCTCCCAATGAGATGTTCGGTGTGCAGTTTCAACAACATCTACATATGCTGACGGATCATCTGCTTTAATGAAGCTGTCGATTGCTTCTTTCACCAATCCTTTCTGTAGTTGAGCTCTTGCTAATTGTGACCATACCGGTGGTTCATTACACCTACAATTAAAGTAACAATCACAATAGACTCATTAATACAATTTTGAACATGATTAAAGCAAGCATTTTACCTCTCAGCAAACTCATATGCTCTGTCCAAATTTCCCACTTGTTCAATCAAGACTTGAATTGCAGATGTATTGACATCAAATTTCTTGAAGATTGCAAACGCTTCTTCATAAAGTTCGCTGTTAATAGCTATGTTAGCAATATCGGGAGCATCATAATTATCCAAACGGTTAATGTATTCCATGACCCGTGTGCGATCCGCTTTTATTGCTGTTAATATTAGAAGATTCTGCAGGTTACGGTGATCGCTAAAGACACTACTATCAAGGACAATCTTTTCAAGAAGTTCAATTAATTCGTTTGGTAAATCGGCCGTCATAAATGCTTTCACAGTAACGGATATATCTTCAGGATCTTGGGTTTCCGACAATGCTGTTTGTACTACCTAAAATCGAGTATACTTCTATTAGAATTGTCCGCACTCTCAATTGAATAGAAGAGTAGATATGACGGCTTACCTGATCAATTAGCGGTCTTTTATAAGGATTACTTTCCAAAAGTACTTCAGCCCAGAGATCAGGATCTCTACGTCGAACCAGATATCTTGCTTCGCTCTTGAAAAGACTATTCTCATTGCAAACACTTATTAATTCACGATCACATTGACCGCGCTCGTACGCAATACATGCCAAATGTGGATCACGCTTCTCACAGTACTTCCCAACAACTCTGCTATCATAAAACTGGTTCTCCCTAGAAGTCAGGTCAGTATTTTATTAATGAAAATAATTTCGAAGTATATACCATGCATTTTTAGTCGAAACTCACTTAAGGAATCGCTCTGGGTTATTGTTACTGTCAATGTATATTTTTGCCAGAGCATTGTGTGTCGCGGGCTCAACACAACCTTCATGAACACGGGATTCTAGCCATGGCAACAACAGTTTAAGGCGGTTTCGTTTCTCAACTTCCTCTACAAGCTCGTCCGTAGAGAATTGCCCGCGTACTACCAGAATTAAGTTCTTAATTATGTCCTCTGAACAGTCAACATCCAGTAATCCACCAACGACAACTGGCAATCGGGATGGATTGACCTATAAAAACAATGTGTTTAACATAACTGAAGCAATAAAAGTTTCTCTGAAGAATAAACTATTCTTACTTTTTGAACGTATATTTCAATATACTTTTGCAAATTGTTTCGGTAAAGATAAAGAACAAGGTCATGTACAAAATCGAAGCGGTCGCAAACAATAATTAAAGGCAACTGATCAGATAATTTTGCCTCCTTAAGGAAATTTTTCACACGTTCAGGATTATAACAATTGCTTTCTCGACAAATACGTTCCACTTCCTTAATTTGTCCAGTTTTACAAGCAGCCTGGATGTATTTAAAATGTACTTCTTGATCTTGACTGAAGTTCACAATAGACCCCAAAAAGTAAAATAATCCTTCGTAAGACTTGAAGCTTTCGAATAAATCTGAAAATGAAATTTAATGATTAAAGTACCAATTTTGAATACATTTAAAACGCTAATATTTCTACATACCAATCAAAGCTTTTGTGGTTAACTGTTCATGATATTTCGTTGCAATCTTGATACATATTTGCAAATTTTGTCTAATATTTGCTGTGAGCATTGCTTTTAAACATTCAAGAGAATCTTCCACTGATAGAGTTCCAAAAAATCCAACTAGCCAGTCAGGAGACAACAAGTGGGTATGCACAACAGCTCTCTTGATATCGTACAAATCTGTATAATGTTCTAGAGCACGCTGGAGCAACCCAGCTTTTTCACAGAGCTGCGCAACATGAGCCCTATCGTAATGAGTAAACATCTGATTGCCCAAAATTGCATCAGCAACTTGAGGTGCAGACATCAGATTCATTTCTAAAAGCCTTGTCTGCAAAGCTCCTTCGCTTGGTCGATTATTCTTCAAAGCATCTAACAAAAAGGCTGTACATTGCTTAACCATATTCTGCTCCATAAGTATATCTACAATCTGCAAATGACAAATTTTACATGATTATGCCCTCAGAAACGTGCAGAATTCGTTGATGAATATATGTTTAAGCAAATATCTTGTTTTTGAAACTTTACATAGTTTCTTGTTACAACTTACTTGATTAATATCAGCTAAAGGCTCATCATCTTGAACAAGCATTTGCGCAAAGGCTACCCCTTGATCTGGGTTTATTCTCATTACATTTCTTAACAAAAATATATAATCAGGTGTATAAGAAACCTTCTTAGCATATAGTACAATTTTTTGGAATTGGCCAGTTTCCGCGAAACACTGAATTACTTTGTTTGGAACATTAGCTCTTAAGTATACGCTCAGTGCTAATGTAGGATCAGCCTGCTTCACTAAATCTCCCAACTCTTCGCTGCATTCCAGTTTGTCTTCCTTTAACCACTTTTCAAGAAGTTGCTTACGCCCTTGAACTAATACCGGGCGACATAATTCCAAAGATTCGTATTTGTTTAATTGCCCTTGATCCAACAATATCCCAAAATATTGAAGTAGTGGAGATGTCTGCCCTTGGGTAGCAGGTACCTAATTATTGAATCATATTGTATGCTTACTTGAATTGTGCACAAAATTTATCATGGTTCATGGTATTACATAAATGATTACAAGTTCTACCTGTTGGAATCGTTGAATAGTTGCTGGTGTTCTAAGTATCCCTTTAGGTGCATTTGCTGCAACTTTTGCTGCCTCTGCATATTGGCCATTTTGGAAAAGCAAATTGAATTTACGAACAAACAAATCTTCTGCTCCAGATAAATTATTTCTTACTGCCATTCTCAATGCAAGTTCAGAATTTTGCAGGACCCCATTAATATATGGAATAATGTTTTCTTCATCAACTGAGACTGATAATACTTGACCCTTCCGATTCACTCCTATGATTCCACCAGAGGCTTCATGCGGAGCAGTGACAAAAATAGTTTCTCCAGAGATACGATTCATAAATATACATGTTGCAGATTCAATATCGTACATGTGTATGTAGCCATATTTTGTTATTAAATATATGACGTCATACTTTGAACTGACTTGCATAGCAACAGGAAAATCATTTCCAGCTTCTGGAGGGAAAAATACATCTACCGCCTTTTTAGGAAATGGATGATTACCAGCTGGTGGCTGACCTACTTCGATAATATGAAGTTTTGCACCTTGAACTGTTCTAACAGCAAAACAAAACAAGTTACTTGGCTCTGGATTTCCTTCCATTTTAAACTGGGCGAATGAAGCAGCATGTCCTTCAATTGGTTGAGAACATTTTCGTTCAACAGAATAAAGCTGCATAGCACCAACCACTCTATTATGTTGCGCAGAGATTCCAATTAACAGAAGCCATGTTTGTTTTGGGTCAGTTCTATAGTTTATAATTTGACAGCCATTTAATGATGAATGTCTATCAAACATTTTGTTTGGTGTAGATTCACCCTCCATAGACCAATGATAAACTGCAGTTTCTGTCACTAATGCCAAGGTGTTTAATGAAATCCATTTCCAGAAAACCACATCTTCTGTCATTGTGTGTGCTTTCATTTTTGATTTCATTTCAATGTTAAAAATTTGAAGTGTCTTCATTGCTAATTCCAAAATGGAAAAAAGATTTATCAGAGCACATTATCAAAAATAAGAATAATTATGGAGACTGTACATGATGGGTTCAAGAGACCAATTGGTTATCTCATTACCTTTTAGAGCAATAACTTTACTTGCAGGATTCATAATTGCAGAATCTGCAGAGATAGGTCTTCTGATAGGATTGGCAGAATCGTTCATATCAATAATGACTACCTGGGCAGTATCACCAACTTTTTCACGGACACAAATAAACTTATCAGATTCCATGGTGAGGGTATTGAAGCTAACATTATTGGCGTTAATTCCAACAGCTGTAAGCTGCAAAAGTAACATTTATATCTCTTAACATGGCATCATTTTTACTATTTTTCAGAATTTTTATTGTTTGGCATAGAATCGCATTATTCAACTGGGAATGTATGTCCTATAGGTGGTTATTGAATGTTGCATATTATTGGTACGGAAATGTTTCTGATAGAAACAACCACAAAGTTGACTACCTGTTCTAGTTAAAGGCAAATGTTATATTTCACAATAATTTTTTAATCTGAATTTTCTTGAAATATGATCCCTCAATTAGGTTAATCATAAAAATTATGATTTATTGGAAAAACGTATTAATTATACTTGTCTACGAATGAGTACTATCGTTTGAAAAAAATGGAGAAAACGGCGGATCGATAGAATGACACACAAGTTTCGATATTTCGTACAATGTTAATATAGATAAAAGAATAAGTAATTCGAAAGAAATTCCGTGACACATAAAGACGGAAATAAGGGGCGTATATGTCGAGTAGACGTGGCCCTCATTGATAAAAAAAATCAATCTATTCTTCCTACATACTGTTCGGTATTGAAAGATTGTGCGATTAGGTAACCTCAATCAATCGTGCATATAATCAACTACTAGAAAGACCAAATTAACGTGCCGAAAATTGTGTGTTATCGCATTATAGCTGTCAAAGTAACGTCATTCCGAAAGGTTTTAGCGGCACTTCCGTTCCGCCGCTAGCGTAATGGATATCAAAGGAAATGGCTCTCTCTCGATGAATTATTATAATAAAGGAATCTAAAGGATGCATGCATTTTCGAGAAACAAGGATCCATGACGACGTGTCTATGAATTCGACACACCGGCCAGAGAAACAGGTCACTTACCTGGAGATGTTCCTGAAACCTTATGGGTAGTAGCTGCGTCATTTTTGCAATGTTTTTTGAAACTCGCCGAGGTTTTCCAGTTGCTCCACAACAGACCAAACGAAATTACGGCTGTAAGCCGCTTTTATGTACAAGTGTTTCGGCTTATCGTGCGCTTTTTAGCCCGAAAACCTCAGTTCAACCATCAGCGCACAAAACCAACTGACGCAAAGCGTATGCCGTCACTACTTGCCGCTGACACCCATCATGGCCACCAACGACCGCCCCTCTGTCTAAAAATAGTTCCTCAAATACAATACTTTCCCGATTGATTTTATGTTATACTGCTATCAATTGTCGTAGGATTAAGAAAAACCGACATTAACGGTGTCATATACAATAACCTCTATCGCCTTCCACATGCAATTAATATCCAATATTGAATTAAACGTTTCGCTGCGCAGGAATACACACAATCGAATTCTGTGGCAGGTCTTCAACACCACCCCTTCCTTTCTTCTGCCCCTCACGGCTCTCACTCCCTACTGTGAATGAAGTGGCATATATATACGAACTTATGTACATATGCGTTTATACTATACGGAGTATCTTAGATTCCCCCAAAAATCGCAATTTTCAAGGGAACTCAAAATTTATGGTGACCAGCGTAATGCAGGTTTCAGTGTTCAATAGCCCAAGAATATTTACTTTTATACACATCTGCTCTTTTTCTCATATGCTCGGGAAGGATGGTTAGTGTTATATCAATGATGGTTTCACACAAATGAAAATTAAAAATATCATTTATTTTCTAGTCATTGTCAGGGCTGTATAATACATATATGTCTCGCAAATATTGATTATACAGCTGCTGCTGTGATCATTCTTGTGTTAAAAAGTGGTTTAGTCAAATAAACCGAAGCCCATATCGTCATCTTCAGATTCTGATTCTTCTTTCGCTGGCTTCTTGTCTTCTGTAAATAAAAGCCCAAACACATTTATTATACAAAAATCCTATATATAATAAAAATTCGCAAAGAATAAGTAGATACAAAAATTATAGAACTTGCCTTTCTTTTCTTCAGCCGGGGCAGCAGCACCTGCAGGTGCAGCGGCAGCAGCAGCTGGTGCAGCACCACCAACTGGCATGGACGACAATTTCTCACGACCTGAAACATTTAGAATATTTATGTATATAAGCAACCAATGTACTATATGTATCAGCCTCTGTGGCATAAAATTGTATACATAGCGAATGTATTGCACACATACCTTCTGCAATTAGTTCATCGACAGACTTTCCATTTAACTCAGAGATGACCTTCTTGAGTTTCTCTGCGTCTGTTTCAATTCCAACGGATGACAGGATTTTTTCGATGTCATTCTGGCTGGGGGAAGATTTGCCTCCCAACACAGCCAGAAGATAAGCGGCCACGTAACGCATTCTGAAAAGTATATCCCATGATAAAAATTGATTCTAAGTAAACATATTAATTACTATTGTAACGGAAATACTTCAGTTAAAAAAGTAACCATCACAGTACTCAGTCGAAAGATGGTGATATTGGGATCATCATGTACAGTTTCATATTTCTCTTTGATTTCTTACTTTCTCGGCAAACATGCAAAGTTATTTTGTATCATAGGAATATGTATGTTTTAGGTACAGAAATAAAATCTGCTAACAACACACTGTGCAGCTTGATTGTGAAATCTTGCAAAGAATATCAAATGCCTCATTTCCTACAATATTTATTATATATAACAAATTCTTTGATTTAAGTTGTGCTTTAAATACAATTGTAAGTACTATAGCGTTCAAAGTGTTAGCTACATCGAATAAAACAATGCGTCTGCGAGACATGTGTAAATCCGATTGACAAAATGCCGAACAGTATCCATAAACATCCTCCACTACAACGCGCAATTTAAAAATATATACAATACTTTCAATTAATATCCATGAGATTGACAATTAGCAGTCAATATTATTTGTTTCAAATCGCGAATGAATATATATGATAGATTTATTTACCTTTAAGTCTTTCGACACGAAACGTGGAACACGCTCAAATGAAAAGGATGTACGACCGACCACGAGCAATGGCAAACGGCAAAGAACGGACAAGCACAGAATAGGAAAGGGAGACGCGGGGATTCGGTCGTACTATAGCGCCATCTACGATGTTGATTTAGGCGGAAAATGAATTTTCTGATTAACACTTTTGTTTTATGCACTTTTAATTATATCCAAAAGATACCCATATCACCCTTTTAAACATTTCTGTTCTTCGTTAATTATTAATCGCAAATTGAAGTATGGTAAAGGTATTGTTGATGAATTTTGTTACGTTTAGCTATTCTGAATTTCTATTCAATTTGGACGCCCCCGGCTAACAAAGATGGCTAACTATCTCGAATGAGAATCTAATCTATCGATGTTCGCTGATTCGGTGTATTAGAACACCAAACCACCAAACCCACCAAACCAAACATTATTACTACTATGATCATTTAGGTAACATATCCTATTTGTGGGCGTTACAGCAACGGAGAGTAAATTTAACGTAAATAACATTGCATATATTGCAGATACGCCGATAGATGTAGTTAAAGTAGTGGTGTCCGATTTATTGAGGCACTTATTTTGGACCTTGTAACACGTTCATGAGTTTGAATGCCGGTTGTTCTTTCAATATCAAATACCATTTCCTGATATTGTGAGATATGAAAACCCATTGATTACCTATATCAAAGTGAAGTGTGTGATTGTTTGCACCGCTTAGTCAACCTACCTGATAACTTACGAACGGCGGACTCGGAATCCGTTAGGAAGAGAACCGAATGTGTATTGATATATACGAGAAAAATCTTTCAGTTTTCAATTATATTAGCAAAATTTCGTGTGTCATTCAACAGTTATTATAACAAATGAGAATTCAAGAATATTTCGATTGATATAGGATTTGAGTGCAATTGATAGGTAATTTTTTTAACCCATTTCATATATTATAAGGAAGCTTTGAGTTAGCTTAAACAGAGGAATTAATGTTCTGGAATTATTAGCAATAATATTTTGATTTCTTACTTAATACTTACATAATACTATTCATTTGTGTTACAGGGACAATGCTAAACAGTGCAACCAAACATATTCTGCACTGCTGTTTATTACTGTTTGTGATCCTTGTATTTGAATTTGTATCCGGAGGACTTAGGTGGAATTATTCGGAAAAAGAACAATTAGATCCATGGGTGCAATATGGATTTGTTGGTGCCCTTATCTTATATGTGCTACGTACCCTTACATTTCTTTCATTGCCACAAGTGTTATTTAATTTTGTGGGATTAACAATATACAATGCATTCCCTGACAAAGTTATTTTAAAGGGATCGCCATTACTGGCACCATTCATTTGTATTAGGGTAGTAACACGTGGTGACTTTCCTCAACTAGTCAAAGCAAATGTAAAGAGAAACTTAAACAAATGTTTAGAAGCTGGGCTAGAAAATTTTCAAATAGAAGTTGTCAGTGATAAACGAATAGGTTTAACTCCACATCGTAGAGTTAGAGAAGTTGTTGTACCAGCAAATTATAGCACGAGTAGCGGTGCGTTATTTAAAGCACGTGCTTTACAATATTGTTTGGAAAATTATGTCAATGAATTAGCCGGGCACGATTGGATAGTACATCTCGATGAAGAAACATTATTGACAGAAAATTCAGTTCATGGGATACTGAATTTTGTCCTCGATGGTAAACACCAATTCGGCCAAGGATTAATAACATATGCAAATGAAGATGTGGTAAATTGGATTACCACATTAGCAGACAGCTTTAGAGTAGCAGATGACATGGGAAAACTAAGACTACAGTTTACCATGTTCCACAAACCATTCTTCAGTATGAAAGGTTCTTATGTTGTGACACAGGTATTCACTTTTATCTTACAAAAACATGTGCATACCTTTGAAAGAATTCTATTATCATATGTTATTCAATGTCGGTTCCAGATGGAGGCAGAAAAGCAAGTTTCATTCAATAATGGACTAGATGGATCAGTAGCTGAGGACTGCTTTTTTGCAATGAAAGCATTTTCTCAAGGCTATACATTTAATTTTGTGGATGGTGAAATGTGGGAAAAATCCCCATTCACTTTATGGGATTTTGTACAACAAAGAAAGAGGTGGCTGCAAGGCATACTACTCGTTGTGCATTCCAAGCAAATTCCAATGAGAAAGAAACTCTTATTAGGCATATCGTGTTACTCATGGGTAACAATGCCGTTGTCGACATCCAATGTGGTCCTGGCAGGATTATGTCCAATTACATGTCCCCCACTTATAGACTTTTTATGTGCATTTATTGGTGCAGTAAATATTTATATGTATATTTTTGGGGTAGTAAAGTCATTCTCTTTATACAGGTTTGGTATTGCACGATTTATACTATGTATTTGTGGTGCATTATCAACTATTCCTTTTAACTTAATAATAGAAAATGTTGCTGTAATTTGGGGTGTGTTTGGCAAGAAACATAAGTTTTATGTTGTTAATAAGGAGTACAGCGTATGATGGATTAATTATGCAAAGACATTAACTATGCAATTAATACATAGTAATTTATTGAAATTGTTAGATATGTATATGTACCTGCAAATTCCCAGAGTGAAGGAGTCACGGGTTACAGAAATTAACTACAGTCTTAATTTAATAGCTCCATAAAAGCACTTGTGTTCATATCAGTAATGTTATAGTATCTTTCCATTCAAAGTATTAAACTCCTTATTAAAATAAGGGAAATATTCTGCCATGAGTATTATAGCATGTTTGGTTCTATGTTTGTCTCTTACAGCTGCTGTTTTAAAATTGCATATAAATACTTCTTATGACTGCATATCATCCGAATTTCATTAACAAGCTGAAATTGAGGAACGATTTATACTTTGTAGAACAAGAATGTCTATTTTGTATTTAAATCATGCTTATATCCAACATTTTAAAAGTATTGTACATGAGTATTATGTAAGAGAGGCAAAAGATGATGATTGGGTAATGACTGAAAGTGTACTATTAATTTAGCATGATTCCTATGTTTGCTGTGGTAAAACTTGTCGAATTCTTTCTTCATCGTGTATAATACAAGCGTGAAGAAACATAGAAAATACATAATAAAATTCCTAAACATACTTTAAAATTCTAAATTTAGCAAACATGTTTGTGTAGCATGCGTACTTAACATACTAGTTTGTAAAAAGATATAGAACGTCAAATCTAATAGTGTATTAGACCAATTTAAATATCACCATAACAAGTTGACCTTAATTATATAATTTAATAAACTTAGTAGTAGTTCTCTCTTATATGTTTGCTTTTTCTTCATCCAAGTAAAAGTCAGATTTTCATTTATTTGAAAAATAATTATACATAGAGAAATTATGGTAATGTTAGTCCTGCTATGGCGAAAAAGAACATAATGAAATTATTGTAAAATTGTTTAATTACTGATTAATGCGAAACATGATAATTAATTTGTATAAAAATTAATGACTTTGATTCGCAGCGTTATATATAATTATGAACGAAGTTGCGTATAGGCGAGTTAACGAAAAAGGGATGAGAAAATGTGAACGTTCTTTGAATTGTATACTGCCATTGATATATTTATATATATTTAAAATATTCAATTATATTAGTTTCCGGTATTCTGGAATTACAAATTTTTGCCTTGGCCGATGAAATAAAAAACTTCATTTCAAGCTTGAAGTTGAAGAATATGCTTTGTATAAAATGCTGAAGAACATGAACTTGACGACTCTAAAACAAAATGTAGTGAACATTGAGATTTGTATTATGTTTCCTACAAGCAACTTGGTAGCAAATAAAAGCTGTCATATTATATACATGCTAATCTAATTTTTTAACGAAAGATATATAGCACATATGGTTCATTATTCTGGTCAGTTTCGTTGAGATTTGGACTGCGCTCGCATACAAGTGCGCCTGCGTCTCATGATTTACAAAACCGTCGAGGAGGCTGCCCAAACAAGCCTTATGATCGCGAATTTGACATTTGACAGGCAGTATCCTATCATCGCGGTGTATGTATCTAGGTGCGATCGCAGTGGTCGCACGTGAGACATGAAAAGAACATGAAACCGCGAGATTCTAAATTGAACGGTAGTCTTCCAGTACTGGGGTGCCAATCGAGCTTACTAAAGTAACACGGCATGTGACCTAAGATAAGCTATTCACAAAAGAGTAGCGTGAGCACGACAGGTGGCTTCGGCATAACGCCGAGTGTTTATTAAAAGCATATATGATTGTTCACTGCAATTCGAGAAATCGCAGACTCGAATTCACACCGAACTTCATTGGAAATGAAAATTGTCAAGTCCACTGTCATTCTGATAGTCTTTATTCTCATGCTATCAATTTTCGTAGCGAATGTTGCCGACTTGATTGACGTTGATTCTCATGTGCTAACAAATACTCCGACCACAAAAGCCTCATCGAAACACTGGCCTCAGCCAAAATTCTACGATATCGGAACATCCTTTGATTCTATAATTTGGTTTCTACAGGTCAGCAGTCTACATTGCTATTTCTGGTCGTTCATTATTAGATACGTAGATTCATCGTAGTCAAGCACTCAACAATCGCGCAAATAACGATTATCAACCGCTTTTTTATGCTTTTTCGCAGATATCAGATATACACATAAGTATATTTCAAGATCCATCTAGGATTACTGAATTAAAAGAGTTTTGCAATGTTACTGTTAGTACAATTAGGCCTCCCGTTGTCCTTGCATCAGGTAAGATGACACCCTTACTATTCGTGTTCTGTATGCACTAATCTTGTATAGGTATTTGTTACTTACGATGATAAATATGTAATCCAACAGGAGATCTTACTGACGCAAAGACCAAGGATAAAATGGGATCCAAACAAATTTTGGATGAATGGACCTATTACAAACAAATTTTAGAAGACACTGATGTCAACAGTAGAACATTATGGCTGGATGTGCGAGGCAATCATGGTGTGATTGGCTGAAATTGTCGTATTAATCAGTACCTCTAATATTTTTTCATAATACTATACTTTCTATACACTTCTTTCATTTTAGATAATTTCAATGTGGTGAGTCAACAGTCTAAGAACAATTATTATCTGAACTATTCGGTCCAAGGAAACAAGCATCCCAGGTCGTACATGTATAATGTGCATAGCGGTTCTGAATTATATACATTTATTGCTGTTGACGCATGTCTAAAGCCAGGCCCAAGAAGACCTTTTAATTTTGTTGGTGTTTTGGACGAGCATGAATTAAAAAAGCTTTATGAATTGATGAATAAATCAGAAGACAGCAATGCCGCATATATCATATGGTTTGGTCACTATCCTACATCGTGTATATTGTCACAGGGTGATACAAATATCAGAAATATCTTAGGTAACAATGACTCGATATAAGTCTAAAAACATACAGAAGATTATACTAGTTTGTATCTTTAATACTTGTACAGGAAAAAATCAAGAGAGCATGGCATATTTGTGCGGACATTATCATATGCTTGGCGGAGCAGTGCCAAATATGTACACAATACAACAGGCTGGCTTTCTTGAATTAGAATTAGCAGACTGGAAAGATAATAGAATGTAAGAGTGATGTATAATGTGAACATACCATATTGCATTATTCATTTCAACTGGATTATAGATTCTTTGGTATTGAAGATTTCTTATTTTTTAGTTTTCATTTCTGTTAGTCTTTTACAGATATTGACACAAAGAAACATCAATCCATTGATTTTTCATTAAGTGATTGGTTATTTCTGGGTAGGTACCGCCTTGCTGCAATTGATCATGGTCAATTTTCATTCATTGATGTGATGCATAAGGAGTGGCCAATAGTTCTAATTACAAATCCCAAACATGCTTTGTATGTTATGCCGCAGAAAGAAAATTTGCAATCGATCGTTCAGTCAACACATGTCAGGTATTTTATATTATTTATTTAAGGTATTCAATTTTGAAAGTATAACATATTGCAGATTTGTATGGTATATAATCTTCACAGGGTATTAGCATTTTCGACAAAGCCAATAAGAACTATTGAATTTCAACTTGACGATGATGGTTGGACCCAGTGTAAACATGTCAAAGGTCCTCTGTATGTTGGAGAGTGGAACACTTCCAAGTACATAAATGGAATACATCATATTGAGGTCTGAGTATTTTATTATGGGCTCTTATAATCCAACATCAATCTGATATATATTCGTAATGGAACTATAGGTGCGTGCTGTTGATGCCGAAGGGCGGGAGAAACTAGTGTCGCAGCCGTTCGCTCTTGATGGCTCACGATTGTCCTTCCGAATTTTGCCGCGATTGATTCTAATGACCAATGTCAGTCATATTGTACGTAACAGTTAATTTCTTTAGATTTCGTATTACATCATTATCCAGCAAGATCTAATAATATATTACATAGTTCCAGTTCTTGTTTGGGACGGTACTAGCATTTCTTGTAATTCCATTATGTGTGCTTCGATTTCTCCACATGCTGTGCGAAGGTATGTCTTTCATAAGTGTTCAGTTTGCTTTTACGCAGAATCAAATCAAGTATAAAAGTTTATGATCCCGTGATGTATTTAGGAAAGCATATGCGCCGGCCGAGACTTCGTATAAAGTTTTTCCATAGATGGCTAAGGAAACTGTGGATACTGTCAACGGTCGATCGTTTGTTTTTCCCGTTGGTGTTGTATGCTCTTTACTTAACAGTCGGTAAGTACCAACAGCAAAATTCATTGACAAAAATATCTGAGTAAATTCTTTCTAGGTCCTTGGACAATTGGTGAAATTATAGAAAATCATACAGGAGTAATTTTTGCATGGGGTACATTTGTTGGAAATTCATACATTCCTGGTGCCTTTACCTATGCATATGGATTCTTTCAATTATTTTCATTTCATTTACCTCTTATGTTTATTATGGCGCATCAAGCTGACAAACGGTAAGTGGTCACTTTCCAGCGACAGCTATTAATCAATTGAAGACGCATATAATGAAGTATTCTACTAATCAGTGTGCAGGTCATTGATAAGCCGCGAGATTCCTCTGGACTTTGCTATGTCTGCGAACATATACCAATCGCGCTACTAATTGTGATGCAAGTGACAATGGCTTACTTTTTTTGGTTGGCATACGGGACGTTAGCAACTATTTTATGCCCGCTACGTACTTGGTGCATTGTACTTGCACTGGCACTATGGTATCAAGTAAAAAAAATGCCACAAAATTGCTTCAGGTAAGTATTTCACTTGTATTCCTTCAAATCAATGTTTTAGAGTTGGAGTAACTAATTACAGTTTTGTTTTATTACAAAGGTCTGCCATAGCAATATGGTCAAGTCATGGATAAATTCAAATTATGGTCATAAAGGCAACATTGTGATTGTGCACTACATATGAGAGGTATAATCCTCCATATTCTATAGTGGATAAATGTATATCCTTAAAGAGTAATAACACATTGTAGTATATATTTAGTTTTGCAGCATGGAATATCCTACTTGTTAGTTACTGCAACATTGGTAGTAGCTAATTTTATGCAATTTATGTTAATTTGTGACATGCAATCCCCTACGTATTTGCTGTTTCCTCGGATTCTGCCAAAAGAATTTTTGAGTAAAGAAGCAAACAACATTATTTTATACTCTTATGTTCTCCAGTTGGTTCCTTTAAAGTGCCATAAATGGTGATAGACAGAGCTATTAATACAGAGACTGGCCCTATTTACTATCACAAGATCCATTTGGTTGTTATAGTAAATATTGCTGTATTATTATTTTGTGTGAGACTTCTTATGGTATAATGCAATCAACATCTTTTTCGGATGTAAAACAGATCGATATTTTTTTAAGAGCACTTTCTTATTCTTGTACATTAGGAGATTGTGTTATAACGATAATGCACTTCCATGTAATGAATAGTTAAACGTAGAATTGTAAAACAGAGGAGTTACAGTAATTTACAGTTAAATCAGAGAATCCTGGATTTGAAGAGTGGTTGACTCTGTACTTATCACTGCGTTACAGGTGCCACTTCTTTGTTTCTATTCTTCTCTACGTTGAACGACTTACTAGTACCTCTGACGTTTAATCAATGCGCATTGGACAGCATGTCTTGGTTTCAAAATGTAAATCAGGTCAGCAGTTCACTAGAGAATATACTTGATTGCCCCTCTATATTTTTCTATACAGTATATGTAATTGTTCTTATTCTGCGATAATGGTCGCAGAGTGATGAATATGATCTCAATATAGATAGTTCAAACGACATCTATTTACTCTAGCATACAAATTGCTCTTACAAAAACCAAGTCACATCGGGAAGAACACAACTCGACGACATGTGGTGTATGGATGCATGTATGTATGTATGTATATACACAATGTATGTCCTTCATGTGCTAAAAACTGTACTTTCCATACCTAAGCTGAGCACATCGTCATTTTAAGAATCTAAAGTGACAGACCATATGAGCGTTAATAAATGTTGTAAACCTTGTAACAGGACAAAAATTGCTTCCTATACGACTCGGTTGTTTCTTCGATTTGTCAATAAAACAGTTTCAGTTACAAATGTGTTCTTAATTATTAGTAGAAAAATATAAGGAACCTCACATATGCTTATCATACTGCGTCGTAAGATACGAATGATATTAGGAAAGAATAATCAAAAATGTGTAATTTACAACTTTACAGTAGCTTGAAAAAACCACTCTAGATGAATTAAGATTTATTGCGGTCTAATAAATATATGTATAAACAGCATTATTTTACATTTATAGGTTTTTTTATTTTAATAGAGTTGATGGATAGTATTTGTATGAATTAATCAGAGTTCAATATATAGGTATGATATTAAAATTTCGTATCATATTAAGAAACAAAATGTAAACTTTTATTTGTAACTTACACTGTTATAAATTTCGACAATGCCTACTCATATAAATTGACATTACTGTAAATATTCTGGTTGCGGGCAAAGATATTTATAATGAGTCTACGGCAATCCACGCGGACTACTAGAGTTTTCAGTTTGTAATTTCCCTTTTCTCTACCTCCGGATATCCGTTCAGCGCACCCTGGTGTCGATCGTGCCGGGGAGCCTTCTTTCTGTTCATGGCTCGTGGCACTGTTTAGGTCCTGTCACGATGAAGGTACGAATCCGAGAATATCTGGCGGATCCTATGTGTATTTCAAGGATTTAAGAGTTGCTTCAATTCGCAATAATGCAGTGTAAATATCGGTGCCCAAATTTATCGGGAAACCCTGTTTTTTTCATTGATAGGAGAGGTTACAAGTTTGTTACCTGTGGATGTTGGTTGCGGCTAGTCAACGTTTTCAGTGATAATAGGGCTTGAACAGTTATAATACACTTTTGTGTTTAACAATCTTGCAATATAAATTTAGTGAAGAATAGTTGAAGGCTGTGTCAGAACAGAATTAATTTTGTAATAGTTGAACAAGTGTAGAGTTCCCTCAGGTTTGATAGGCCTTGTAAATTATTGGAGGTTCAGTGTATATGACATGCTTTCTGGTGTTACAGTTGAACGTGTCGTATCCCGCAACGGGATGTCAGAAGCTGTTCGAGATTCAGGATGAGCACAAGCTCAGAATATTCTACGAAAAGCGCATGGGCGCCGAAGTAGATGCTGATTCTCTGGGTGACGAATGGAAGGGATACGTCGTACGTATTTCTGGTGGAAACGACAAGCAAGGTTTTCCCATGAAACAGGGTGTCCTCACCAATGGTAAGACTTTCATTCATAATTTCGTGTATTAAAACATATCTTACATCTTGCTGAAGCTATCTTACAATTTGCTTTTTTTCATATATCGGAGTTGTATATACACCTTCATTTACATCTTGCGAAGAAATTTGTGTTTAACAGGATACCCTTGTTGTGTTTTAGAGCGTGTGCGCCTGCTGCTTTCAAAGGGACACTCCTGCTATAGACCTAGACGCGATGGTGAGCGTAAACGCAAATCTGTCCGTGGTTGCATTGTTGACTCGAACTTGTCTGTGCTCGCTCTGGTTATTATCAAGAAGGGAGAACAGGTAGTTACTTTAAATAACATTGGACTTCTGCCTTCAATAACCATGCTGTCAGGGTGTATCAAAGAAAGAATATTTGTCTTATGATACTATCGTACACATGGGAGATCAACCTAATCGTTTTTTGATTTGGGAAATTGTACCAAATACATTTGTACTCTTTCTCAGTGTACGAACGATACAGATGATTCTATTAAACACAATGTGTGTGATGACGTTATATAAAACTTGTAATCTAATTTGGCCATTCTGAACTTGAAATTTAGGATATCCCTGGCTTGACCGACACTAACGTACCCCGCCGTCTTGGACCCAAGAGGGCCAGCAAGATCCGCAAACTGTTCAACTTGTCCAAAGAGGATGATGTTCGCCGGTTTGTCGTAAAGCGCCCCATCCAGAAGGAAGGCAAGAAAGAGCGCTTCAAGGCTCCGAAAATTCAACGCCTCATCACCCCGCTTGTCCTTCAGGTGTGTAACTCTGCTTTACTATGTACTGTATATTTATACGTCAAATGGATGGTGTAAAGTTAACATTTTAATTTTTGATTACAGAGGAAGAGACATAGGCTAGCTCTGAAGAAGAGGCGCTGCCTGTCGCGCAAAGAACAAGCTGCGGAATACGCAAAACTGTTGGCGCAGAGGCAGAAGGAGGCTAAGAACAGACGCCACGAGGAACTGAAGCGAAGACGTAGTGCATCCATGCGGGAGTCGAAATCATCTAACCAGTCTGCGCCTACCACCGCGCAAAAATAAAACGGCTGTTTCCATGTGTTTTCAAAATAATAAAAATGATACACCCTAAGTTTTCTGAATTAATCTCATTACATTTGGGCTACTTAGTATTCGCTGATTATTATTTAAATTTATACAGGAATATTATTTTGATCATGATTTCAACATTTTCCATGCGAAGTTCACTTTGGTCTGACAGTTCAGTTTTGGGAATAGTAAAGCGAACATATCTAGTACTAAAAGCTTATTTCAAAACAATTGAATGTTTGACATTCTGCTAAATTAATGTCGAGCATTTGCCAAATTTACATCCACGCAACATAAATCTTTGTTGTCAAGACCTTTGCATTACGAAGAATGCATACAAGGGTCGAAAATTCTGTCATAACTACATTTTATCCCCGTTCTGAAAATCGTACGTCAAATCAGAACCTACCCTCCAACAAAGATACAGAAAACCAAGTACATGCATATAGATCATTAAAGCCACCAGGAAAGCTTTCTTGTCTGCGCGAGAAAAATCCTAGAGTTGGTAGTAGCAAAAATTTCAGCTGCCAACGAATAGTTATAAAAAGTAAGCAACCGAGTAACATTCCCAGATGTGGCAAGTGCGGAAAGTCATCGCAAAATTCTTGGAAATGCAAGAAGCTAGGTGTCCGTAAGAATAAAGAAGAAGAACAAAGGAATACCGCGGGTAGTGGTAAATGGGTGGCATCTTCAAACTTAAAGACTGCTCAAACGTTTATTCTGAGCTCAGGACCAACACAACAGAGTTTAAAGGCAATAAAGGAAGTCGAAGATAATAGAGAACCTAGTCAGCAGTTACAGTTATTAAAAATCTTTCCAGAGCGTGGGGAGGATATAAATCCAGTTAACAAATCATCTGATGTTTTTAGTATTACCGAGCAACCAACTTTGCCCAGCATAATATCACAAAGTAACTGGCAGCCGTATGATGTACAATGCGATATAGTAGATGCGCTCACATCTAAATTAATAAGCACTAAACAGGAGCTGCATGAAACTGTCATGAGTGAAATAAAGACTGAAATTTCCGATTCGCACTCTGTAAATGCCTTGAGAAAAATTTCGACGTACTCGGTAATGTCATCCCAAGGCTTACATGTCCAGGCTACTTTACATCCGACAATACAGGACTTAGAACTGACCTTATCAAGAGTATCCGCACATTATCCACAAGATACTGCAAACGCAAACCCTGAGTTGCTTGCGTCGCCTGTTACTTTTTTGTCTCATGGTTCTTCCTTTGGTCATACTTCCCTTAGCATGACACAAGCAAAAACGTCGCAATTCATAACTAACAACCAGTCAAATAGTATGGAAAATATTAAAGACTTTGTACTGTTAAATGAAAATATGCTTGCAGCAACACAGGATAGAGCAGACGGTGCACAGACAAATAAAGAAAATTTGAGATCACCTCTGCGGTCTCAACAGGGGTTTATTAAAAAGAATAGTTTTATCGAGACACAAATGAGTATAGCAACGAAGGATAAGAAGTACCCGAAAATGTCTGAAAGACATACATCTGCTTTTAAGGAGGCAAAGAAGAATTCCCGGGGACCTCTTTTCCATGAACAAACAATTATTGCTCCAAAAACTGCCGATGATCCTTTAGGGAAAAACTTGAAACAGATACGACTCTCCCGTGTAAATAACACCACGGTTCAGTCGAAGTCGTGTTCGCGTCGAAAAAGACAATGTCCAAGAACCAATTCGTATGACAGTCTGCCCGTTTGGAAACCGGGCGGTGTAACGAAAATGTCATCTACGAATATTACTAAATCATCGGACATGAAAGAGAACTTACCTCAAAATTCAATCGTAAGGGAATGGCACCGCCATCCTCTCGAGCAATCAAAGTAATGATCAGTTGCATTCGATGAACATACTAAATTCATTCAACTATCAACTCGTTTATTTCCCGACAGATCCTCTACCCGGAGGCAGAAAGTTCTTCCGCATGAAGCATCGACCGAGAAGAGTGCACCGCATCTTTACACAAGATCTTTCAACGCCAATGACATGCGTATGATTAAGATCTACAATTGCTTAGCGTAAGGAACATTAAATAAATCATACTATTTTGCAATAACATTCCATTACAAGGCTTTGAACGTTGGCGTGTTGTGTAGGGACGCAAACTTGGGAAGAGGATATAAAGGAGGTGGTACTGACAGAAGTCTGACTAGCAAGCAGAAAAATTCTTCTTTGGACATTAATAAGGGATCGCGTACAAGAAGTGCCACCGACTTGCCGAGGGATTCTAACAACGTGTGTCCCAAGTCGAACAAAGCATGCGATTTGTTGTCCGGTATTTTAATAAGTCAACCCCACAAAAGTTTGCATAGTTCAGGCTCAGCGCGCTCAACAAATTCGAACAAGTGTGAGAGGGAGGAACGTTGCATGAAAAGTACCGTAGGAGAATTTGCATCAGTTGCAGTGAAGAACAACAAGATAACTACGCATTCGAGACAACAAGCGGCCAGTGTTTGCACTGACCGTACCAACAGTCATCCGCTATATCACGAAACTACAACGAGCGATCAAAAGAAAGTACACGAACCACCCTTCAATAGCTCTGTGCCAATACAAAAGCTGGCGAACAAACCCATCAAAAAGTCACTGCCTTTCGTTAAGCAGAACAAGTCAAAGAAGTCCATAAATACAAGTACAATATCTCTGAACATTTTGAAAGAATTTTTTTATCGTCAAGGCATAAGTGCAGATCTCATAGATAGAGCGGAGCGTGATCTCAAAAGAAGGTATGGGGGTGATGGAAGATTGATTACGCACGTTGATCAATTTGGTGAAATACTTGATCGTAGTGATGAAAGGTGTCAAAAGTTGGAACGACGCGGCGTACGTAACGATGAAGTACTACAAAATGAAGAAGGCGACTTCGTTAAGGAATCGAAGGAGAGTATTGTAATGAATGCTCTGACGCATGCACAAAAACTCACTACGACCAGTCACACTCAAGTTAAGAATTCATGCGAATCATGTGCAGCTTTACAACACAGCCTTGACCAGGCAAATTCATCTGATTCAAGAAAGCTTGTAACCGCAGAGACCCAAACCTTGCAATCGTTTACTTCACTTAAACACGTCAGTGTCGGATGTGATGAAAAATCTATGAATGAACCTGTAACTGATGCATCTGTTGAAACTGTAAATTTGCCATTATTTTCTGTCTCGACTAATACTGAGCGCACCGACCAACAAAGTAGTCAATCGGACACCTCAGTGCTTAATGATTACAGTTCGATAAAGAATGAGAACCTTCTAGCGGAAAGGGTATTTGACTCGTCTTCGAACGGGTCAATAGCATCCTCCGATTCATCTTGTCAGTACACGAGGTCCGTGGAAAACTTACCAATAATTCTAACTCCGCACAAGTTAGTAGCAACTTCTCCACTTCCCGTCACTCCATCTGTTAATGTTGGCAAAAAGATTGGACGCCATGAACGTTCGGTGGTGAAATCGAGAAATGATCGGAGAACTAGGGATAAAGGGCGTGCAAGAAAGTCGCCGTGGTCTTTTAAAAAGGTCCAAGGATCTTTAAAAGCCCGCCAGTTTGATTTCAGAACGGGGCGACAACATTATTCCATGAGACATTTATACCCGAAAAGGATAGCTAAATGCAACTCTGCTAAACGTATGAACATTTCATTATCAGGGAATGACGTTTTTTATAACGCAAGAGCACTGTCAATGAAGCGGTCGTTTAGTGGTATCACATTGTCAGAAGTGATGTCCGTGATGGAGGTTCTTTTATGTCGAATGGATACTGTGAATGTTATCGACAGGAGCTCTCTACATGGAGTTACACCTTCGAATTCAAAATCCGTATTATTAAAACCAAGGTCGTATGACAGCCAGCTATTAAGCATGGATAACGTAGGATTGCCAAGTGTCTCGTCGTTTTCAGTCATCGTCCGAATATGTTTGCTGTTTCTTGTTTATGGCATTATTTCCGTTTTCGTATTCGCGTCTTTGCAATTTTCGATTACCTGTGACTTTGGGAGTTCACATCGTTTCTCTTAAGTTTCCTTTTTGCTTTCCTATTTTCGGCTCCCCCATGTCGCACTCTTATTATATCTTGTTGAACCTTAATGACATCATTATCCGAATAAACTTATTATCTGGTGACACTATGAATATGTTTATTTCTTTCACTACATGTGGCGAAAATGTACAAGTCAATTAATCAGCTTAACATTATTCAGGTCTAAGTGCTTTCTGTTGAATCGTGAATTGTAATTTCGCGTGCGAAACCATTGTTACCTATTGAAACTCTTTCTATACCGGCAGTGAATGATTGAGTAAGCCAAGCTTTTAACTGAGTATTCGTCATCGACTTAAAAAAGATCGTCTGTCTCTTTCTCTTTCTCTTACACTGCCGCGAGGATGAAATGATCGGCATGCGTTAATTTACATTCGAAGCACTCTGCAATAATAAAGATGCGAGCACGGTGGTAACTTTACTATTCAATGCGGTTTGTCAGTCTTCCTCGTCTAATACTTCCACTGTAGCGGAGCCTGTAATATCAAGTAGCTCTCTTGACGTAAACGTAGCGATGATTTTCTGTTCACCCCCCTTTTGCGGTACCAATTGATGCTCCACATAAACGTCTTCCTCGGGTCCGACGTCCCTAAAATTAAGTGTCTTATTCTTCGAGAGTCCTGGACCGGCATAATTGAATTTACATTCGGTCAGGGGTCTCTGCAAAGGATTCTTGAAACTGAGACTGATGGTGGAGGGTCGACCAACGATTAGATCGCCATCGATCTAAAAATGGATGCATAGATCGTCACGTATTGAATAATGACTGTACATTTGTCTATCTATCAAGTTACCTTGATCACGATCGAAGGTTTCAGAACTTGGAAATCATCTTCATCTGCCCACGTTTGTCTAGTCTCTTTAACAGTGGCGATGCAGTATAATTTCATAATGCAATACTCTACTAATTTATCTAAGTAATCATCCACCGTTACCGACAGTCTCAACTGCTCACCTGAAAATATTAGTCCAAAGCTTTACCCAATTGCCGTTTCTGTTGAGATACAGATAGATCTAATCCTTAAAATCGGCCAGAATTCTTATAGATAATTCCTGTACGGTATCTATGTGTGACGTGATGATTAATCTTACTTGCGTGTGGATGCAGTACGAAATCACCGGACGCTCTCTTCACCAAGTTTGCCTTGACTCCGGTATAATAAACGCTTCCGGCTGACAGAATAGCTTGAATGGTACGCGGTTGGTCGGATTTATTCTTAATATTCACTGTCACGGCGAACGGTGATCCAATATTAACACGCTCAAGATCGACAAGGTCAAATTCGACATCTTCTTTGCCTGGCGCCGGCATCGAGTAAAATCGTTTAGCTACTTCAGTACTCCGAACCGCACGGTATAGAGTCAATCTTTCGGCTTCAGTTCCTGGAAAACGAATTTCCATTTCATTTACACACTTCCTTACGATAAACGCTGTAATAGATTGATTAAGTCTTTCTCATTTTTACCTTCCTTGGCTTTGTACACGGAAGTTATGTCTTCTCTATCTTTATCGCCGTTCGGGTCAAAGATCCACGGTGCTTTTGTAAGAATCATTCGGCCAATGCTGCGAAAAAGAAATTCGCCAGTGTTTTGTATTCCAACAATTGCGTTAAGTAAATTTGTTTACAAAGCTGGTAAGCCAGATATAAATGCATCGAGACGGTGTGAATCACCGAGTAAGAAAAGACAGTATTCAATTTCCGTGTAAACACTGTGTTAGCATAGGTATTATGCTAATGATAAGTAGCCGGCAGCGGATTTTACGAGATGGCGAAGGCGACCATCACTGTATTAGAAGAGTGGATATCCGCAGAATAGCAATAAGTACAAGTAAATTCTTCGGCAATCCATCTTCGACTAATAGCTCTTCACCACGGCGGAGATCATCGCGATATATCAAAGAAATTAGCGACGCGCCAGTAATTAGACGGCAGCTTAACACTCGCGGGCATTTAACTACTTACTGATATTTATTGCAATCGATCTTAGAATAACCCAGCTCACTCTCCGGATCCTCCTTCCATCTCATGAGATCGGCATTGACGGAAGCCAGCATGAAGGTTACATCATAATTGTAACCGACTGCACCTTGCCGAATGGCTTCAACAGAAGCTGGTCCACACTGATAGAAGCTATCCGATCGCTCTTGGGGAGTAGCATCGATAGCTTGCCAACCACCGTATCCTTTTGGAAGATCAGGCCTGGCCATCCACACATCATTCCACACATGGTAATTCCAAATGGAGTCTTCGCCTTCAAGATTATTCGGGTCATACTCTAATTCCTCGTTGTCCTTGTTGTAGTACCGATCAACGGAGAGCGAAGCATTCGCATCGTGAGCTGATACCAAGTTCGAAACTACCCTCGAAGGTATGCCTAATGCACGGCAGATAGTAGTAACCACCCCGGCAAATACCCAACATTGACCGTATTTCACTTCTTCGGCGGTTTCCAAAAATTCCTCGAGGATTGCCACACTTCCGGTCCAAGTTGCAGGTGCAGTTCCATCGCCGTACTCGCCGTCCCACCGGCCAGTAATAACACCCTTATCATCGTTTGAATTTACCTGCAATAATAAAACTCATTCGGATCATCGACAGTCTTTCAGTAGCCAATCAGTTTCTTTCTGCTCTTTCGATAGCATTATTTTAATCTAGAACTAGTCATAGGAAAGATAGGCGGCAGAAGGATGTGGTAAACCAACTCACGATCCTTGAAATAGCTCGGCACATTCTAACTGGGTCTCCTCGCGAAACAGCTTTAATACCAGATCGTTCTAGCAATAGTTGACAGGCTGGCAAGATGCACTGATCGAATTGGCCAAAAATCCATTCTCGACCTCTTGAACTTCCCCATGGGCCAACCCAGATTTTTCCAACATCGTTCAGTATATATTCGTCCAGTAATTGATCCTCTTCCATATAAACCAAGTCCTCTGTAAATGCAGATATTGGAAAATGTGAATTTCGGCTCCAATGGCTTCTTTGCTCTACAAGATTTCTGAAAGAGCTTTTATAGTACGCAAGATGATAGTTGAGTTTCAGATAGATACTTTACCTTTGAGCCAAGGATTGAAGAGCAGATATATATCTTTTTCATAGCTGTAAGTGTTGGGAGCTGACTTGTTACCAAGGGTAGTGGTTTCGACGTTCAATTGCCAAACACCGACGGGGCTATCCACTGGACTTCTTACTTCCACCGAGAGATCTAACCCGCTTACACCGATCATTCGAACACCCCATGCTTCCAAATCCGTTAAGTATGTGTCTCTGTTGGTGACAGTGTTCACTCCTCTCGTACCCTTGAGAACATTAGGATTCGGTCCGAAACTGAAGAGTAATCGGACTATGTCGGTATCGTCCACGTAGTCCCGATTAAATCTCAATGCAACATTGAATGCTTGACCTCGTCTCAAGATCGGAGTCGCCGGATCCAAGTGGACCATTTCATAATTCGAGGTATGATGCGCGCTTGCATTCTCCTTTTCGTACATGTACACCGCCTCGACAACTAGTGGCTCTTCTGATGCCATCTTTAATAATCCTTTGAAAAAGCCGATAAAATATGTTGCTTAAAGTGTCGCAGTAAAGAATGGTTATTATGTAAATGAAGCGCGGGGGAAAATGTGGAAGGTAATGTAGATAATGGAACAGATGTTGCATTGTCCAGTATATAGAAACTTTAGTAGAAGTTCGTGGAACGTCCATTGGTATTAATGAGAATACTGTCATCGCCAGGAACAACGGAATGAGAACGAAGAAATATTGATAAAGTGCAGACGTGAAACTTCTCCTAATAGGGTGAATCGTAGCATGCTTGACTAACGTACAATTCCTCAAACTTCGTGCTATTACTGTATGTGACGCATGGTTGTTCAATCGCTAGAAAAGTGTGGAATTGTAAATCTTCACAATGCCATCTTATCTTGAAGATCTCTTCGACAGCAAAACAAAAATTCTGTTACTGAGAATAATTAACTCCTTGCGCGACATCATGTTCGAGTGATGTTACAAGTGATGAGATTCCACGGTAAAGCTTTAAACTGGCGACAACAGTTTAAAAGAAAAAGTGTATAAACTAGACAAAGTATAAGAAAGGTAGTACAAGGCACAACTGTCATCCGAACACCGGATGTGCTTCAAGATCCCGATCGCGATCCACCTTTGATTCATCGATCTATTGCGCAAATATCCGGAATAACCCGTGTAAGACGAATCACATCGCAACGGGCGTGTTGCATCCCTTAATGGCAATGACTTGTCATCGGATACTCTCGAAAGTGATTCATCGATTTCTTCGGCGAAAATTTTGCAATGTTGGTGACCGGATTTCTTTCCTTTTCTAGGTCACTTAAGTTTAAGCGTCCCTTTCGACGTTCCACAAACTAAGTATGCAGGAACTTCGGATGACACTTTCTGTATACGTCCAAACCGGTCTTTTAAATAGTCGATTTGATTAAAACTACATTACGTAAGATTTTCTCAATTTGAAAGTATCTTCTTCAGAGGTTCATAATGGTAAGTGCGAACGAAGTAAATATTTACAGGAAATTCCACTATTTTATTTAAAATCTTTTACTTACCTTTGCGGGTATTTACACTAACAGATCGCAAATTCGTACTTTCGATGTTTTTAAATATATATCCGAAAGATTTGTGAGAAGTATATAATAAAACTAAGGCAAATCACTCAAAACTAACGATAATTTGCAATATGTAAGATTTATTTATGTCTCGACACTTCTACTGTAATTCAAAGCACTCTCTTATTTAAGCAAGATTATATGAGCAAACTGCCGCTCTGACACTCTCTCCGCCGTTTATATGAGGAGCAGCTTCCTAGAGGCTGACCACGAAGTCCCCACTACTGCAATTATCCTCTGTAGGCGCTCCGAGATTCGCGGATGAGTAGTACCACATGCTTCAATGTGTTTTTTCGTATACGCACAAGAAATTCCCGGGAATCCTTCAATATACTCGCAGCGTGATTTTCGGCTAAATTTGAAGATTCAGTATGTGCAAAAAAATCAGTCTATTCACCTTTTCCTTTTGATCAACGAAGTATGGTGTCACTCATAATTCAATAGCGTGTAATTCATTTATAATTATTTCCCGTCTCTTATAATGTAATGCTAGAGATTCGAGTCAAATTATTAGGAAACTTATCATATACTTGTGTGACCTCAGATATACGTACATCTGGGCAAATTTATCTCCTTTATTATGTATCGCGTTCTACAATTTCTCGCCCACTGCAGACGCGTTTTCCGATCAGTGCCCAAAGCGATGTAGATACACATACTTAAGTACGGCATTCTTATTAATCTGATATGAAATCGCAATGAATAGTATACAGGGAAAGTGTTAAAAAATTATCTAATCGTGTTTAGTCATACCCGCAATTAAGTCAATATAATAAACTGATAAAAAGAGTTGCTGGCTGCTGTGGTTACCCGAGCGATAATGACCGTAGTACCTGCTACTTTACAACTGACTGGGGGGATAAATACACAACACAGAATTCATTTTTCATCCATTTATTTGCGTTCCGTGTTTCGGGCTACACAAATTACGTAGTAAATTATTGGTCTGTCTGTTATTCTTGATGTCCATTGCTTCTGTACTATAGCACGCGCGACAAACTGCAAGACCGGGCAATGAGCGCGCATAGTTCATGAACGTCTTAGAAACGCCCGTTTTAGAAATAACAAAGTACACAGTTCATTTTCATTAGTTAGTCAGCGGTACGCATCGCGATCTATCGCCAAATACATGCATTAAATTCTCAATCAAAGTAGCAACGAAGACCATGATTTTCCAAAGCTTTACTCCATCTCCCGATGACGACAAACCGGATGTATGCGCTAGATGGTCCAAATCAAGTGTCGCTATCATCAGCGTGTTCTAAGAGAAATATACCGCATATTGAGCATTCGTCTAAAACGTCTAAAAACAGTATAGTAAGGCAAGTAATACTCGTACAGAAATGAGAACGAGGAATCAGTACTTCTGCTGGGGAATACAGTCAACTAACGCAGCTGCGCTCCGATGAAAAGTTGTAGCGCGGATACGAATTGCCTGGATTAGGCTGCCGACCATTTAATCAAGTATCTCAGATTTGATTTAGCTACTCGTTGCAGATAGTTTCAACAGCTCAAATCTTGTACTTGTAGCAGAATAATACGAAAAAACAACGCAGAAGCTTACGTTATCATAGTGTAATTCTGTATTCCGTATTCCTTACATGCAAAAGTAACGAATGACGAAAACCAGGTTTTTGGTTCAGGATTCAAAATTTTATCCAATTTGGCACAAAAATTGGCCGAGAAGTGAACAATCTCTATCAATATTCGAGAATTACCGACTGAAATGCATAGCCAACGTGACGCATATACTTTATCGTTGTAAGAAAAACAGTAATGCCTATACAGTTCAAACTTCAATCACTTTGGTGTTCGCAAAAAAGAACGTAGAAAAAGCATCCGCTGCAAGCTTTCAGCAAACGAATCTCTGGTAATTGTTTCCTGTGCGAGCTTGCATTTCCTATCACTCGTCATTCAAACCGCACCGGTTCCCGCCTTTATGGCACGTACAGAGCGCAAACTCTTTTCCTATCCCGCAACTTCCTTCACTTCGAAGTACGGATACTTATACATACATATGTTCCAAAACAAGACAAATGCATATAAAAACATAAAATTTTCTATTGTCTCTTTCACACTTGATGTATGCCCGAAAAAACTTAAGAAACAATGTTTTCATAAATTGTAATTCAATAGACAATCCCCCAATGCATATTGTATATTACCTGTTGTACATATACGCCGATGTGTAATTAATAGTACACGGATTAACGAAGGCAATACCAATAAAAACAGCTAAAAATGTAATATTAATAATAATACAATGAAAGTATTTAAACGTAATTCGTAATAAATGATTATATGTATATATATAGAACAATGGTTAAGTGAATTTCATTTGGTCTATATATATCTTTATAAGTATAGCTAGATAATGTAACAGCACTTTTCTTAGATCCCACGTGAACTCGGAAAGACATGGCCCCGTTTATCGAATGGGCAGATTCTAATGTTAAAACAGAAAAGTCTGCTTTTGGAATAAAGGCAAGAGATAAATGAGGCCGTGCTTTGACAGAATTCGTTCTCGATCCTATTATCACAGTCAAACTCCTACCTCCGGCGTCCCATACTTAATCACAAATATAATAACGCTGTTTCCGAACATTCCTCGTTCTACATAGAAGAACGTGTATGCATACCTTCGGTATATGTTCGAGGTAATAGAATATTTCGCGAGCACTTTAGCCCTATTTTGCACCAAAAGAAAATAATGCCCTTCAATTCTAAACGGGCAATCCAAAATTTCTTATGCATAGCTGTACGCGATACATTGTTGTGCTGAAGATATTGCACAATACGAACTTAAAAGTCTTACATACTTTCGCAGTATTTCGTATTTGGTAACAATAAAAACCATCGGGTTTAATGACAACGACGGAATCAAATGGCCTGTAACTAATTCGAAATTCATAATGACCAACAAGTAATTGCGAAATATACAATATTCCATACTCTATTTCTATGTATATATACTTCATATATATTTATATATACCACTTTGTTCATTATACTCTTGTTGTACCGAGATGTTAGGTACACGTGACTAGTTTAAAAACGGAAACCCCATCGCTCGCCGTACGCGCCCCAAATACTTTCCGTTTGTGAATAAACTGCTCGCTTTTCGCGTGCGTGAATATCATCGCGTAGCTTTGCGTGTATGTGTCCGTGCGTGCGTGCATCATATTGTGTCGCTACATCTTGTGTCAGGAATACCTATACTATTCTCAATTATTTTTATGCAGCGTAATAGTTGCAGCCGTGAAGACCATGCACCCAAATGCAGGAGCCTTTTACTTTTCCTAGCTTTGATTTTATTTTACCATCCACGTTGTCAGGAACTGATCAGAAGTAGTTTAACTACTTATACGCTTTCTTAACGTCGCTGATGTAGAATGGACCCAAACCCTGAGGCTAACTTCATTTGATTTGAGCCGCAAAACGTAGCCAGTATTTAATGGGAGTCAGCCTATTACCAGGCATTTTCAAATCCGATTATACTTCGGCGCTCATTAGAAATAGTGGATATCTGTGCGAACATTCCCCTAAAGAGAACCTTTTTCTAAATAGCGAGAATCATAACAGGCATCACTGGAAAAATTCAAGGATGCAGAAACTTGGAGAGCGGAATGGGAAAATGAGTATCAGGTCTTTGTTCTCAGGCGAAAGCCAGAAGATATATGTACCTTATAACTCTATCTCCAAGCAGATCGGATCTAGGTAAACTTGATCGATCGCCTACATTGCAGCGACACTCCCATTCGGATTTCGAGCTGCCTATCTTTGGGCCTCACAAGCCTAGTAGCTAACAATAATAATTCCTAGTGGGGATTACCGAAACAATCCCAGCAATCGATTGCGCCAATCGTTGAGCATATCAAAGACGTGGCGCCGACGACAAAGACAACGACGTATTATTGCGAGACGCTTCATACGCTAGCGAGGCGGCGGGGACTCGTGTTATTTGGTTGAATTAAATTATTTAGCTTCATCGAGGGCTAACTCGGCGCGTCTTCCGGCTCCACAGTGCCACCGGATACAGCTGCTCCTGCTTCGCTAGCTTGACTCATCGTCACGAACTGTTGTGATAATGTTTGCAGGCTCTGCCTTACCTGAAATAGTATTAACAGATGTCCTATACTCCGCTAATAACGGTAGTGATTGCTGGTCAAGTGTTTTGTAGAACGAAATAAGTGGAATGTGTCTAATCAAAGAGATAATTATGAGACACGGTGAGTAATATACCTTAACTATTTGATCAAGATTTGTGTTAAGATAATGCAAAAGTCGATCCTGTGTAAATCGTTCCGGTGAGACAAGAGGATGGTTCAGATACGCAGTGTGCAGCCTATCGATGCGAATCATCATGAGAGCAGCTGACACATAGAGAGCTGCCAGAAGTGCTACCAGTATGGTTATCACTGTGCCAGGTTTCAGTCTCCTTACAATGAATGACTTGAGTGTACTCGTTCTACTAGGTGCAGGAGGTTTTAATGGCGCTGCCGATTCCACTCTAAATAAAATGAAAAATGCAATGCTTAGCTTAGCACTTAATGGCAAATATATAATACTTTGATTAATACTTTTTCCAATTCTCAAATTCATATAAATGCATAGAGCGTATAAAAATATTTATTGCTGAACCATATGTTTGTAAAAGTTACCTTGGAGGTGTAGGCAAACTAGGCACATCCACAACACCGTCAGGTTCCGTACACACTGTAGGAGGTCTTGGAATTAGATCCGTACCGCTCTCAGACATGCTGGAGTCGTCTTCTTCCAGATTGACTTCGGAATCGTCGACCAGCGACGGATCCGGAGTGAGGAGCTTCGCGTCAGCTGTGAGCGGCAGTACATCAGGCGTTGGACGCAGCTCCATTGCCGCGTCCCAAACCTGTTTCATCAACTTGAAGGTCGAGTCCCGTGAAAGCAGGGAGCAGAAGACGTGCCTCTCCCCCTCAGCAGCCACCGCCACCGCATTCGGAATAATCTTCGCCGTCTTCTCTTTACTAATCTGTTGCACCGAGACCGTTGGTATTAGCAGCTTTGTTACGTATCCGAACACATTGCTGTAGAAGGCGAAGTAATTGGGCGTGATGTAGAGATATCCTTGCAGTAGTATGTCACCGACCAGTGCACAGCTGTAGTAGTTCAATACTCGCTCATCAGCCGCAACCTGATGACGAAATTTGGAAGACTATAGATTAGGTCAGTACTGTTCTTCCGACAGACCAGTGTGGGGCTTCTGATGTCTCGATTCTCGTTTCATTGTTTACCATGTCGACGTCGACACGGCAAGTAATACAATCCATATGAATCAGACATGGAGGAGTCCTCGTATTATCTCACATTATTTACATAAGCCTCAAATATATATGGAAAGCCATTCCGATGGAGCTTAACAATCGCGTTAATTTCTGAATGCAAATCTCTAGTTTTTACGCATGCACTATATATTTCCTACTGCCTTTTTTTCAACAATCTTCCGATTGTTAAATAATTATATAGTATTTTATTAGCAAGCTAAAACAGACCTTTCGATAGTTTTTGTACGGATGTAAATAAAACATGAATGCAAATATATTACCTGTGAGAAGTGCCTATGAAACTTTTTCTGCCTTGCGCTGTTAGTAGTCGGCGAGGATCGCGACGATGTTCTGCTAATCTTTCCTGGAGTCTGTGTACCACTACCAGCTGCCATCGATGGTGTGCTCCTGCTGAGTGGCTTCGAAAGATGACTATAAAAAATACAGGACGCCTTTTTTACACGACAAAAACAAGGTGGAAGATAATGCTGTTCCAGATTATTGCGTAAGAAATGGGTCACGAAAGGTCCCTTGGAAAACATCGCTCAATCACATCAATATTGTTGACAGTTATTCGTAGCTACGGAACTACTTTAGTATTATAAAATTAATGCACTAACTGAACTGAAAAGGCAGTACAAGTACTACTGTATGACTAATAGTACCTCAATGATCTATAAATCTTCGGACTCCAGATATCATTGCTCCATATGTCAATTTTTGCGTCCATGATGCTCTACTCACATGCAAATCTTATGGAAACGGATCTTATCACTAAGACTCCAAAGATATGCAATAACAAACTGTTAATAACTTCTTATCCAATCTTCCGATGGATGAGAGTTACTTGGCCAATGAAATTCCCATCCGCAAGCCCTCACTAACAATAACTAGTGCTAGTCTGACGCTTTTTTCAGAAAATACTTTTGGTAATAATTATGCAGCACTAATACACCATTACGAGGCACGAATTCAAGACTGGTGAAATATTTAGCGACACGTACTGTACATAATAAAGTGTTTAGGAACATGTTGTTTCTGGGTAGAATGAATAAGAGTGAAATTTAGACATTCTATTTCCGACGGAGATATATTAAATGAGAGAGAGAGCCATGTTATGTTTATTAGATCATAAGTTCACACGCGAACGCGACACTGAGCGGTCATTGAATTCTTCCAGAAACAGCGAAACACAGTAAGAGTTCCTGGTTGAGTAGAGAGCAGCCACTAGCCACATCGGAGAAATATCTACTGACACGAGCAATATCGCACTCCGCTCGATACTGACACCTGCGAAAGAATATCTTGACATCTTCATTCGCACCTGTCTGGTGGATCAGAGAATTGGTGGAGCAGGGAAGCTTCGTTAAGATAACGTTCATCGTCGATAGGAACATTCGCGTAAGGCTGCTAGACTCGAGTTTGCTAAAAAGTCAGTGGCAATATTCCCAGTAAATATTCCCCTGATAACAATTCCGATAAATTCGCTTGCGATAGACTGGGAGAAAATCTTCCTGACATCTCATTAATGAGATAAAGCCGATAACACCCTTTGACCGGGATGTTGCAAAAGCGTCAGACATGCAGTGACGAAGTATGAAAATTTGGCGAAAGAAAAGCAGCAAGTCCTTCGTTAATGAACCACGTGTTTTCTACTGATATAATGACTAAGCCTTTGATTTCTCAGGCCTGCTGTGTGACCAGGTGTGCTACTATCTCGCTAAATGTTATCGGGCGACGCATCGATAAGTCTCGAGAGGCTAGATGACGATAGAGGATCTCGATAAGAATCCCGTAAAAGCTTGTCAATTTTTCGAGAAGAATCAGTAGGAATTTTAAGCTTACTTCCGCCTACCGTCAAAAAACGGTGCAATCTCATAGATGCAGAGACGACAAAAGGACTTTGTTCTGTCGAATGAGTAACGATTGGCAAAAGGTCTGCTGCTGTTGACAAACATCCGGCAGAGTGAAATCTCAAAGCGATTGTTATTGCACGTACCTATCGTTACATCTCAAAGCTGCGTGGCTTGGACTCCTGGGGGGTTGGGACTGGCTGGCAGAAGCCACCGTCAGTTGGGAGCCGCTTATAGATTGCTGCCCCTGAGAACCCGTGCCGACTTGAAGAGGTGTGCTTGGTGCTGACCGTGCTCCTACGGACCCCGCAGACCTGCACACATTAAGATTAATACTTAAATCCATTGAACATTTCTTACACACTCTCTGCTAAGTGCGTTAACTTAAACCCCTTGCACATACATACATACATAAACGAAGAGCGGGGTGCAGGGAAAGTTGCAATGAACCAGCGATTAGTTCCGCAATGCATGTGAAAACATTACTTGTTTTCGCTAGTGGAATTAATCTAACACTGCAATTTGGAGGTGTGTGCGCTGTCAGGTTTCATAAAATTCGGCTGCCACTGCAGATATAATGCTTCAAGTGCATCGTAAATGCCAGTGACGCATTTTGCAACGAAAGTCGTGCGAAAAATGAACATACCTCGTTCTCATGATCACCGGGCCTGAAGAGAGGCAAAAGCCGATCAAAGCACCGGTTTCTAACTCCATTGATTTACTACCATTGACATTCGACAGGAAAGGTATAGCGCAGCTGAACAAGTTGTTTCCACTTCGAGCCTGAATAGCCGAGCTTCAATGACGGTTGTCGAGTCACGACAATCGAAGTGAGCTCGTCTTCATTCGGATATGCAGAGATTTGAACGCTCCTTTCTATGCGACAAGCATCACTGAATTCTTGATAGGCTACCGACGAGATACGTGACGATAAAAAGTTACAGGAAGTGATGCGATGAAACTTGATTTCCGTTTCCTACACCTAGGTGCGTCTACTCTCTCGATGAAATGCAAGTAGAGCTACTTTCGCAGGGATTCCAGAGTAAGTATCAACAACTGGACACTGGTTGCTCTTCTTTCTAACAAAACAATGCGAACAAGTTTTCCAAGAGTGACTTGGCCACGGAAATACGACCTCCGGGATGGCTACCAAGAGTAACGGGATTGCGTGAGCAAGCAGACGTGAATTCAACTCCAATAAAGGAGAAGAGCAGGAAAATCTATTGCCAATGAATAGCGGACTAGAACGATGGCCAAACTCGCCACAAGAACGCATGAATTACTATCGATGTCAGTTGCCACGCGCAGTTTGATACTACTTCCTGTTACAATCGTAATGGAGACGCACTCTGGGAGAGTGAGTGGCTTCCAATAAATAGTTGAAGGGATATCGAGCAGAACACCTATCGACCCGTTACGCTATGCTCTCTTGTGCGACGTGAAAATAAATAGCTGCATTCAGAAGTAGTAAGAGTGCAAAAGTGTCAGTTCTTGGAGGAAATTTAAAACTATAGCGAAAGAAGAGTGGAAAAACCGATTAATTATTGTACACGTTTAACAATAGAAATTTGATAAATTATATCTAACAGTGTGCCAGCGTTATTTATTGCCGAGCGAAATGCTGTTAGTTAGTAAAAGCCGCGGAGATAACGGCGCTTTTTAAAGATCACTCTGCTTGAATGTCGCAGCCTCGCTCCGAGCGATTTGAAAGCCAACCTTGCCAAGAAAAGGATGCTCATAGCGCCGTAAGACAATCCAAATTCAAGAGCCCGACAACACCGTTTGTAAGGAAACCGAGAAATTGGCGAAAAGGAAGAAATCACAGCACTGACTTCTTATTGGCTTGTAGCAGAGATGAAGAACAGAACTATCACAACGATGAATGAGAGTATCAGAGAGAATTTAAATAGGAAAAAGTGCAAAAGTAATCGTAAGAGAGAATCGAGCCTTCCACGGACCAGCCGGGAAATCAGACTGAACACTGGACACGTCAGGAAACCAGACTCTAGCACCGCAACGATCGTGATCGGACGACCTTTTTCATACTTTACGAACTCCACAATCCCCTTTGCACTCTTATCTATGTATAGATCTACCAATAAGCGCACATACCTATGTACTACCAATGTAATTATGTACATTACTGTCCGAGCTTCCCTATCTGACTCGTGAGTCGAATACCACTCGGCTCCAATCATAAGTTTCACGTCCATAGAAGTTTTAACATTTCCACGAAACTTCTAGAGTTCTAGACACGTTCATGGCTGGAGAGTAAAGCCGCATTTTTACTCTATCTTTCTTGCTACGATAAATCTTTTATTCAGATAGCAAATAATGTAATATCCGTGGGCATTTTTCCAATAGTGATTTTATATTTCTGACGCAGAGGTGAGTAACATTTTTCCATTAACGATTTCAATGTCTTGCGGGAAGAATTGGGTACGTATCGCTTCGTCTGGCACCACTCCAAAAGGTCGAATATTTTCTCCTACAGCACATCAATAAGGGGCCAAGTAGCAGTACCGCTTCCTGTGACTCCGTGGCTCGTTTAATTGTAACTGCACGGTAATAACAGTAGTTAGTAAATTTGATCAATTAAGGGGAATATACAATCATCTTCGTTGCTTTTAATATTTTGCAGTTTAGAAGCGTTGATTTGAACACTATTAATAGCATATGCTAGATTATAACATTTCTTTACTAGATAGAACTCATTGAGTGTTCCATATTACGTAATCCTTTTCTCCGTAAAGCATATAAATGTAATCCTTTTAACACGCTATTTATATTTGTTTTAGCGCAAAATAAACAATCACAGTCAATTACTCGATGCAAAAGCAGAGGAGTGGTACTAAAGGGCTGTACGAGCTATTATTAATAACAATCGAACATCCAATTAAGCGTGACGAAAATAAAACAGGGTTTTTTCTTCCTCATTTTAAATAATATGTTTGCCCAGCGTGTAATCAGGATTTCTATTATCTTATAGCAGGTTACGGTCAGGGACAATCGGTAGACCTTCATAACAAACACTGCCTACGTTCTTAGAGTCACGATAATTTAATCCTCTCTTAGCAAGACACGTTTCGTGCATTATTAACATGCGCCGCACTATCAATGCATGTTGAAGGTCGGGAAAGTTAAGCCACAAGCCATAGCTCTATAATATGTATTAGTGAAGAAAGTTAGTGATGGTAGTGGCAAGGAAAGTTACGAGGGATTACTCTATAAACAATTGGAAATTTCGTTTGATCATACTTTAAATCACTGATTCATCCATTTCATCGATCAAGCTGCTGATGATCAATTTGAACTTTTACTCAAGTATGATTGCAAGCCTGTTGCAATGTTCACGATAACTTCAAGACTATATAGTTAATGGAAGGTATAATGCCTCGTGTTTTGAATGTTAAACAATCCTAAAATAATGCATTCTGATGAATATCTATGCCTGAATAGCATCGCAGGATGCTAAAAATGATCTTCAAGATCTTGTTCTTACCACATCTGCATACGTATGCGACGCATTTTTCATAAACATCTGTTAAGACAGGGACAGTTTTTATACTGCTTCGTGACCAAGATTCTGTCTTTCCCTTCATTGTTGATTAACTGAAAATTTAGATGCGATTGCTAGAATTATACCGACAATATGGAATTTCTATCGTATAAATCAAACTACCGCGCGTTAGAAACTAGACATTAGTAGGAATGGATTCTGTAATTATGATTGAAATACATACATCATGGTAGAACCAGTGTTAGTTTCGAATATTTCAACACGCACATCCATTGCCAATGTTTAGACAAAACTACTGTACCGGAGTATTATTGTATTTCAGTCTGCTTCAATTTACTGCTTGTTGATAGGTATACAGATGCTTCAGTCAGAGAAATGCGAATTTATAACTGTTAACATAATTACGGTGAGAGTAGACATTGTATTTCGTACGGCCCGTTCATAGAAACCAGCTGTTCTTGACCGAAGAAGATAATCAGTATGCATTGGAGTCAAGTGCAATTGGTGATCGATGTACGTATCTTTTCCCGGCATCCTGTTACACGACGCGGTAAATGCAAGTCGTTGTGTTTCCTTTCAGCCATAGGAAGGTAGCATCGTATCTATGTCGACTTATGGTTTCGGCGGTAGAAATTCGGGTCGGGAATCTAAACTTGTCGATAGGACGAGAATGCATTTGCTTATTCAAGTCTCGGTCACCCTTTCTTCTCGGCAGGAAATACAGCACACTAAGTACATATATATACATACATGCATCCCAAATAATCCGATTGTCCGGCGGATAAGTTCTCCGGTGGAAAACTCCATATAGATATGTGCATGTCAAATCAAGGGAATATATCAGTGCAGGTAAAGGCATTTCGGACTTATCTACATATATATATATACGGGATTCTTGCATCTGTTATACAGATTCTGATCGTTTTAAATTATACGCCAGTATCTTTAAGGAATTCGTGACCTTTATCTCTTAAATGCGTCCATCATTCTCTTATCTAGAATTTGGAATTCTCTTTAGTAATTAACGGTCATTTGATGGAGTATTATACAGAGCACAGATCGTATGTAGACTATATACAGAGGATTGTGTGCTCGTTTACCGATGGTTTCGATTTCAGGCGGGGATACAAATAACACGTATAAAGTGCAACGCGGAATGCGTGTGTGTACTTTAAAGGCAACTTACGCTCGATTATGTGTCGATTTCATGTATTATACGCTTGACATTTCTGGTGAAAGTATAAAAGACCTGCTGATTCTGAGAGCAGGCGACACAGTGTTCTTCTTTATTCTTCTGAATGATTTTTGTTGGAAGGCCAAGGAATCACTTAGAAATGTATGAGTGTCCAAGCGTGTGGTCTCAAAGGATCGAATTTATTCGAAATCGAATGGTGGAGCGCTTCGAAAATCAGAAAGGTAGCTAAGGAACGAGTAGATTATGCACGCAGCAGCCCCAAGGTATTAGTTCTCTGAGACAGTGACTTTTCTGTAACACCAAATTTTTTATCACCGTCAAGATCGATATCAGCCTCCTTCGAATGCTGTCGCTCTAAAGATACTATACGTATATTCTTTTTTATTAATAGGCCTGGTGCCAATCGACTGGTAAAGCATGGCAACCCGCGCAATCTTTCCGATTATACCGCGTACATTCAGTAAAGGTCGAAGGGAGACTCGCGTTGATATAATAATGACTTCCTCTAGTTGAGTGACGGGTAAAGCTACATAAATCTACTGTCATATAACTCTAATAGTAGTGCGCAAGATTTATAACTATCATCTCATATTGTGCACGTTACATTCTAAGCGGCAAGAAGGTGAACTGTAAGGCACATTCGATCGTGCCCGGAATACATTTCCAAAGAAAGCACAAAGCCAATTAACTAACATTTTGTCGATTGACTTTTTTTTTGTTTCCAGTGCATCATTCGAATAGCTTTGCTTCAAGGAAATTCCGCTTCTCCCTAAGCGAGCATCGTTGGCATAATGGAAGTTCTATCGCCAATAGAGCGTATAATAATCTAGAAAGCGACTTGCACCTACATGCATTATCCTATATTCTTATACAGGTAAATACATGTATCCATCACGTGGTAGCACTCGACCTCCATAAGTCGTTCGATATCTCAACTTGAGATTTCAACAGTGTGCATCCCCCAACACCTCCTTGTTTCAGAGCTTTGCTGCTCAAGGCACACTGATTCGCTTCTCCCTCACCGAGATATATGTATCTGGTTCCTAATACATTTTTCGGGGTCATACGCGAAAAACTGACAACAGTTTAAAAACAGTATACTCGAAAGTCATTCTATAGGATGCGTAGAAGCATAGACAGATGCAATTTTAAAGCTTTCTCGATCAATGCATTCTCAAGTTTTATTTGCACTTGCGAGAAAACGAGACAAAAAGACAGTAATATAAAATATCATTGCCATAACGACCAGTTGATTATAACCTCATATAATAATTAGACCTACATAAATTACTATCACAAAGGATCTCCGTTCCAGTGTACTAGATATAAGTGTGTACACATCTTATAAGCGACCCTTATATTATGCATCGGTCGATGATCCGCATGTTCAAGTAGGCGAGCAGCTGCAGGCTGCGTTTAAATCTGTTAGCATAAGCAGCGGCGAGATTAGAAGATTCAACACCTTGGAACGCGGACTACGCGTTCCGCCGGATTGGAAAACCACATTCACTTTATAGGCTGGTTTTGTTTGGCTAGAGTCATCCTTGTTTGGGAGGTGATAAGACTGCAACGTGCCGTGATACCGTAAATACAATGACCGGATGCTTGGCATATCTTTGATATTCGAGCGTTCGTTGGGAGAAGTTCGACGTCTCGTGGAGCCTTTTATCGCACTTGTGCGAAAGTTGTTAGGAGCTTCGATGGCGAAAGATAAGTTCAGTGCGGACACGTACGTACGGAAATACACGCTGCTGCCGAGCGAGATGAAGACGGGGCAGCAGTGACGAGAGTGGTTGTAGGTAGTAGTTGGTTGGAGGCGCATTGCTCTGCTCGGCGGAAAGGCATTTCTCGAGACTTGAAACAGCACGTAGGAAGGGGTAAATGAATGCAGCCACGTGGGGAACAGTATTTCGCATAGCGAAAGAGTGACTATCATCGTTTGCTTCCTGTAGCTCGATACGGCGCGCCTCGCAGTAAGCGAGCGATTTAGAGTTTGTATCAACTACGCAACTGAGCTTTGAACCGCCAGGTGTTCGGATTAATCATCGAGTGGCTTGTGTTTGAAGATCAAGATCGGCTTGCTTGGACGCTAGAAACGCATGACGACGACCAAAGCCACAGCAAAAGCCGCACAGCTTGCCATTGTAGACGTTGTTCCGCGCCGAAGCATGACAGACCGAACACCCTGTGTATTCATTCGGATAAACATGTTAAAGTGGATGAAAAGTATTACGTGTATTGATTGCGAAACTGCAGTCGCGGCAGCACCAGCAGTAGCGGCTTATCCTCTAATCAATTAAGTAAGGGGGTCACTGTACAGGCAAGGTTATCGCACAGCGTATCGTATGACGACGATATAGAGGTCCAGAGCCAATTGCAAAAGCTCCCAATCGACACGTTCTGCTATGACGATAAGATATAACGTACCTATTTTAGTAACGGCAACGTTTTTCGGCATGTTAACCAAACAGATAATCGTTATACGATTCTGACCTTTATGCGAGAGGTACTGTTTACTCAGCCACATACTGCGATATTTGTCTGGAAGTCGTGCGGAAGATTCCGCGAACCGAAGGAGTCTCTTATTACGTGGATTTTGTGCGGACCCTTCAACAGTCTAAATAAGGATCTATGGAAAGTTTCATAACAACATCCAATTAGGGTGAAATAAGAGCATGGCTTTGATTTCTGAATGACTGACTCAAGCATGATTTGATTGATGAAGGTATACCAATTAGTCGACTGATATTAATACTACCACGTTTTTGTATCTTCAATACGTCACAATGAAACGCGAGCATTCCAAAACAATTGCATCTAAACGGAAAATAAAGCTTACCCGACATTACTTTATGATTATAGCGATTGCATAATAATTTACGACTGGTTCAGTGTTCGAGGAAGCGTGCACATGAAATCAGCAGGGAGGTGAAACTTATTCACTGATCGTAGTGCGTCCTGTATGCACATCCGGACTTTCGCCGGCTAATATAGGATTCCAGCATTCTAGTTTCCTTGTGCGTTGGCAGAAGACTATCAATCGGCCAAGGCTGGCAAGATGATCGAGTGTTACACGATGGAGATGTGCGTCACCAGCTATTAGATTTCAAAAAGTCTGTCCATACCCCACCTACGTCACGTTATGAAACAATCCCTCGAATATAAGCGATTACAGCTATTCCCTGCAAACCAACCGAGTGGTTTGTCATTTAAGCTGACTCAATTCACGTGCAGGTTAATTCTACTCTGCAGAGGGAGATTTCGCTCCAAAGGTCTAAATTGGGCCAGGGCACTCTAGCCTAGAGCGATGAGATGGTTACGTAACTGTTCCGAAACGGAATCGATGTGTGTAACCATATTTACGTCCAACTCGCTGGAAGGGACCATGGGGAACGTACGAGTTTGTTCGACCGTTCGCTTTACTGGAATACTACTCTGTCCTTCACTTTCACTGTTAACAATATGCCAGCGATATAAAGCGTGCAGCGGGGTTAAGTTAAATATAGCTAGTAAGTAGGTCCACCAAGCCTTCCGCTAGAAAAACATCATAAACATATAGTGAGTTCATGGACGAATTGCGGTAATCGAAAACTGGTAAAATAGACCAGACCAGACATCAGTCGACATTATTAAAACTGACAAGAACATATCCGGAATGTAAGGTGACGAAAATCGAAATGGATTTTGACGCTCTTCTTGTTGAGAATTCCTGGAGAATGGCTGTTATCGGGCGTAATATTGAAGTCGACGGCGTCGGGTCACGCATGTGAAATTACATAACTGTACAGGCTGGCTGAATGAAGAATTGCGGATGGGAGGTGCGGTGATCACAGTGTATGAACGCGACCTGTACAAGTGCTGCGAGCTCGTTCGACGAAGGCACGCTATGAAAACGAAACGGCAGCACCAGCAGCACCAGCAGGAACGCCGGCAGCTGTTCACTGCCACCAGCCACCACTCGTCCACGGGGTCGTCGTTCTGCCGACCAGTTAAAAAGCGGCTTTAGCGGTACTCCCCGCTCACACTGCCGCTCATTAACACCTTATTAGGCATCGATGCAATGCGATTCATCCTTTCAGAGTCAGCTTTTTTCTCCTTCTTGCAACGCTGCTAATCCATTGCAACGACGTGATTCCATCCGCAGTTAATGCTGCCTCTTTCGAGAAAGTATTCGCATTCGCTTAGGCATGTGCGTGATTTAACTAATCATGAAAAGTACATCCCCGGATGGTTTGTTCCATTTTGCTTAACAGCTGGGTGACGTTTATCGTAATGCCGAGCGATAATGACGAGACACACATTCTCATGTCCGACAAACATTCTTCTATAGTGTGATTTTGAATCTCTTGTTTCTAGTGTGCTCACCCCAATTTTGAAGTTATAATTGGAAAGTCTTTCGGATAAAGAGGTAAGTCCAATTAACACGGATTGTAAAAATATTATTGTGAGGATCATATCGGAGACCAGCGATGTGCAATCCCATAAGGGCTAAGGTACAATTTGGGACAATATTTGCTTATCTAATACGTGTTCGATAAAACGGCACAATAAAAAGAATTTCTTCTGGATCAAATCACAGTAACCTTGGAAGTGATGTTGATAACTCTTATTGCTCGATAACGGTGAATAAATTCGCACGTAAGTCACGTCTGCAGTAGTAGAACCAAAATTTGGCACCGGGCACATAATTCGGCTACTAAAAATATTGCTTCAAGTATTACACGGGAACTTTAGGTTGATGAATATGATAAGAATGATAATTACTGACAATTACTTTAACTGGCTCTGCACTTTTCATTTTGTCAGACTTTGTCAATTAATTCTTATAGCCCGCAACGAACTATAGGCGGCTGTTGCCTCATGAAGTCTACTATCAGTCCATTTGATTTTAATGGCCCTTAGCAATAAAGACACTTGGGCCTGACTATCAATGTTACAAACTCAACGCACGATTAACTTCCGACAATCGTGCCCTGAAATAACTAAACTCTTTTCTAAGATAATGTCTGCGTACAAAAACTTAATGACGCACGTACAGTCGAAAGAAAAAGATGGTATATATTTACCGTTATATTATATTATAGTATGGATGTATCGAGTGCCAGATAATTCAACATATTTCCAAAAACGAATTTTCAATGAAAATATACACAGTTATAGCTCACGTACAATGGTAGAGCATTTTTTAAATAACAATCCACAGCATTGCGTAGTTAGTACACGAAATACTAATTAGTGTTCAAGAAATTCTATCAGGCTGTTAATACAAGCTTCTCTGACATCTGCAATTTGCATTGCACGAATCACGCATTCAGCTTGATGCATCATTTGTTCTACTTTGAGAGAGGATCTCATACATCGCAAATCTTGGATGATTCGTCCAAGTTTGCCGAAACTAAACTACAGCAATTGTAGACAAGGAAAGAATTTCTTTTCACGACAGATGTACTGTGTAAGTCGTGGTGGGGCGAGAATGTAACAAAAAGCGTTTAGAACAAAAGAGTTGCAAACAGGTGAGAGATGGGAGCTATGTTTGCGTTCGCCACCGACCTCCACCAGACTCTCATCTCTACACATGCTCTATACATATGTATGCACATCAACTATGCTGCTGTAACGTAGTGACCTAAATAAGACAAACGAAGAGTGTTGGATAGAACCGGGGGCTTTGGAGAAGAAAAAACAGCTCATCGAAGCCCATTTGCTCCTATGATAAGGCACGCTTCTCGACCTTCCTACTGTGTCCTCGAGTCTTATCGCAACGTCATTAAAGCAATAAAAGCCCTGCCAAATCCAGTAACCTGTTCTGTTTACAGTTTTCATGATACATATTTGAAACTGCTGCTATTATACAAATACATATATATACCATGTCTCCGATCCGTTTCGAGGCAAGATACACGTTCTATTCAAGCACGTAGACCTTTGCTCGCACACGCCAAGAAGCCCGGTGTCAAGCGTTTTTGAATCGTGTAATTCTTACATTCAAGTGGAAAGTGAGACACAGTATTATTTGGTGTTATCGTGTCAACCTTTGTGTTCTTTTACTCTGTGCTCTAGCACTACACAGTGCGGCAACGCACGTGTCCAAGCATAATAATATATTTGAGCTTTGAAAGCGTAAGAAGCGGCCTTTCTTTACCTTTTCGAACGACGTAACTTTGTGTCCTCTCGCGTATTGAACCCTTGCACGAAGCACAGCATTGTGGACTCTGCTGGAGAGAGAATCGCCTCTCCCGTATACTTTTCCTCCGGCTTTCGATATCTCCTCCAAAAGCGCACGATAAATCGGACGAGAAGAGGCACACGTCTCACTCTCCTTCGCTTCCCGGAGGCTTGAAGTTGTTGTAGTGTTAAAGCGTCTAGTACTCCATCCTTAGCTGGATTTAAGTACTTTCGATATCCATGGCACGTCATTGAAAAGCACCGGATTTTCAGAAACGATTTTCGATTCTTCTGGTATGTATCTTTTGTTCCGAATAATTCCTAGGTTGAAGCGAATTGCAAGCACTATCGCTTTCTCAATTGCTCTTGACGATCGGGGAAATCCCTTTTGTCTATAAAAGAGTTCAGCTCGTCAAGGACAGGAGATTAAGATAGATCTTCGGTGAAGAAAAGCATCAAGTCTCATTGTTTTTCACTAGGTAGCACGACTGGTGCGAAAGTTGCGTGAAAAACGGATGGAGACTCGTCCATTGGTTGATTAAGCTGTCCAGAGACTAAAACAGCCCCCGAGGTATCGCAGTCTGGTTGCCAGGCCAACAGAACGCAGCCAAAGGGGGGTAACACACCCCGGCGTATACGAACCGACAGAAAACACAGGACTCATGCGCCCTATCGATTACGTTTTTCCGCCTGTTAGCTGATTGTTGCACCTTACAGGACCGTCGCACTTCTGCTTAGTGATTCCTTAAAAGTGAAAAGCGCGACTAAACACTCTCCGAGTATCGAACGAACGATAATCGTGGAGCTTTGTCGCCCCGCTCCCAAAGGAGCAAACTCAAACTGGCAAGTCAAAGAATGAATGCATTCTTTCCCCAGTGAGAATCAATTGCAAATCCTGAGATTTCCTTTCCCCACTGCTAGAAAGCAGTCGTGACCTTCTCTTTCCTTCGTTTCATTCGTAAGCTTTATACGATCGTTGGTGACATTAGGTTTTTGCTAGTGGCAATTGACGATACCGGTTCTTCTCAAGCAATTCTAAGTTTTCCCGGTACTGGCTTGTTACCGGATGAAGAATTCGGGTCGGCACCGTTGTCCCACAACTTCCGGCGCGCTTGACATCGAGGGACAAGACGTTCTGTACACAGTAAGCAGATAAATCGGCACAATGCTCACGTTCGCACCATCTTCCGTTCTGTTGTTTATGTTTCCAGTATTAATCGGTTAAAATAATTATATAATAACACGCACAATTCTTGGTAGCAGCGGAGTCGAAGATAGAAATGTTCTCTCCCCACCGAAAGAGGAGAGCGGCAAGATAAGAAAGCGTTGACTTTGAATAAGAATATTATCACTGTTGGTGTATCGGAGCACGTATTTGCCGGTGAGACCAATCTCCACCGGAGTCAGGCGGTGCACTGGCTCCTGTGTTCGAGATGGCGGTGTCGGGCGGGTAGAGAGGCGGCATGGGTTCGCATCGCGCAATAGCAATAGCACGCGATCCCGGCTCTCGAGTTCTCGAAGAGAGCGCGCGACACAAGTTCTGCGATGGAGACAGCTTCTAGCTTCGCTGCCGTTGCCACTGCCACGGTGAGAGAGCCTAGATAGACAGATAGATAGGAAGAGAAGCACGACGACGACACTGGGCCTCACGCCACAGCCAAAGCCAGCCACAGGCTCGACGCAAGGAGCGAGGAGCGAGGAAGAAAGACTGGGAAGAGAGTAAGCCGAAGTTGGGAGAAGAGGAGACAGACAAGACGTGAGGAGGTGACGCGGCAAGCGAGGCACACTCGTATCTCCCTCCGACACTGCCACCACCACACTCGAGTCTTTCTCACTTCCTCTCACCCTCTCTCACACACTCTCACGCGCTTTTCTCTCTCTTGCTCTGTCTGTTGGCAGCGACCTCCGCTCGATACGTCCTGCCTTCCTCCTCACTCAGACAGCCATCGACCATCCCACTCTAAAACACCTTTCTCTGCCCGCGTTGCCTCTCCCTCCGCCAACCCACTCTCTGTCACTCTTGGAGAGCTGAAACGCGCGAGTCCGAACGCTCGGGGGTAAAAGGATCATCGCGCTCCCGGCAGATTGCCAATCCCGGCTAGAAGTCATTCCGATCGAGAAGAGAAGACCGAAGAGCATCCCCCTTGTTTGTAGCAGTATCTTGGAACTGGACTGTTGAGATATTCTAAGGAAAAGCAGACGGGAGACGGAGCGATGGGGTTTGCTGGAGGGTTTCACTAAGAATCGATTGATAAAACTACGCTTTCTGAGACGCAATGCGAATAGCACGACTTTAGCTAGAAATTTAACTGTCTGCTTTCCCACAGTTTACCTTCGCACGTGGATGCGTCGATCCTTCTAAATTTACTATGGGTTCGCCCTCCTAGATGCGCTTGCCACTGTCGCCGCCTCCAAGTTATTTAAAACCGACCCGATGTACCCATCGATTTTACCGTCGACAGTATCGGCGCTCACTTGCTTAGAACCGGCATCACGCCTAATGACTTTCGACACTGCTGAGTATCTTGATTGGGTAAGAATATTTAAAACCATCGAGGTAGGAGTCTGGCAAGATAATGCTGGTAAATGTTGGGATTAGGAAAATCAAACAGTAGGACTGCCGAAAGCTTGGCAGAGAGAAGACAATTCTCGAAAGATCACGTACAGTAAGTTGAATTATATGCGTGTATAAGAATTCGACAATGGCCGATTGCAGTTCTGTTATTCATTATCGCATAAATAATATGTCCCATTTTGCTTTGCTTTTATTATTGATACCCGTAATACAGAGAGTAATATGTACGAGGATGCAAAGAGCAAACAATTCCCATCAAGGATCGATATAAATTAATTGAGGTGTCAATAACACGCTAAATACTGAGTGGCAGTTCGAGTAAACCAGGAGAGCTATTAAACGTAATGCGATTCCTTTGAAATGCAAACCGGCCGCTGCGAATTGATGAATGGGCATAAATTCATCCGCTTGGAGAATACTATTGTTCCAATTTACGCATTTGGCAGTGTTCGGAATGCCGAGCAACCGTTAATTTATACTTGACAGTGAAGTACTCTATTGTACCATAACATCTCACTTGTTCGCCAATTGCTTTTAAGTTCTTTCTACTGTTGTTCGCTTAATGATTCACTGGATACACCCAATCAAACAGAACTGATTTTACGATCTTAACAGTCACCACAGTAATACATAATCGGAGGCCTGAAAATGTCCTAATTAACTGAGCCTGTTTGATGTCGCGGTGTAACGCAAGCATCATAAAGATATATATCGTGCTGCTAATGTCTACATTATTTCGAATAAAACGGAACAGCTAGCACCGACCAGCTAAACACCTGTCACCTACCATAAAAGTAGATTAGATAACCTTTGTTTACTCCAATCTAAACGTTACAATGATGGACAATTTTTGCACGACTATCTGTAATACAGTGTTTAAATATCTTACTTACTGCTAATGTCGCAGAAGTATCATGAAGACAGAGACGTATAATTAGATCGCGAACTTTACTTGTCAGCGCAAGTACGTCAAAGCACGTTGTAGTAAACTCGCAATTGAATGCACAAGTACTGAAAGATCGTCTAGTTTCCAGCCAGAAGACTGACTTGCATGCTTCTCGTTATCTTAATGGTGGTAGACCTGATAACATAGGTAGCGCACAAAAATTACGGTAACTTCTCTGCTTGGATGCAGTATTATATACCGCGTTATCTTCCGCAAGAAAGGAACGACTATATGCGCGCATCTGCCTGGCAACACCGATCTCCCCTCAGGTCATATGGAAAAGCGTTCAGTGCAAGGTCCAGCGTAGCCGTTGAGCGGCCCCGCAACCAACCAAATGCTGACCCGCAACTGCCTTAAGTATGATAATAGTTGACAGTAGCAATTTCAGTCCATCACAGTCATATAGGTGTGTCGCTCCTCAATATGTACTTTTCATTCAACAAAATAACCTTTAAATTCTACTCCTATTCATATCGAGAATATAATTATAACATTACGTGTGTAGTAATCAGAACGTAATTGCTATTGACCGTTCTATAAGTGTTGAATCCTCCGGTTTTTTACACTTTTGCGTCATAGAATAATATCTCTATGTGCGTCACTTTGAAATAAGTGTTGTCGATACACGGCACCTTCCCACGTGTCAGGAATGCTTAATAATTATTGTTGTCTTGCGCATTAAAAAAGCTAGCCATGACTACAAACGACACTAATAAGCTATTGTTCCTAATTGCTATCTTAACAATCGCCGATTCAATTCCGTGAATGACTGCCGAATGCCATTTAACGTTTCAATTGGCGTCTTTTTCCCTTTGATCTTTTTGCATTGAACGAGCTCGAGCTCTCAATGCACGAAGAGTTACACGCGTGGTCCATGCACGTGCAAGGCATGTCCACATACACACACACATCCACCCCTTCCCGAAGAAAAGGACCTGCTACGAATTAACGGTCAAGGGGACGAAACTGGGAGTAACGATCGCAAATGGCATCTAATTAATCCGACAGATAACGCGAATCCGCGGAAGCCTCGCACGACAGAACAGACGTGGATTTGCGTCACTCGAATTTGGCTTCCTATAACATTTTCGTTGATTGGATATAAGGGATGGCATCATTACCAATTACATGAGCGTTTGGATCAATTTATCGAAATGGCGCCGTTATACATATTACAACACTTCTAAGCAGATGACAAGAGAAACATCTGATGCAACATTCGGTGCGCATTAAACTTCCGTCTACATCATAGTTGGCATTCTAGTGTCCGTGTTCGGGAAAGAAGCTTCCACTCTTAAGTCCATCCCGTTAATAGCTCGAGACAATAGAAAAGGTCCTGAGGTAAATATTACCATTCCACCATGAAGAACATTACCCGGTGTTTAATTAAAAAGGGTGCATACATTTCGAGGCCACCCCTAAAATATTGCGTGAAAATAGTTGAGGCTTCGTATTCACCTTTGAGATCCGAATATAAAGCGGATCTCGAATCACGCGACTAACAATTGCTGAGATTTCGTGTGTATATCTTTAAACGTGACTGTAAAGTTTATTTATGCATGAAACATTTTTTATTTCTATCCATTTTTCTAAGTAGAACCACTTAGCGAGAACTTGCCAAACAGTACGTGTCACACGAATTCCTGAAATGATGGACTAAATACAACTACAGTTAGCCTGGCGATATTTATAGCATCTAGAGCGTCCGCCGAAACGAATGATATCGGTTTAAATCTAGCTGCCTATATTATCTACATATTACACTGTTTAGATTACAATTAATATTAACTTTGTCACCACTTGAAAAATAAAAATAATAAAAATAAAGATCATAAATACGTTTTTATACAACAGATATTAAGCTTTCTTTATCATAGTAAAAAAAGATGCTACGCGAAGAAAACGGCAATCGCATGGAAGTCGACCTTGCAAAGTGGATCTGAAAAGTTTACTGATCCTGACACGTCCACGTAACACTCAGCCGAATCGCAACGAATGTATAATTCCGCTCGGTATTTTGTAACCGTGTGGCAAAAGCTTTTCTCACTAAATTACTGCAATCCCTGATAAGATTGCGCGTGAGTGCAGCTGCATTCCTGCAAATTAGAGTGGGCTTATCGGTTATCAGGCTCTTCCACACACCGAAACAGCCTGCGCAGCAAGACTCACGGACATTCTGGATGACGCAACGGGAGCAGCGTCGTATAGAAGAAAACTTGGCTAATTGGAGCAAGGGAAGAAAGGGTGGAAATTAACGCTGAAGATGTCGACGCGGCGTAGCTGTGTCGGGAATTCCAGTACATATAGTCAAGGGTAAAAGCAGATCGGGAGGATTAGCCTTAATATCAAAAGCTTACACTGTAGGAAACCTTAGAATGTCATTGCATGCGAAAGAGACAAGAACGGGGGCGTCGCTCGTCCGAATAGGAGAGTATGATGAATAGCAAATCCTATACATATGCCAGGAGCACATTATATGAGGCGCTGACCCAGTTTTGCGAGCATCGATATTGCAGTTTTCAAGATCGCTAATGCAAACGCGGCAGGGCAGCGAATTAAGCAGCTGCTCGCAAAGCGCCGAGCGAGCGGTGGCTTCATCACCGAGGCAGTGCAGTGCACGCTGATCATTCTGATTTGATTTCCTTTCATTGAGCGTGGCAAGGGTCGTTGAACCACCGCTATCGACCAACAACCAGGCACAACTATTATGTTGTTTCGTGCGCACTTCCATACGTGGCTACAATACGTCTCGAGCTCCAAGGGGAACTTTGAACAAGCGTGATCGATAGCAGTTGTTCTCTTCACTTGGTGAAACCAAGTTTGTGCACGCGAAATAGTGAGCCTCGGGTAAGTCGCAGTCAACGCTCACAGAAATTCTCGGATTTTCCTGGCAAAGAAGAAACTGTTTGCTGAGAATATTTCCACCAATTATAGCGATTGGCGAGATTCACGAGAAACGTAGAAATCCACGAATATTTCAAGTTCACATAACGCAAAGATTAAATATAGCGTTAGCCGACCAATTAACGGAGACTTGTCAAGCACACGAAATAATAGAATACTGGCTGCCGTTCGAAGAACAAAAATACGCATGTCTACGAAGCAATATTACTATCATGAGTAGAAGTGAATGATTGCGATGACGCGATGGAATTATCGTGCGAAAAAGGCATTTACCCGTGGGTTTGCATATGTACATATGTATATTAACACTGATGAATCAGATCCCTCGGTTTATAGTATCACACGAGCCATTAATATCTGTTCAGACTATACGGAAGATTACGGTCGCGATCTTATCAATAATTTGATATGTATCGTTGGACTAATTGATAACTAGTTTTTAATCAATTTCTATCCGTTAAAGGAAAAGAAAAAACTTCCATCTTACATGCATGTAGATATAATTTCTAGTACAATACAAATTGTGACGTGTATTTCGTTGTGTTGCTGATTCAGGGAAAGGCAAATAGAAAAAGCTCGGCATTTACTGTCATAAAATTAAATAGATCATAGATAGAGCGGAAATGATTGTCCAGGGCCTTATCTACCTTATAGCGTCAATGTTCGCGTGCAACGATGTCACAAGGCTGAGCGTCAATTAACTCTATTAAAGCCACGCGATCTTGTTAAAACGCGTGAGATATTCTCAGATAAATTGTATGTTCGTGATGCTCTATTGCATCAAAAGACAAAGAGTACATTTTACAAGTCCCTGGGGGCGAAGTGTTTACAGTCACGGATAATATTCGTCTTTACTTGGCTTAGCTTGATGAAACAATATATATCAAAAACAAATCACTGGTTATTAACAAGCGGTATTATACAGTCACAATAGTCATTAGGAAATCAAAACAGATTAACTAATAAGAAAGATATCAGTCTTATCACGAATTGTTGAGCACAGAACTTTCAAAATGTCCTTATTTTGTACGAATTTAATAAGGCAAAAAAAGCATTGTGCTTACCGTGTAGAACGCAGTTTGTAAAAGACAATTGGTGTCTCCAAGAATCCAGGAGTACGGTGCACAGTTTGATCATACAACGTAGCGCGCGTTATTGTCGATCTTTTATTTATTAATTTATTTAACAAAACTGTGTATCTCTCATAGAAACCGCTCTGATACTTGCATGGCGACCTGATGCTTTTCAAGTTGCAACTCGAACTGTCCCTGCTGTCACTTTGCCTCGCGCGAACGAATTTTCGATTCTTCATCATTATCAACACGTCACTACGGCGTACAACAATCCTCAAAGTCCAAATGTTCGATATGGTGGACGCAGAGATTACCAATTTTGAAATCGAATTATTTCTCTTCACCGTGTTGAATAAACTTTATTGCCGAATTTGATGAATGTGTGTCTGAGTTTTGGTGATTGAGAATTTGGAGTTTTTGGTAGTGAAATAACTTTTGCGTAACTAAATATGGTAGAACTGTGGCCCCGATGCTGTCGGCTGAATTGGAGATACGCAAGTGAAGATAAGTATAAAATCAACTGCGATGCTTGCAGGTGATGTTATCGGGGGATCTACCGGAAATTCGAAAACACGGTCGAAAAGTTCGTACGAAGCCGCCTCATTTGAATTTACTGCGTCTCGATCCTCGGATGCGTGAGTTTGAATTCAAATGTGCGCTCAGGGAAAACTGAATTAATTTTCCCTCAATGTTCTTTCCATGCAAGAAAATTGCCCTTATAATACCCAACTGTTGTGCCTGTAATACAAACTGAGACAACGAAATACGTAATACAAAACGTTTCATTTGCAGCAACTTCGATAATGATAACACCAGGTCAAATTATCCCGATTAATTCTTATGCAATGTAATTAATACTCCGAATTATTATTGATAAGTGTCAGTCACAAAGGAAAAAAGAAGAATATTTATTCTTTAACTTTACCGTAATCCCCATGTTATTGACATTTATATCGCAGGACACAACTTCATATTTGTCAACATCGAATTATCGCAGCCTAAAGGTTAAATCCATTGATACGTATAACATTGATCATTAGACTCACCCATTGATGACGGAAGAGGATTCATCGGGGTTCGGAGGGCCCGACACCTGAACTTTGGGTACAGTATAGCCTTCCATTTGTCCTTGGCCATGTCCATGCCCATGGTGACCCGGTCCGTGGCTTCCGTGTTTGGGATGACTCGCTGTGTAATCATCGCTATCACTACTATGCGGTGGCTCCGGCCCGACCCCGCTCCGAGGTCTGAAATAACAAAATTACCAAGTATTGAAATCCATAACGTATTTCCTCTAATTTCCATTCCCAAGTCAACGACCTGCTCTCCAACATCTTCCGGCGCGCTGCTCATCCATTTGACCGTACGCAAGTAATACTATTACTATAAATTTCCTCTTAGCACGTGAATCGAGAATTAAGGTAAATATAAAATTGATTCAAACACGATTATTGAAAAGAACATCATAACGTTATGTAAGATATTTTAAAATTTCAACTGTACATCGTACTACTTGAACGTGGTACTCAGCGAGTTAAGCAGGGCGATCATCATTCTATAGTTTCATTCTCTGATTAATAATGACTTCGTTCGGTCAAATCTCTCCTACGTATCGGAAGCGATAAATCCTTTCAATTCTACACTATTACACTTGGAGGTGTGCAAAGGTGTTACGTAACAGTAGAGCCAGCCCCCTCTTATTCGTAAATTTCCGAAAGCCATGTTCAAGCAATGCTTCGTTTCACTTGGATGGCTAATTGGTGCGAGCTAAGTAGAATTAGCTGAAAGGAAGAAACAGCGAGGAATTCTCGAGAGAAATTCAAAGTTTTCCACGTTGCTACCACGGCAAAGCTTTGGTTCTCCGATTCAGGGTCATGCAATTTTCCGCAGCAGAACGAGGTATTCAACACTAACAGCTGTCTGCAATTACTGAGACACATCATCCCAGCCTGCGATTAATTAGTTTAATCCAAGAAAATTTAGTGCGCGCCAAAAGAACGCTCCTTGTGAATTTTGTTTAAAGTGTGGCTTACTCGGCATATTACATGAGGGGATTTGTAGCAATAAGATGAGTAACCATTTCGATAAATCACAAAAAACGGTTATTCAATTGTGTAATGTGTAATCCACAACCCATGTAAAGAAGCGAACCGCGTTGCGAACAGTGGTGGCAGGAATCAATAGTATGCAAAATAGAGTGGATCTTTCTCATAGGAAGACAAGAGCCAAGCGACAATTGGCGGAATAAGTCAGGCGTGATAGGTAAATTCTCGAAACCTTAAATTGCACAAAAATTTCCAGTTCACTGGCGTGGAAAAGTTGCCTATGATATCGCACCTGCGATCAGTATTGTCGTAACTGGCAGTCCAGTAGAGGGGCGCCACTGTCCTGCGTTGTTGCTTACAGCAAACACGTACAAAAACGAACACTCGAAACTGGGTCTTCTCCCACGAGCTGCGGTTTCAATTGTCCGAAACTTCCTGCATCCTCCTTCCGCTTCGCGTATCACGTTACAGCGTTACGACCTTGCAAATTCTCGCGAAATGTACGCGTTACTCCGAACTATGGTTCTCCAACTAGCGGGTTGACTCTAGTAACTTTCCGTTTCTGAATTACGTTAGCCAATTACGTTTGCGAGCTGTTAGATCGACAGCATGTAAGTGTAAAATTTCCCCGGTCTCAGAAGAAATCAATGCCCGGCGACACGTGAATGAACCGTTGGACAATCGACGATACTGTCTCCAGTGGCATTTCCTATAGCGTGGTTCACCGGTTGCCGAAACTCTAAGGTTCGTTAATTCAGAGTGAATCTCTCGGGAGATTCCCCTCACGTACGAACGAGGTGAAGAAAGAAGATAACAGGTAAACTAGTGACGGAGACTCTCGAAAATACGGCAATGCGGTGCGTGGAACGTGCTGCAGTCCGCACTCGTGCAGCTCTCTGCTTCTCGGTGACACTTTCACGGATGTAGCTTTGGATGTAGACGGCTCGGGACGGGACGACAAGCGCACTCCAGCGGGCCGGCGCGTCTGCGCCAGCCGACTCACCTATTGACCGAATATTACCGTGGTAGGTATAGCTACCGAGCCATCTCTACGTACCGTCGTCTATCATTCGACAAGCATGCCAGCGTTCCCAATTCATTCCGCTGCACGGTCGCACGCTGCACTCACCACCTGAAATTTAGTCGACGCGCTGCCGGCTTGATCGACGCCACAATTTACTTCCGGCATTCTTCCCACTCCCTTTCACCTTACACTAGTTAACCCACCAGCCAATCTATCGAGTCAGCCTCCACTCTTTCGCTTTGGCAGCCACGTCTCCCCTAGCAGCCTACTTTTCCTCCTCATTGCAGGAGATTTAATTGGCCCCCAAACCAGCGGGGTAAAAATAATTTCCTTATTAAGGCGCGGCTGACATGTAGGTAACGACTGACCATGTACACGGTAGTTCCTAATAGACATGGTAGGTTCACACTACTCGTCGGGTATACGCATGGGGACTGAATGAACTAATTCTCACGGGGGTATATGTATGTATAGTTATTACAATATGAAAGAAGCGATGCAAGGCTATATAATAATTTGGTAAAATGTCGATTTTATTCGATGGTCTACCTCAAATATTTTGCCGCCGATAACAAGACGGCTGCTGTAATGGATATAGTCAGAGTTGATGTAAACTAAAGGCAAACTTACGATGGCATTGACACAGCTGGACATCCGAGTTGCAAGAGGCTTCTTGCGAGATATTCCGGCGCCGGTGCGTTGATTGCAGGTGCAGAGTGCCTGGCATGCCGGGCAGATATGACCAGGGCAGGTTTGTCCAAAGGTCCCGATAGAGATGACGATGATCTCGCATCGGATGGTACGCGCAATTGATTTCGATCTCCATTGCCGGCTTCGGAAGTCTTGGGTAATCTTAAGGATCCGGATCGGCGTAGTTGTGAGCCCAACTCGCTCTCTGAAGTATCAAAATTCACCAGACATTAGTAGTTAGCGTTCAAAGTACCATGAATTAGAGACTTTAAGTCACCGATTTTTGATGGCACTACGCGCGCTGTCATCAGTAAGTGTGGATGTTGCAAGCGGTTTGTACGTTACTACTTATGTTTGTGTACTCCTTGCTCATGTGTATTCGTGTACTTGCAGCTCGTGCAAAAGTGCGCGTACGATTGAACGGCCTGCTCAAGAGAGACTAGCCGCGCGGGGGACTAAGTAAGAAAGTTCCCCGACTTAAGTCGACGTCTTTTTAAGAAATAGGTGTGATAGGAAGGTTGCAAATGGCAGGATTCGTCCATTCGCCGACGGCGGCTAATTCGTTTAAAGCCCTTGTCCATTACATCACCTACGGTATTATAATGTTCTACGTCTTTGGTGCTACCTATGTTACGTGAGTGCATTACAGTCCACTTGTATAATCGAGCAGGTGCGATACCGCTCATCGTGCGAGCTTACCTTGGATTTGGTAAATTCGCAAAGCCATTCTAGCAAAGTCGCCAATCCATACGAATCTTATAATGCAACGGATTAGAGCATTGCTCTCGGAAATCGGCGTTGAAAGTAGCCGCAGCTGTCCGTCTTATGCAGACTGAGAGTTCAAGGGTGAGGTGGCACCGGGAGCAGAATGAAAAGATGCCCACGATATGTCTGTTGGTGTAGTGTAGTACATTGAAGAATGAGGCATCTGACAGTGTACGGGAAACGGCCTCGTGGCTTACTCTCTAACGACTGAAAGCCGTGGATACCGCGCGCACTCCACGACCAATCACGTTTTTGGCACGCGGCCGCGCATCCTGTCTGTGAAATGCGGCATTTCGCTGAAACTCCTGACACACCCGTCGCGTCCGCTCTTCTCACTGATCGAACTTGATTCAGAATTATTTCCGGACGGTAGCCTGCGTTACGCAGCCTATTGTGCCGCTGATGGATCGAACTCCCCTGCTTAATGTACGGCCCACTATTAAATGGACAGTATCGCGTCCTGCACGCATGGAAAGCAGACGAAATGTCAGGAGGTGAAACGCGCGTGAACGAAGCCAGGCTCTTTTGTCAGTGAAGCGCCAGCCAACTGATACTCGAGCGTTTAAAAACCATTGATAGTACGCACAGCAATTAATTCTTCTACCCGCACGCTCGTTATTTCAGACTCAATTAGTATTAAGTGCTCACGTATGTGCACGTCCGTTTTACGTAGAAGGTCATAAGTTCATATCTATTTCTCCGCGATGGGGAAAATGTGCATTGTGTGTGTGTGTGTGTAAGTGCGCGCGGCCAATTGGCATAACTCTTTATCGAGACTTCTGTCCTATAATTGTGTCGAACTCTCTGCATCCAGGGATCTGCTTGGCTCGCACGTTTTGCTAAAATTACCTGAGACGGGAATAATTTATCTGTTTGTTTCAGCTAGACTGTTTCTTTAGCCTCTACAATAATTGCGTCGTCACCCGAAGGACTGTTTACTGATTAATACCGCTGGTACTTGAGATACACAGAAGTCTTAGGCAACGTGTACGCATCCGTATCGCTACCTTGAAAGAAAACCGGCATATTTCTATAATCTGTGTGCCATATTTCTAGGTGGAAAAGTTTCACTAACTTGCACATTGAACCAGCGGAAACCCTTGGGTTTTCATCAAACTTATCTTATTCAAGTTTTGTCAGTTTTCTTTTAAAATTGCTGCATGCAGTCGCGTACATAAAGTCGACCGCAGTACGTCACCAACAGTACGTACCTACGTTTCTAACACTCTTCTAGAGTTACGTAGACTCTACCGATACCGATACGGAATATTGGTATTAATGCAAAGTAGAGCAATTCAACTAAGTTGCCTTTTGATGTGCAGTGCAACTCTACTTTTAATCGGCGATGACCCAGTCCTTCGGCGGTATGCGCCTCAGCCTATCATGTCTAGTTGAACTATCGACTTTCAAATTGACCGAAGGCGCTTTAAATGTATAATCAAATCGGATATTACTTAATTCAAATATTAACCGAATTCTAGATCAATACAGGTTTTAAACCAATTATTGCGTTTTTCCTGACTCCACCAGTTTACTATTTCTTTGCGAGAAAGACTTTGTTTACGGAAAGAGGATAATAATAAGCAAGGGAAATATAGGTATACTGCCGAGAGCTAAATTATCGTTGTCAAAGAGGATTTGATAATGGAAACCTCACACACTCAGCTTGTTGTTGCATTACATTATGTTTATCAATAACATTCATTACTGGTCTAATGGTAATTTGCACCATTCGACTTCCATAAAACGACAATTAGGCGCGCCTTTCCTCCTGTTCGTGATCGAATAGGTCACCAGGTGAGTGTAGTAGTAGAGTGTGAATATACGTATTTTGAACCAGTGGTCGTGTATTACGTAACAGAGACTGAAGCTTTAATATTTCGCATATTAATGCTGCCTTCAGGACTTTTTTCCTCGGATTCACAGAGCTGTCTGTTATGTTCTAACTACGTAAAAAGCTGTTATGGACGGGTGAATAATATGGGGCTTAAATTTCCATCAGACGTCAAATGTTTTATACTGTAAACAACTAAGAAAGTACTGATGGCAATTTTTGTCAGTGAGAATTACGAAGAATGATTTGAAATGCTAGGGGTTGCTTGCCAAGGACTCTGAACTAGTGTATATGTCGGTGACTCGTATATTTCGGACAGCTAAATTAAGTACGATGAACTTTGTATAGGTCTCTGTCTGACATTGTATTATCCACGAGTATAAGAAGCAAATACAATACTGTACTGAAATGTGGGAAATTGCAGCATAAAGTAAGTTCTAGGATGTTTGCTTTCGTACGTGAATACGGATTTGGGGCTATTGAGCGGGAACAATTTCCGCGACCTTGGTGGAAAAGAACATAACGCCTTTCACATTTTGAAGAAAGAGGAAACCAATTGTTATAATGACTGGAACGCGTTTATTCGGAAAATCCATTTATTCGTAGTGTAATATATTTGCGGCACTGATGCACGAACACATGTCATTACAAAAAATTGTCCAATTCACAGAGAGACGGAAGAATTAATAAACTGAACCAGGCATTCCAATTTGTAAAATCTAAAGTCTAAAGGTCTTAACAAAAATTTACATTTGTATAGAGCTATACATTATTATAAAGTTTTTTATCGATTAAGAGAATGAAACAGTGACAATATAATAGGTTGATTCTTACCTGTGGTAACAGCTGAATGAGGTATCCGTAAACTATTGCCTCGCCGTAGACTTCCACCGGTGCGTTCAATTGGAGAATCCGACGGTGGTGTTACCATTTGTCCCCTCGAGAACATGAATATTGTGTAAAAAAAAGGGGGAAAGTCAAAAAATGGGTCCTACTCCGACCTGCCGTAGCACTCTTCGTTAACGTCGCCTACTCGGTGAACCGTACAAGTGGAATTTCTGAGGATGCCTATCGACCGCCGTCTTGTACCTCGTGGCACAATCGAATGAATCGACCAATAGAAGTAATAGAGAATAGTCACGTGCAACTTTCGACAACATATTCCGTGTAATCCGTTGTCAATGCCGCGGTTAGAGCACGTACAATGTCACCCCGAGATTTTTTACAGTTCCTACATTTATCAATCGGCCGTGCGAGGCATGGTCAAGTAGGCAAAGAATCTAATACTTTGCTCATTGATCGAGAAATAGTAACTGTTCGTGATGATCGTATTCTCACTGCTTGTTAAGCCATTTAAATTTATGCGCAGGTAACAAAAAACATGAATGAAGTTGTGTTTTTTGTTGCTCACTTTCTCACACCCCGTCGATTTCTATCAAATCAGCTGTACAAGATTGTTTCGGATGTTGCCACTACCGGCTGCCGGCTGACCAACACCTTGAAGTTAATTTGAGGTTGCAATTAAAACACTCTTGGCGAACTTCCCGTTTGAAAGTAATACGATGCTTCGAGCTTTTTACTGGTGAAAGAAACTAGAGAGCACTACTTCTTCCCTCCTCGATCTGTGGCAGCGAACTATCGAAGATTCTGAGTCAACGATGAGGATGTGTCACTTTTTGGGAATTTCACCACACCACTGCCTCACACATTACACTCCCATTCACTGGCGTAAGAGTCGAGCAAAAAAAGATTGTGTGGGGATTACCCGGCGACGTGTTGCGTTATACTATGTAGTACGTAAACGGCTCAGCTTCAAATGCATGTGCCGATTCATAATCAAAATAATAAGATTAAATATAAATACAGAATAATTCAGTAAAATTAGTAGCGATGATGAATTTATTTCGACTTCCTTTTTTATTGAATTGCAACAACCGCTCATGGTCATGGTATCCGACGAAGGCAAAATTTTGGTGTGCACATAACGCGTGTTGGCAGTCGACTGGGAAGTTCCTTCAAAAAGTTAAAACGTTTATTTTCGTTTAGATCGCGGTGCCAAAAGAGAACAACACAGCCAAAGTTGAATACGTATGTGCTCACACTGGGATTGGAGCGATTAGCATGGTAAATGGATGTGAACGCTGTCGTACTAAAGTGACTAAAAACACGAGCTTAGAAAACTAACATTCTCTTCATATTTCAATAACGTTTTACTATACACATATTGTTTTGTGATAATACTTCCCTATAGCCTCAAGAGATGTTTCGTTATATTCGATAAATACATTGACGTTCTTGAGCACAGGTCGAACGCTGTTTACAAAATCAAACATCGGTCGACGTATACAATCGTGTAGTTCATTTCAATTCATTAAAATCACATTATTAAAAAATAAGTATCAATGTATTATGTATGTATATACCATAATGTATATTTAAATGATACTTATTAAAACAATTCTTCCATTATGTTGAAAGTACGCCGCGCGCATCAACGCGGTGATAGAACACTTTGGGATACAATTCACGAGCAATACATCACTGCCGATAATGTAAAAAGCATGTTGGATGTACAAACATTATTGCACGTCTCTCAACATACGTCTCTCGAACTGTATGGATCAATATTTACGCAGGCGTAACAGTCTATTAAAAAGACCAGCTTTTCTACCTCTAATGAAATCACGAGCTGTCCTCAAAACCAATAGTTTTCAAAAACCTGAAGAATCGATCGATTACTACTTTCTCATGCTGACCACGTTTTGCCGAGACTTCTGCGATGTGTTGGGTACGTGTACGGAAAGCTTTTGTCAGGAGGTCATGGCAGATTGTTACTTTATCCTCCGTCTCTGATCGGTCGGCAATTTCATTCATATTGCTTCGGTAATCCCTTGGGTAAATCTCATTTCGGTAACTAGAGTATTCTTTGTATGAGATAATTAACAATTTTAAAAGATGCGCCAGGAACCTACGATGAGACCACAGTGCTTCGTGATCATTGTACATACAAATAGTGCTTTCATTCAATAAACATTCTTCTGCCCAGTAAGACAATACTTGCAGACATAGTTGATGAATCGAAAGCATTGAAATTTTCCCATCTTCTCTCTGCATCAGGTCGAAAAGCCTTTGCAATTTGCTTATGTCACTCGTTTCACCAATGTTCGATTTAATGTATGCAAAAAGTTCCTCCTTGCGGTGTTCGTAATATGTAATCTGAGGGCACTTCACTATGGGTTCCATTGCAAGGTTTTTTAACTCAAATGCATACTTTTCCAGTAGGAACTGTCTATAGGCAAATCCGCTATAGTCTGACACATGTCGTTGAGACCATGCTAAAGAAGTTTTCCATTCCTGTTCTAATGTTGGATGGGTATATCCTCGTATCTGCCGTAGGTTTATAATGTGCCGGCGATGACTCCATGCGTGATAATTGTTTGGGTACCTATCGGCACACGTGCCGGCTACATCTAGTTCGGTACACAACAATGAGGTTTCCGGAGTCGGGTCGTAGGTTTCGTCTTTCACATTTAGAATGAACGAAAGTAGCCATCGGCGATATGTAAACGCCTCAAAGCATTTTGGCTTATGGTACAGCACTAATCTTGCAAATGAAAGTTCATCGGTGGCATCAAGCTTGTGACTCTTCACTAACTCTCGTCGCATGTTCCAAAATGTTGTGGCATCTGGGTTTAGCAAAAGGGCACCTAATAACCATCTTGCTACCGTTGTTGGCTCTTCCCGCCTATGCTTGTTTCGTCTGAGTCCCAGAAGCTTGTGGTAGGCGTAACAATAAAGAGGCTGCACACACCAAGAGGCCAGACCAAGACATTCCGATTGATGAAATACCGGCGATCTGTTTTCATTATCTTCTACAGGAACAATTTCAAAGCTTTTGCTGAAACAAAAATGAGATATAATTATTCACTACAGCCAAATATTTTTGATTGTCAATCTATGAATCTGCTACCTATCAGTATCAATATATTATCATGACAAATATATGTAGGAACAATAAATATGGCTTCGAAGTAGTACAAACCATTTTAAATTCTTAAAATAATATGAATTTGAAATTATAAAATACATTGAACACTGATTTTATGTATTCATGTAAATTCAATACAATCTGTGAATCATCAGTTACTTTTAATTTTATACAATTTATTGATGTTTATGCCTTCAATAGCATTCTGAATGTGTATACTTCTACATACTGTGTATAGTAATGACACACAGGCATAAAATCGGCTGCTGCATATTCAAATAGCACATTTTGATGTGTATACAATATGACCACCACGATGGTACCGGTTTAATGTCATGAATATCAGATTCCAATGTTACATCCTGCTGTCGTATTTACAAAGCAGATCTTTCTCAATACACTGTAAACACACACGTACATACGATTTGCACGATCAGCACAAAGTACGCGCGAACCTTACGTATTTTCGTATTGCAAAAGCAAGATGAAGCCTAAGTGCATTATTGATTTCTTAATGCATCGAATATGACAGCAGATGTGACACAAGATAATAGCAGAAATGTTTCATGAATATTTGTAAAGACTCCGCCCTTGTAATGTAGCCGAAAGGAACACTTACAGGGATGGATCCTTCTTCACCACATTTTCAATGTCAGATAGGATTTTCTCTGCCGCCGGGAATATATCGTCCTGCATTTTAGAATCGGCAGCACTCTTCGTTACATGTCTTGGGAGTTTAAATTACAAACAGACTTATAATAATTAACACCACTCTTTCTCTCACTGCACGCACTGCACCTTGCCAATCTTGCCAGTGCAGGCACGATGGGCACGATGTAGCATTTCCACACAAGTCTGGAGAGGGGATGGGTTCGGCAAGAGTTACACACAATGTGATAGATACGAATCATACGAATACGAAACAGTTGATATACTGCTCGAGATTGATGTTTGGGCCTTTGGGCAGCCTTTCCAAAGTTCTGCGAATCGTCAGACACATGCGCGTCCGCGCGAGAGCTTTTGGAGAGTCGACTATATATATAGATTCAGCATCGGAAAAGCCAAATTTCAAACGATGACTATTGTTGTTCAATAGGGCGAAATCAATCGGAATAAGCGGTGCGTCCGAGGAATCACATGTTCAATTGACAGATAGGACGAACTGGGATGAACATCGCTGTATCTGCTGTTCTACTGCTCCGCGCTGCGCTATAGCTTCCGGTATCTTATCTAAAGTGCTATTTTGATCAGAATTAGTACTTCCGTCCCCGCTTTGCCGCGGCATTTTATTAGCGTCAGTGCCATCTCTACTGTTTTTGCTCAGGTTATAACTGCACTTGACTATTAATATCAATCAATTGGTAAATATCTGTCTAATGCGCAAGTAGATACAAACAAAGTCTAACAGCGCAGTGCGACGTGATTTAGCCGGTTTTTTATTAAATTAATGATAAAACGTTCGAATTCGGACTCTTTTGCATAACAAATTTTGCAAAAAGTGAATTTATTGCAAAAAGGGGAGGAAATGATATATAACATATAGTCGATTTTGGTGACAGAGTGATACCGGTTGACACATGAGAATATTGATGAACCTCCATGAAATTTGAAGAGCAACGTAACTCTCCGGGTATAAGTTAGTCGTACCCTAGCCGTAGCGGGGCTTCGGTCGAATTCTTTTCAAGCTACTCATCTGACCTTATAAGGCAAAACTCGCTTAATCAGTGAAAGCTTCCTTTTCTGCACAAGAGGTAAAATATTTAACTTAGAACAACATGTCTGATCCGCGCATAAGAACTCTAAAGATAAAAACTGGAGTAGTGAAACGTCTCGCTAAAGAAAAAGTGACATATGAGAAAGAAGCCGCACAGCAACGTGAAAGAATACAAAAATTAAAGGACCAGGGTGAGACTGCTTTGTAAACTGCGATCGGTCGCATGCTACACCTTACTATACTTTATTCTACTGGCAAATGCACCATTCGGCATATGCTTTATAATTGCGTGCATTGTTTTTACTAATATTTGGATACTGCCAAAACCAATCAATTATTTATGAAACAACATACGGCCTTACATTACATTCTTACTATATTACGTTCTAAAGACTTTTTATATTTTTGTGCTACTATCGGCTTTTCGATATCATTGCAGATAAAGATGGTTATGATATAAAGAAGCAAGAAGAAGTACTTCAGGAATCGCTGATGATGGTACCAGATTGTCAACGCAGACTTGTAAAAGCATTTGAAGAACTTAAAAAGATTTTAGATACTGAACAAGATTTGAAAGAGATAGAGGATTATGCACAGGCAGAAAAAGTGATGCAAGAGGCAGAAGCTCAACTTCCTAAAGAGGGCGATATCCTAGAAATGTGTTAGAATACACAGCCTATTTATTCTGATGTCATATTACCAAATAACAATCAACAACATTTTTGTTTAATACTGAAATTATAACCAGAGCAGTATATTCATTGTGCACATTAAGAAAATTATAGAACTAAGATATTTTGTAGTTCATAAGACTTTTGATTTATTAGCATTTAAGTATTGCTTGGTGACTCAAAATCTAAAATAACAGGGTACTGTATCAAATTTAATATTTTAAAATGTACCATCCTGTTAATACACCCATGTATGGTACAAATTATAACCCAAATATTGCACAAAATTATCAGTATCTGCCATTACCAAGTCATAAGAATATTAGCAACGAAACTGTATCACTCACTACAATAGAATCAAAAATCAGTGAGGAAAGAAATTTGGAAGAATTTCTTCGAATAGCAGAAGACAGTACTGAATTAAGTGAACACAAAGAAATAGTCGATGCATCAAAAATCAGTAAAGCTAAGACTGCCTTGTCATCAGCATTCATATTGAACAAGAGATTGGAACAAATTTGCACCGAGCTTAATGATCATAGAAATTTATCAAAGGAGGTATGGGAAGAAAAAATTGAGATTTGCAAGAAACTGAAAGATGAAATTTCTGCATTATTGGCACCATTTCAAGATACAAAATTTCTATGCAAGTTGAAAAACAAGATTGTAAAGCGTAAAACAAAAAGATTAAGAGAGAAACTTAAGAAAGACAAATGGAAAAATGAGAAACATGCTAGAAATGAGACAAGAGCAAGAAAACATGCTGAAATTGATTCTTGGATTAGAAAAGAGCAAGCTGTGATTGAAAAAGAAAAGCAAGAAGTGAATTTACGAAGGGACGCTGATATAATTCTATCTGATGTCAGAGGAAAGCGTAGTGACGCACGAAAGTATCTTGGGGTTTTAAAAGAACTGAAAAATCTCAGAAATGTAAAAGCCAACATTGCTAAGGCAAGAGGAGAGCACATGTCATCCGCTGTTGATGAGGCATTCAGTAGCATAATTGGTACTACTAAATTCAATGTTTTTAATTCTGTTTGTGAAACATTTTTCTTATGAACATCTTCATTTTAGCCAAATTAACAGAGCAGTGGCTAGCATTGGATAGAGAATATTCCATTGAGGAACAAGGATTGAAACTAATGTTGAAAACTGACAATGATAAGAGGATAGCAACTCAGAAGAGAAACGCTTTCGATGATTGGGAATACACATTATTTGGCAAGAAAGTATTGAATTTTGATCAAATGTCACCAGATTTGAGAACTTTTGTTATGACTCGGTAAGATATATACAGAAATATATAGATTTAACTTCTTCACTATAAATAAACTCTATAAGAACAAATGCATGGCAATAGAAATGTTATGCTATTATTTACAGTTATCCTATTTCTATTTCAGGTGTGCTTGGGATAAATACATAAGTTCTAATAATGACACAACACCAATACCCATAGGGTGGATTTTGCCAGATAAGCCGTCCTCTGCAGCTTGGCAAATGTGTCTAACAAAAGAACGTTAATGAAATAAGTTTGTGTAAACATAAGTGTTAATTTATACAATTACAAATACTTTGGTATAAATTTTTTAATTAATAAATCGTTAATTCAATATCGCATATAATGACAATAAACATAGACTTTTAATTCTCTCATATGTTACAAAATAGACGAAGAATATTTCATTTTTTGTATATTTAGTCAATAACTTTTTTTATTAAAATATTTGTGGAAAATATGTACAAGGACTATTACTATACAATAACAACACGATATATTAGCTTGTACTCATGCTATATTTAAAATTAGATTCTTTTGTGCTGCATCTGATGGTTCTAATGTTTGTGTGTCTTTTACTGGTGCACAAGATGTGGCTTCTGCAGCAGATAATATCATGTGCAATTTTCCTTGTAATTCAGTCAAAGCAAGTATTAATTCTTCTTCTTCTGAGAGCTTATGTGCCAAGATGGTAAACATTTTTCGAGATTCGGGTGACAGAGCATCCAAGTGATCTTCATATACATCTATTAAACATAATCAATTAACACCAGCATAATTTGCACAATTCACCTTAGTTAATAAAAACAGTTGTAGTTACTCAACATACCCATTAAAACATTGGTAACATGAACTAGCACTCTTCCAAATCTTACACTTCCAATGTGTCTATTTAAGAATTTAAGGATATTAACAAGGGATTTTCCATCCCTTCCAGCTAAAGCCTGCTTTAAACCTTGTCTCCTAATAAGTTCTTGCATGAGTGCTACTGTAACATGGGGTGTTTTGTTCACCACGTAACTAATCATAACACAGTCCAGTGCCTTGGAATACTGAAACTTTCGTAGGCAAGAATCGTGTTTCGCCATAATTTCTTTGACTTCTTCTTGAATGACCATGTCTACACTAGATGCATGCAAATTTTGCGCAGCGAATCTATACGACACTCTTTTACGTTGCGGTTTTTCCGTTTTTACATCTTCTTCCCGCCTTCTAACAGAGATTAAGCCATCTACCATTCCAGCTACTATAGTCTCATCATTTGCCTGTAACAAGAAATAATATAGAGCATAAAATCCTCATCTTGGAGGATAAAAATAATATATTTTAGTAGAGAATTATTGTATCTTACACTTATTCCAATACTTAATATAGAGTTGGGGTAATCCAAAGAATGGACAGTCTTATATGTTCCTGAATCGTAAATTTTAACATGCCTATCCAAAGAACCAGATACTATTCTCTGACCATTCGATGCAATCTTTAGACATGTTATTGTTTTATGATGTTGTGTTATTTTAGCAAGCAACCTGCCTCCAGCCAATGCATCCCATACTCTGATTTCTGTGCCACCTATTTTAATAATCAATGCTTTAGTCATAAGCCATATAGTTCTTAGGTCACAAAAGTAGAATTCATACCTGCAGATAAGAATATTCCACCTGATGGTAAAAATAATAAACTTTCTACTGGTGCATCATGGCTCACACTAAGAATTCTTTTGTCCGTTCTTGTATCATACATATTAATACACTTATCGTATCCTCCTGATACCAATATGTCTGTGGAGACTGGATTTAACGCACCAGCCCTGATATAGTCAGTGTGGTCACTAAACGATATTATTTGTTTTTCATTTGGTATATCCCACAATGCTACACTCTTGTCATCAGAAAATGAAGATATGTGAAGATTATCAGCAGTGAAGAATGTTCTATGGACAGGAGCTTTGTGGCCCGAGAATAGCCTGAGAAGGCTTTTTGTTCCAACATCAAACAGTCTGATAACTGATTCCTCCCCACCAGCACAGAGCAATTTGCCATCACTGCGAAAGGAGCCACCATAAGCAGCTTCTTTGAATCTGCTAAGATTTTTTGTCACCAGTTTTGTAATAGGATTATAAACTTGCACTCTCACCGAACAAGTGACAGCAAAATAATGTGGTTCTACCGGTGAGAAATCGATGTAATCAATGGGACCAAATTCCTTCACCAGTACAGGAGGCTGTAAAATAAGCGAAAAAGATTTTCATACAAGTGTATCGCATTGAAATGTCTTAATTATTTTTGAAATCTTCGCCGGAGATTTTTACGTCAGGTTAGGTGTAATACACGTGGGTATCGAAACTTAGACAATCCATAGAAATGAATATGGCTTGCAAGACCTTTCTGTGACAGAGGAATACTCACTGAATACTTCTTCCAGTATATGTTATCTGGGGTCAATTCTGGCCCTGATCGTGTAAATATTTTAGTATTTGTCTTTTTGAAGGACGTCATTTTTGTATAAAAATGTCAGCTGTAATGAGCCCGAGTAGGGGGAGCGAGCTCTTTATGTTGACAAGTTCGTACAAGTTGGTTTGTTTGCCACTGTATAAAAGACGTAACTTTTCTGTTATCCTGGCATCATTTAGTTGGTGTTAAGCAAGAAGTTTCAATTAAAATTCTTTACTGAAAGTGCACGACTGACACACGAAGAGTTAAAATACTTTTCCCAAACTCTGACTCGCACTGGCTTACACGACTCGTTTCAATATGGCGATATAATAGTTGCTGAGTGACCCGAAGGTTTCCTTGCTTATCATAAATTTTTTACATGGAACGACAATAGTCACGTTGGATTGCATAAACCACAATTGCATATTTGCAACCATGGAATTTTTGGTGTATGAATAGATGGTATACATCGGAAACAACAGTTCACTTGGTGAGTTCGACAGACTTGGCAGATGCCTTTTTCGTATTCAGCATTGGCAAGTTTTACGAACCGTTGGAAAAAAGGAAAATGCGTGCATTACAAAAAAACTACAATAAATATACGTAAATCTGTTTTTCCCGAAAGACATATATTTATGTATAAATTCACCACGTATTATCTTTCTTTCAGCTTGAGTGGAGCCTCTGCCAAGAACATTTCCGAATATTTTGCTGCGTATGGGCGATATTTATAAATGCTTCGGCAAACAGTTCACCACGCTCTTTGTTCATATCAGTTAGTCGAAATTTTACATGGTACATTAAAAGCCTGAAAGCCAATGAGTACAATTTTAAGGAATTATGCAGTAATTCTGTGAGCCTTTTTAAAAGATCTTAAAAAGGCCATGAACAAGATTTTAAGTTCTGTGACATACAATAATAATATCAAGAGTGACAGTTGAAATAAACAAAAGTAACATTTACACTGGGAGATTGCATAATTCAATCGTAGTGATTTGACGCAAATGATGGCACCATATTTATCAGAATTGGTACAATTTAGTTTTAAGCCATAAATTATTTGGGTATATATCCTGAATACTAATTTCACTACTATTTGATGCGCATGTGAGCATTCTATGTATATACCTTTGCTTTCTTTACCTATCTTAGTATTACAAACTTCCAAAAAACATTTCTTAAAAAATTGCCATAATGGCTGAAACGCAAAGAAGTCCCGTTTACGGGAGACATCCACCTTGTGCCACTGGGCCCAGACTCGAAGAACGCCGCTTAAGAAAGTATGAATTTTAAAATATTTTTAAACATAAGTTTCCAACAGCTAGCTTAATGAAAAATGAGCAACTTTTAGCTGTTTTTTGTATGATTACTTTCAATAAACATTGGTGTTTATTCCTCAGGAAAGCATTAAGGCTAGAAAGAAATAGAAAACCAGATAAGCCTGAAGATTTTGTATGCTATGAATCTAGTGATGATGAGACTGAAACTATTAGTGAAGGACAACAGTTTCTTAGAACATCTTTTAATTTTGTGGATTATGTGCGTGCTAGGGAAACAAATGCAAGAGAAGTGAGGAAGATCGATCAAGCATATGGGACTAGACATATATTAACCCACGATCTGTTCAAAGAATACTCAGTTAGTCTAAATAATATGAATAAAGTATTTTGTTCGAAATGGTTAAGTGATAGACAAGTGGTTTTTGGTACTAAGTGTAACAAGTTAATGGTGTACGACGTAGCAACACAAAAATTAGATCAGATACCTTCACTCCATGGAAGGCAGATCAATTCAGCTGGTGCTGCTGTTCCAGAACAACATTGTGGTATACATTCTGTTCAAATAAATCCATCCAGGTATGCAATAGAATAACAAGTTCATATATCATTGCTAATTAGTATATGCTTTGCTATATATTACATTCCTGAGCCAATTACATCTTTTATAGAACTTTATTATCTACCGGAGCTAGAAATAGCAATGAAATAGCAATATACAGACTTCCAACTCTAGACCCAGTGTGTGTGGGGGAAATTGGGCACAAGGATTTGGTTTTCGATATGTGCTGGCTAGATGATGAATTTTTAGTTTCTGGTTCTAGAGACACAAAGATGGCTCTATGGCGTATAGATAGTGATCTTGCAGAAGCTCCTGATAAAGCAGATGTTCCTACTCATAGGTATGTTATCTTTTGCAATTGTCTGCTACTCAGTATGATCTTAAACTATCAATCCCAGAAAATGTTGGTATCATCTTTCCGGTAGATTGATTCAGCCTGTTTGTGTGAAGGAATGTAGATCCGCACAAAAAGTTCGTGCGCTATCTTTTAATAAAGGGTACAAAGAAATAGCAGCCCTAACACTGAACGGTTTTATTCATATATGGTCAGCGGAAGCATTTAGACAAAAAATTTCACGGAAATTACCGGCTTGCCAGGAAAATGTATGTCTAGCTGTCCAAGACTATGGTGTGTATGCAGTGGGGTGCCGTTCCCATACTTTACTTTTGGATGCAAGAACTTTACAACCAATTAAAAAAATACCTGCAAGGTGAGTAATGCTTTAAATGATGAAGTCCTGTATGTATTTAAGGCAGAACATTTGCATAACGTTATCTGGTACATAGGTATACTGGCTGTGGGATCCGCTCAGCTAGTTTTGAAGGATCGGTATTAACAGTAGGAACTGGTGTTGGAATGCTAATGTTTTATGACGTGAGGGCACAGAAGTATTTGGAGTCCTCTATTAATTCGAATCGAACAGTTGTGCTTAAAGCCTCGAAAGGATATGTCGTATGTTTCAAATGTTTCATCAAGTTCATTTTCACAAGTCACATTGACATCAAGCTTACAATTGGGTGTATTAGTTTCCAGATGAAGAATATATTGATGGATTTCAAAATGTTAGGTATACGCCAGCCATATATACCCATTGCTACGATGCATCGGGAACTCGACTGTTTACAGCTGGTGGGCCTCTTCCTGCTAACCTGTATGGTAATTATGCAGGACTATGGCAATAAAATTGCACAACCTGGGCGACTGATAAGATGATGTAAGACTTTGCGTAAGTACGACAAATTGAAATTTTTTAATCAATGAATTTGATATTGCCGACACTTTATCGGGGAAGGTAACGTACCTTCTACACCTAGCATAAATATAACTAAGTGTTTTTAGTACTGATAAAATAAGCTTGACTACAGAAGAGAGTTTAGAAAATATTTAGTTTTTAGAATTAACGCGTAATGTTCTTGCAGCTGTTCATGCAGCCAGTGAATCAGCATTAAAAACACCTAGTTATACGTGGATTTGGGCTTGAGGTATAGTGAGCATCATATAATATCTATCTCGCCACTTATGAAAATACTTCATACACTTTTATATTATTTGAACTGTTTTACCAGTTGGCTCCCCAGTTCTTGTCCTTCCTTATAGTTTACTGAATTTATTCTACTGAGATATTTGGTATATGGATTGATGTATTGCAATCCATGAATCTAATCGGTGCCAAAAAGGGATGATTTTTAATAGTTTGTGGGTACTGATAACAAATTTAGCAAAGACTGAGCATAAAAAAGTGGTAGTGCTGTACATACCTCTATTAGTCAAGTGAGAAAAACTATGGGGAGTTTTAGCAATTGTGTTTAGTTAATTGACTGACATTTTGAATGAATTACCTTCACGTGCATTAGAAACGAAATGTATTGCGAAGAGTCTGGCAATATACAGTATACTCAATGGTTTAACTTGGAGCCATTAGTCTGCTATAACCGCGATTATAAAGATTTAGGTGCAAGACACTTTAATTTAATTTTAATTAGCCATTTATGTTGAGTGTCTTGTCATTTAACTGAATACCTATGCCTAAATATAAAAGAACTATTGATTGTATATCGATCTCCTAGAATATAACTCGTACGACCGGCTAATAGTTGTTTTAATTACTGTGGATTCTTTCTGTAATTTAAGTATTTATAAAACTTGTGTTATCGCTTGTAAAGTTGTATATGTTTATTAATCCGCGTGCAAATTCAAAAGAATTCATCGGCAACGAATAACACTGCAATGAACATTAAGTTTTGACAACCACTATTTATTCCGCTAAAATTAAGTTGAGAACAACTATGTTCCCTTTCCTAGCTTGCTTTGGAGACTTTCGTCACAAAGTGAACCAGGTTACATCAAATTTTTCTTTATACATAAACATAATAGGAATTGGATTCATTTATATCGCTCATATTGCTGTGTTAATATTTTTATATGGTATGTGCGAGAAAATTCTGTTCAGTTTTTCAAAAGAGATTTTTTGAAGTCCTAGAGTGACAGTAGCCTTTAATCCCCATGTTCTTAGTTTTAATTTTGTCTATAATAAACCTAAACTACGGAAAAAATAGATTTACAAAATACAAAATGTAATTGTTCAAGTTTTAGTGTGTCAGTATCTCGGCGATAATAGTTCTTCAGAATCCCAGCTGTATGAAATTACGATTTTCAGCAGCTTTAATAATGGTTATTACATGGTTAGAGCCGAATTAGTTAAAAACACCATATCACGAGCATGGTTCTAATCGACGAAACGGTTAGCTTTGCGCCATTGACTTTTTTGATGATAGAATATCCCATTAAACTTTTATATTTTTTTTACTTTACAATTATAGTAACAGAGATGCGACACAAATTTAATACATTAAAGAATAACTATACTGTTAGGTGATAGGCGGAATATAGATATATACGTTCACATGCATCTTTGTAAGAATTTTAAAAATATGCCTGCTCAAATTTGACCAAGTTTATTGCCTGCGTGTTATATAATCTTGCAGTAATGCATTGAAGTATTAGCGAATATAATCGGCGTGCATTTAATGAAAGAGTCAGAATGCACAATCTGTGATTGTATAAATGTGTTTGTTATGTATAATTGAAAGAATTCATTTTTATGAGTATGTCATTGTGTAATGAGTGTTATCAACGACAAACCGATAAATATGAGTGTGCAGGTGTTTTAATTTTAATTGTACCAGCTTTAATTTCATATAAATACATATGTCTCAGCTTTGAATTTGTGGTGTTCTTAAATAGAAAAGTTCACCGTTTTATTACCATTTTTGGTGGTTCATAATGAATTTGTTCGACATGAATGCAAGTGCATTTACGATGTTTAGAATACAGTATTGTCATGAATTGAACGATTGTTGGCGTATTTCAAATAAGTAAATGAATCGTCGATATATATATTGAATAGATGATAACAAAATATATTCTGTATCCGTTTAGTAGCAGATGATAAATTGTTGTCATCTATTCGAAAGTCAAACTAAATGATAGGTAAAGGTGTGTGTTTATCTGGAAATTGGGAATCTGACAGTCTGTCATAAATATGTACGCAAACGTTAGGCCCATGAGTGTTTGCCATCATGTATCTTAATGCGAAACAGGTGTATATATTTACACGCAAATTTAAGCGAGGGCTATGCAATAGGTCAGTAAAACTTACATTTAATACTTTAGGGATTTCATAAAAATGACTGGAAATTCCTAAGATCGCGTAATTTCTAATCTACGCAAAAGTGATACTAACACCATCTGAACCTGGAAACTTAAGCAATACAAATGAAGAAAAAATGGGTGATATGTTTTATTTCTAGTATATGCTTTGTATATGAGTTCAATAATCCTAAGAGTGCTTTATCATGCCTCTACATTGTTGGTACAAAGCATATTCTCTGCAGACCGTTGCCGCAGCAACATCGAAGAACACTTTAATAAGCCACTTCCTGTAACCAACTTTTTCATAGTTGTGTTCCTGTTTCATAATATGCGTTTTATCCTAACGAATATTGTCAGCACGGGAATGCCATGGCAGAGTTTGAACAGATATACATGCATGATTTTACTATACCTCACCATGACACAAATGTAATTTAATTTAAAAAAGCCGATCATGTGTATTTGATACACAGTGCAATCTCAAAGACGAATATCGTAAGAATACTATTGTGACTCTATATGTGCGGCTGCGTAATTTGTGTAAATAAATACACGAACATTGTCTGAAACTTCATACCCCGGACTATATCTCATTTTGTTGCCTTACGTATGACCGGCTACTGCTGTGGAAATAGCGAACAAATTGTTTTATAAATAATTTATTTTTGGTATATCGGTACAACATTTCATCATGTTTGGGATGATCGCAAACAACGTGTAAAGTGTGTGTATATTGTATACAAAAGGCGCACAATCACAATTGTTGGTATTCTATGTAATGCTACGTCTTCCGCAGAAAAGGAATTAGATATGTAGGTATTTTATCATATTTTAAATTTGCCGAAAATATGCCGGGATATAGAATGAGTACAAATTAAGGACAATTTGCCCTATATGCACTCGTCGATATGTTGTCACCATTCTAGGCGAGTGGATAATTAATTTCAGAGGGTTCCTCTAACATACAAGCGTGCTTTATCTATTACGATCTTTATAAGTGTCAACTGGTCCATTTACCTACCGCTCTTTTGCTAGTGAGTCCTTAATAAGTTCCTTTCATCCTGTGCTTTGTACGGGCCTATCATCAGGCTGGATTAAGCTCATTGCCTTTTTGGTGTGAATCAACGCTTATTATTCTACACGCGCAAATACCGCAAATAAATACAAATTAATCAATATATATCCTCAGAATAAATAGGAGTATTGAACAATTATTGCGAATATCAGGTGATATTATCATACAATTGGTAAAACAGACGAAATAATGTCTCATACATGTCCATCAAAAATCGTTTTATCATAGTAGATAAATACGTCGATGTTTTTATACTGCGAAACTTAGTCATGTATATTACATGCCGCATGAACTTTAATCATACGAAGGAAATATAATTACAAAAGATGTGTATAGTTTATCATTTGTCCTCATAAAGAAACGAACGCACGTTACTCTTATATCTATTTTCCACGTTAACAATGATATTTCGACAAAAAAATAAAGTCAAAGATGTCCTGCATCTAAGGCCTTATTAATATCACTAACTAACATACCCAGAACGGGTCTATGCTCGGAGTCGTGTCTAAATACGGAGTCCAAGAATTCTGGATTCGATATGAAGTCGAACACTTGATCACATCGATCTTGAGATTTATCCGTCAGATGGGGTTTTATAAGTGCTTGGATTGAGGCTCTGCAACGTTCTAAGGATCGAGTCAAATACGCTTTATCGAAACTGAATTCCAACTCGTAAAAAGACACCACTGCCATTGCTACTGCTCTGAGAGCAGTCCTTATGTCAACAAGTTTCGTGTTGTCTGCCGCAGTTAATTGTTGATTGCGTTGTAAGAGACCAACCTGTAACAAACATTTCTTGTTTATTTCAAGTTATGAAACTAACAAGAGTTTAACAATTAATAAGGATACCTTGATCGATAATTTAACGACATTTTTTAGAACTTTCTCTGGATGTTTCTTGTCCAAGTTGGGATTACTTTTCGCCGTTCTTTCCATTAGTTTATACAGATTATCTAGGAGCGAGGTAGTGGCATCGTCTATCAAAAGGGACCTTCCGGCACCAGTTGATACCACGCGGCCTAACAGTTTCTTTTGCGCCCGAAGACCTAAATCACGAGCACGACTTCCTGTTCCTCCGGCAGGATAAGATCCACCGTTCACTGTAGCCGCCGACTGCATCACTAAAAGTATTTCGTTCGTTGTACGATAATATTGCTGGCTCTCCATTCACTAATAACTTCCTTACGTACAAACAACAAAAGTCGTATTGCACGTATGGAAATCGAAAATATTTTAATCATTGGGTGACGAAAGTGACGAAATATTCCTCTATCTTATCTGACAGAAAAACACAATGAATGCAAACATATGTTAGTTGGCAAGCTGGACTTACCATCAAACATCGGAGACCGCTGCTTCCTCTGGGCGATAACGGAATCGGGATTGAAATAAAGAAGCGGTGAACTGAGAGCACGCTCGAAATTCAGGCAAACATAACTAAAATGATTAATCAACTAAAATACTCCAATGGTTTAGCGAACACAGTGAAAACAATTGGCAGTATAACAAAAGAGGGGCAATGTGTGAGTGCTCCTGCTAATGAGAACGCAAAATGTGGGATTTTTATACCTTGGTTGCAGTCGGTTACGGCTACAAGGTGATAGAGCAGCCAGCTCTGTAATTCCATCACTGCCGTACCCCACGCCACCTAAAATTGCGCAAAATCTGGTCATCATGTTAATTTAGATATCCAATTTTCAACGATCGCTTAGTCGACGAACATGGAACTAAAGAGACCAAGTGGTAAATCGTATTTCATGCATATTGCAATAGGCTTAAAGAATGATGTTCATTCGGGTGTGTAATTCGGACACATATCGTTCATTCTATATACCCCACTTGTGGGTACAGCACATAATACCGTTGGCGGTTTACTCGAGGGGTTAGTGCGTGCGTACCGTATGTTATACATATATATATAAGTATATATACATATATACTGCAAAGGCAGAATAATGTACAATCTTTGTCAATCAGATCGATTTGCAACGAATATCAAGGCAATCTAGAATCTTCTGTACGCTGGCGAACTACTCTGAACAAATAAGATTATTATGACCTAATCTTTGTTTGTCACCACTAACAAAAAAATCTGCCGAACCAGTATTCCGAAAATTTATATGTTAGTGACACTTTGGAGATCTGGCTGTTAAAGTTTGATTGATCGTACGATCAGCAAGCGCGCTTCATCGGCGCGCGTCAAGTGTTACCCCCATTTTAAAAACAATTTCTTTTTTTCGATAGATGACCTACACGCAAAGCATAATTGCCCGACAGAAAATTACTAAATCAAGTGGGATTATTTCTTTATCGACTCGGGGACTAATGGATGAGAGTTAATTAATGTCTTCCATGCAGGAAAGTGTGCGTGACACTCCCATCATTGCATTATCATTAAGGCTATCAGGAAACCCTCGAATTAGGGCTTGTTTGAAAAGATAGTGTACTGTATTATCACGGAAGAATATAAGAGGGGTTGAGTGACTGGCTACGAAACTTTCGTTTCCTCTCCTTGTTTCAAGTAGAGTAGAGGCAAACAGGAACGATCGATGTGCTTACAAAAGACGCGGATTAAATGCTCGCTTTTCAACTCGAGCTCAAGTATTGAGCACTCGTTTAGCATTTGCATCGACGAATGGACAGCAATAAACCTCATCCAGTTACCAATAATACTGCTCGTATTTACGTACCGGTTTCGAATGAACAGTTAGAATAAGTTTATATGTTATCTATGACATCCATGGAACTCACGCCATATAATTCTCAAGAGTGTAAGAATATAATGTGCATGATAATTTTCTTTTCCGTTACTTGGAATTTTCTTATATTTTATGCTGTATTTTCGCATTTTGTATCGTCAGAAATTGTCACAGTGTCATGCATTGACGATGTTACTGTTAGGGAGAATATTGAACTAACTACTAACGGCCTTGAAAGCAGTCCCTATGAGGAGCTTGATGCATTTATATCGTATTAATAGCAATTTGCTCGGTCGCTTGCCAAAATTTGGTATATGTCTATACGGCACTTTAGAGTCATACTAGGAAGGATAGCTATACGTAAGAGGAAGTTGAATCATTAGAGAATGCAAAATATGCTGGATATTAAAAGTTATGCTGAATTCAAGAATCCCGAGCAGAGAGTATACTTATTAACGAAGATTCCAACGAGGAATTTTAATGAACATGTCGATTTGCAGCTTCAGCCGAGCATACGCGTGGGTATACCTGTTTCCTTAACGAACTTGGTAAAACAGATATACGAATGGCTTCCCTGCAGTTCGGATTCGTCATTCCTATAATTAGTCACAAAGTTATCTATCCGGTATTATCGCGATTAGCTTGATGACACGAGCAGCCGAAGTTTTCCTCGTCCGTTGGCGAATGAAATTGTACGAAGGACTGTAAAACCTATCGGTGTGTATTCCTACGATATTTCGAAGACGGATTTGCAACGCCACGTGCAATTCTCCTAAACGATCTGCTGACAATCAAACATTTTTTACAGCTTTGCACATTTCGATGGTTTTATGTTTCGCTAAAAACCAGAGACATGTTTGTCAGTGCGTTTATGGAGAATACGGCTGAGAGTATGACTGTTAGACAGCCGGCGTAACGCTGCAACACGCTGGATATATCGATCCTCGATTCTTACGCAAAGTTTCTCCGTGTCAGGGACATTTCAACCCCTCGATTTCTTTAACGTTTCTTCTTTTAGACGCCAAGATGCAGCTGCCACTTCGACAGCTGTGCGACCGGCACGAACCCCTCCTTGTTAAACTGAGCATCCTCGCCGGGAATATACCCACCACCTGTCCCTTCCTAGGGAGAGATCCATCGGGTATGTACGTATATATATATATACATACATACACAGCCACGCATACGCACACCGACATCTGCTTTGCGCACGTGGTCGCACGAGTAAAGTTACGAGACGGATTATAGTGTCTACAAAAGGTCACACATTGCTCGGTTAAACAAGACTTTGAGGGCCTTGCTCTCTCGAGAAGTAAACGCGTTCCCGGCTCCCTTCCGACACTTTAATCTATACTTCTAGTTCGCATCTGCCGTTAGACTTCGACCAGCTGATCCGCTCTAACTACCTGGTGAAATCATTTGTCCACCCGATACTCGATGCATCCCGGGATGCACGAATGGAAGACGACTTATAAATGCTGCAAGAGCATACCTACAAATCCTGCCACTATTTATACGCGTATTGATCTTGTACAATTTTAACGTATGGCTTCCTTACTTACTTTAGAGATCCTTGCGATAAAAATGCATCGGAATCATCTGTTATATCGATATAATGCAATGCTATTTTGATACTGTAAATGGGTTTAATGATTTGATTGGATGGGCGTATATTATCTTTTAAAGCTATGACGCCGCTGACTAGTACGTCTGTAGGAAATCTGCCCCAGCTTGTTACAGGGAATTGTGACTGGCGAAAGTCTGAATCGGCTTGTAACATCTGCTGGGCGGACTGTCTTTCATCGCTCTCACTCTATTTTAGCCAGATAGAGTCGTCCCAACTCCCAAGGCCAAAGATAGACAAGTCCAACCGCAAAAGAGGTCTGGAATTTAAAATGGTCTCCTATCTCAACGCGGTGTGTGTGCATTAGCAATATTATGAATTGTATCACTAACATTGGCTAAAAATAGCTCGCTAGAAATTTCATCAATGACCGTCGCATTTTTATCACAAAGTATATAGAGTCGATAAGATTTCTTAAGAGAAGCTTAATCCTCTTTCAGTCATACCGACAGATCTCCTTTGCGCCGTAAAAGTAAGCTACTTCTCTTCAGAGAGTGCAATCGGATTTGAGATTGGCAAAGAGCGTATGATTAAAAACGTGAACTTTTCAAGACTTCTAATTCTGGAACGATAATTAATGTGCGAATGAGGTAGGGAAAGTAGATCATTCACATAGACTGCACCAGTGTCCGTAGTGTTCGTAGAGAGCAAGGATAATGAATGAGAACAATACGAGTCTCTAATAATAGGTCGTTTTACATTTTTACGTGAGTCGCAGTCGCATTCTGAAATGCATATGAAGAAGTGTAAAAGAGGAGTGTTGTGTTGGTAATTGCAAATGGTTGATGTACGTAACAAGAGGCTCTCTAATTGCATAGTATACACGCGCGCAGACTAGCTATAAGCGTACCCTAAAGAGTTGTGCGAAAGTATCGAATTTGTTTACGCTGCCAGTATGCCTGTGTTTATCCTATCGAATGCACCGACCCGGACGAAAATCATGTAGCCTGGAAAATGTCACTGTGTTCCAATAATCGATTAATTTGCGCTACCTTGGAGCCTCCACGCCACGCGTTTATATCTAATTATACACGTAGTGGTAATATAATAACGTCATTAACACGCCGATGTGTATTAATGACCGTGCAACGATGCACATGTTACATCTCCGGTTGCTTACCGTCAGGTGACGCAATTACAGTCGACTCGTTAGATTTGCGAAACTCGATTTCACTGTGTTACACATGTTTCGCCTTGTTAAGTATCGCTGACAGTTACACGCACGCCGCGCTGTCAGTGTGATTATCCTAGTTTCGCGCTTTCTTACTCCATTTTGCCGGATCATTTGACTTTGCTATCATTCTACGTCAATACACGGCTTTTAAACCATATACTTCAGACAATTGTTATAATTAATGATGTACCCCTGTGTTGCATGCCTATCGAAATAAAGATCGTAAATCTTTCGCTTTGGAAAAATGTTTTACATAGCACGTTACTGAAGAAAACCGGTGGCGACGAATACGAATGCGAGCGCGCTTGGAGTATGTATACTTCGTTGAGCACACTCTTGGATCGCGTAACGAATATCATTTCGCCGCAATGAATTGACCCATTCTATCTCACCTATATCTATGTGTCATTCTTCCAACACTAAGCACGAATGATACTGATATTCCTGAAAGGTATTTATATATATCTATACGTTTTCAACAACTGACATTTCTTCCGTTACAACTACATCGATCGAATTCCTAGTAATACCGATTACCTCCTTGTAGATCGCCGACTGCGAACGTATCGTTAAAGCCAATTTTACGGTAAGCTACTAACCTCGGCTGATGTTCTGGGTCGCAAATGCGACCCGACTCAATCGACGGTCGAAGTTTCTCTTTCGCAGAGCCGAAGAAGCGGTATAACTCTCTATTGTCTTTCTTGCTCCAGTTCACGTCAGCTGATAAGGAATCCGAGGTGACTAACGGTGCGTTTGTAGAAAACTTTTCCGTGTGAACTATGATGAATTTTCGCCACTGGCTCGTTGGGCAATGAGTGTTAAGTCGTCAATTGGACACATTTAGAAAGAGCCGGTCGCACCCGTCAATGCCCGTCGACGCACGGACATCGTCTATCGTCTGTTGTGGCTGTGGAGCCCACCCCGGTTACCATGGAATCATAGTGGCACGCGGGGTGGGGCGCTCGCAAGCCGTAAGGTAGCTGTTCGGTAGCTCCGAACGCTCCGAACGCACCAAACCGTACCATCCCGAGAGGCCCGCGAGCCATAGAGAGGATGACGATACCCTTCTCTCTCTCTCTCGTTTAGTTTCGGAGAACCTCGGCCTATGTAGAATGTGGATCCTTACACAGTACATCCACGTGTTACCGAGCCGGTAAAGTCGTTCGCCGACCAAGCGCAGTAGTGTCTGTTGAGTGATATGGTACGAACGGAGGTGTCGTTACCCGCAAATGCCTCGTCCACTCAGCTCTTCTAATCCAAGAAAAAGGAATAAAACTAGACAGTCAACACAAGAACATAGTTTCTGTGTTGTTTATATGTAAAACCTTGAGTTTGACAATGAAGCTTTATCGTCATTTACCAAGATATAACTGATGGTGTTCGATATTCCAAGAGTGACGCGCGCTACGCCCGAAGATCGTACAGCCTTAAGACTGGGGTAACCTGTTACGAGTTGTAAGTAAATAATTCTTTATATTTAAGTGTTATATTTAAATATAGATAGTGAGTTCTTTGCGCCTTTCTTATGCGTGCGGTTTATTTACTCACTATTATTTAACACAGAGAACGTTAATATAAAATACATACGATATATAAGTTTAGAAAGATTTATCGATGAATTTAAGATAAGAATCCTTTTCGGGTTCCAGTGACCGGCACATGTGAAAATATCTAGCTTCACAATGGATGTGAAGCTTTTAGAACATTTACATACAAAGGAACTTTTATAACAATACTAATATTATATTATATGGTGTAGTATTCAATCTATCAATTTTTTAGCCTAGTGACCAGTGCGTAAAGTTGATTTATGTTTGTCACTCCGAGTTCTATTTTGGATATAATGAAGTTTTAAATATATGATTGCGATTTGTTTTATTACTGGGAACATAAGTGATGTAAATGCAAAACGCACAATGAGGGCGTTTTAACCTATTATGTCACAAGTTGAGATCGTTTAATCCAAAGTATATCAACGTTTAGGAAAGTTTATTTACCGAGATCTTGATCAAGCGTAGTAGAAAATTGCAATATATGTGTGATGTTCTAAAGAATTATTCTCACATTGTCAGGTATCGATTGAGTAATTATTATACCCTTTACTTTTTATTATTGACTCTTACCCTTTATTCCGTGTCCCTTTTCAAGGCATACCGAATGATGACATCTTACAATAAGATACTAATTAATTATGTTGTTCGGACATAATCTATTTATATTAATATATCGCGCCAAAGGCCTGAAGAGCATATCTTTAATATCCTGCGGACTGTCCAAGCAAAATTAGCGAATTCTAATATCAATCGAAGTATTTCACCATGTACTTCCATTATATTCTTAAGAAAAGTTTGCAAGGCTGGACGCAGTCTTTCTTTCGAGGATGGAACAGGTCAGTCACAAAAATGACTATCCGAGATGCATTGAATTCTGCTCTCGACGAAGAGTTAGCAAGGGACGAGCGAGTATTTATTTTGGGAGAAGAAGTAGCTCAGTACGACGGTGCATATAAAATCACGAAAGGTTTGTTGAAAAAGTACGGAGAGACGAGGTTGATCGATACACCGATAACGGAAGCTGGATTCTCCGGGATCGCAATTGGAGCGGCAATCGCCGGACTACGACCAATCTGCGAGTTTATGACTTTTAACTTTGCCATGCAAGCGATAGATCGAGTGGTGAATGCGGCTGCGAAAAATCTTTATATGAGTGCAGGAAGGTATTCGGTACCTATCGTGTTTCGTGGTGCAAATGGCAATGCTAAAGGTTTAGCAGCGCAACATTCTCAATGCTTTGGCGCGTGGTATATGAGTATACCGGGCTTGAAAGTTATGTCACCTTCAACTTGCGAGGACTACAGAGGATCCCTGAAAGCCGCCGTCAGAGATCCCGATCCCGTTGTGATACTCGAGAGCGAGCTTTTGTACAACATATCATATCCAGTGTCAAATGAAGCTATGGATAAAGATTTTGTGATTCCTATCGGGAAAGCTAAAGTTGAAAGAGCGGGGAAACATATTACTTTGACCTCCCACGGACAAGCCACACTCTATACACTGCAAGCTGCAGATGTACTCGCGGGTCAGGGTATCGAAGCAGAAGTTATTAATTTGCGTTCGTTGAGACCTTTGGACTGGGAAATGATATTTAAATCTATCAGCAAGACACACCGATTGATGACTGTGGAATTAGGATGGCCCAGATGTGGAGTCGGCTCAGAGATAGTGGCCACGGTCATGGAAAATCCAGTTTTTTTTCAATTGGATGCACCGGCTATTCGCTGCTGCGGTGTAGACGTTCCAATGCCTTACGCGGAACAAATTGAGAATGAGTGCACGCCTAAAGATCGTCACATAGTTGACACTGCTAAACGAGTTTGTGGTCAAAAGATATAAGTGTATTTTACAGTTTTGTGAATAAATTATATTTTTCATGAAAGTGATATTGTTAGCAAATATGAAATAGGTATAGGTGTGTGTACATAAGTAGAACGGACAATGTGGAGGTTGTGCAGGGCACTTTTCCCCTTCAGGGAAAACTCAGGGTGTCATAAACGCCCAAAATTTGTCTATGCTGACAGTGTTGGTCCGACAACAAGTGTGCCTGAAAGCATTTTTATTGGATTCACTTCTCCCTTAAAGCATAATTTAACTCTCTACTTTGAAACTTTAATATATCGCTACTCAGATTCCTGAATCCTTACGTGTTCCCGATTATTTCGAACGCCCACACTCCTAGCTTTCGAATCCTCTTATATCTACTTTGTTTAATACTACGTTTGTGACTGTTGTACTGGAAGTAGAAGTATACTGTGAAACATCATTCATGTATCTAATTTACAGCACAGTTGTCGACGTACATATGTATTCGTACACAGATTATACATTGCATAATTTATCGTGTAAATGTATCTACAAATTAAGAAATTATATTTTGTAATATCTATTTATGGAATAGAAACTGATATCCTTGAAGTGTTTTCTTCTCAACTTTCTTTAAAAATCCAATTTGAAATGTCTGTTTAGGACGAAACAACGAGACCGCCAGCAAACTTATGGCAGGAATTACTTGCTTTTTAACACAATGAAGTGAAGAAAGGACCAAACAGTGAAAGTATAATAGAGCAATCAGCAATTTACTGTGATACTGAAGAAGAGCGATGGTGAAAGTAAAACTGTTGAAAGTTAAGACTCCCCTAAATACTAGACATATAGAATTACATTACTATGTCGGCACATCGAATGAATAGAAAATACAATGTACGAAGCACGGAAGAAAATTCTTTGGTTTGCGATAGGTAGCAGGGTGGCAATTATTATTTTACAATTTATTTTTAATACTTTATGCCCTGATCATGATTCGGATTCATTTAGATCACCGGTCGATGATACTGCGAATGTCTCATCATTTGATGTGTTAATCACTTTCGTTTTTCGTGGACTTACACGATGGGATGGAGAATATTTTACACATATTGCGGAATATGGTTACACCTACGAGAACACTTTGGCGTTCTATCCGCTCTTCCCTTTGATCGTCCGAGCAATTGCCATTTGCTTAAAAAGTATATTCTTTATGCTGAACATTCACAGTTGCGTTATTATCGCGAGCATATTACTGAACTTTATATGTTTCGTAAAATCAGCAGTGGTTTTCTACGACCTTAGTGTATTTGTATTGAAGAGATCAAACATAGCATACAAGGCAGCTGTACTTTATTGTATAAATCCAGCTAGTATATTTTTCTCGGCTGTGTACACAGAGTCCCTGTTCGCCTACCTTACGTTTTACAGCATGTTGGCGTCTCTGAAACTGGACCCATACGTTGCTTTTCCTCTAGCATTATCTATACTTGTACGCTCCAATGGTATCGTAAATCTTGGATTTCCTGTTTACAGTCACATTAAGAATTTATCGCACACTTTCATCACAAAATACAGCTTTTCTTCACGCATGTTTGTACGATTTATGTTCAGTGCGGGCACCTTGCGGAACTGTTCCTCCTTGTTAAATACCATAGTTATAACACTCGCGCCATTCTTTTTGTTGCAGATCTATAATTATATTACCTTCTGTGTTAGCCATTCCAATGAAACAGCCCCGCCGCTACATGTTATTAATTATGCAATAATAAATAATTTAGTATTACAAGGAAATGGAAATGCGGAGTGGTGCAATTCGTCATTGCCACTAGCTTACTCTTATGTACAGAAAAAGTATTGGAACGTAGGCTTTTTGAAATACTATGAATTTAAACAAATACCGAACTTCGGCCTTGCTCTACCAATATTATGCATTATGACTATTTGCGTGAAAGAATACGTGAACGAACACAAATCGTACTTTTGTTCATTAGGCTTTTCCGAAAGTGTTACGGAAGCAAAAAGTCAAGACGTGAAAAAGTATCCGAAAGAAATACTGGTTTTTGTAGTTCACGGATTGTTTTTAACAATATTTTGTGTATTCTTTATACACATCCAAGTTAGTACGCGATTACTCTGCTCAGCGAGTCCTTTATTGTATTGGTACTGTGCGCTAACGATGTCGCAAGAAGAATCCTGCAAATATGCAAATAAGAAAACACGTAGTAATCTACAGTATTATTTACAATTGACCCTATCTTTATTGCCAATGCGACAATTCAGTCTTGTGGATAAATTGATTTTATCCTATTTTATAGCATATACCATCATAGGGTGTTTTATGTTTTCCAATTTTTTACCATGGACGTAACACGTATTTAAAATGAACTGCTAGTGGAATGTAGTATAATCAATCGACGTAGCGCAAATACGAATAAGAGACAGTACACTGCATTTTAGTCAATATCTGTGTCATCAAATGACGTAGATACCACTTTTGTATCAATATGTGCTAGGGGAAAAATATTGTGATATTGTGATAATCTTGTATTTACATTTATTATAATATAAATATACGTTTATCTGATTTACTTTTTATGTGATTTTTTATGCTTTAATATTTCTATGGGTGTTAGATATAATCTTTCTGAACAGTCAGGACATTCGTATGCTTGACTATTCGCTTTACGCGGTTGACTATCAATCTTCTTCTCAGTCTCACCCGTGTCTTCTTTTTTACAAGAATCTAAGTGTTGCAGTTTTTCTATAGGCGATAATATCATCTGCAAGTTACATTTTTGACACTGCCACTCATTTGTTAACATCTCTGTGGCTAATTTCGCACTCCAATCTGTCTCCCTTACGCTGCAAATTAAAATATTGAAATTATGTGATTACTTCCTTAGAATTAATATAACATCTCATTTTACAAGAGTAAGGAACATTTACCAATCGTAAGTAATAGTGTCGTTCACGTATACGCCACCCTTTACTGTATTAGGCGTAATAGAGAAGTCTGTTTGGAATGGATTTGATTCATAACACATATTGTTTTCCTCTGGTCCAACATATATAGTTTTTAAGTCGGCCGGCAAGAGCCGTTTCATCGTATATGGAATTGTTGTGTGCATATATTCGATTAACTCTTGAGTAAGATTATATTCAGCTTCACTGAAACCTTCTGTTACATCGTTCGTGTCTTTTGAATCTGTAAACAAATTGCAACTAATGAACTAATAATAATATGTTACTAACATGTCATACGCTTTTTAAACTAATGGAATCGGTTAATATACTATTTTGTTATTTATTTTTTATCATACCGCGTAGTTGTTGGTTTAGAATCATATCCCACTTGTATCGTAATTTATTCGCACGCATTAATAGTGTTTGTCCACTATCGGGTACTGGAAACTCCATTGCCAACCATGTATCACAAATCAGGCTAAGTGTGGAATAAATCCTTCATTTATATGATGAATTTTCACTACTTACAATGTAGGTGATATACTTACATCGAACATATACTATTTGTATCAATTTCACGTGAGAATAAAAGTAGTGTTTGCGCAGCTGGCATTCTGAGTGTGTTTACTAAATATGGTTTTGTAGTTTCTAAGAGCGACCTGTAAGTAAAATTAACTTATTGGTGAAAATGTTTGTTATTTTGACTATCAAATAACTTACAAATATGCGAGTATCTCGTGTTTTGGACTAAGTGGTCCTTTGCTTTTGAATCCTGGAATGGACACGATGTCTGCATCATGTAATTGCAATACTTGTGGGTGATTGCCGAAGAAACTCATTGGATGTAGAGCCGTATACGGCTTTGCCTTGGTATGAAATAGTTGTTCGTTCATTGACTGAAATGTTTCATGAAAATATATCGACTTGATCTAAAAAGGGCAAAAACTAAATGCTGCTTAGAATCACACTACCTTGCAATAGTTAAACTCATCAGCACATGCAAATTGTGGATATAAACCACTGCATAAAATCAGTTTTAACATTGTCAAGTCTTTATAGCTACATGCTGTAGTAGCGTTTAAGAGATTCTGAACTTGACTTGAATTATTTTTCATACGAAACTCAACATCTTTTATATCGATTTCACCATCATCCTTGTCATTATCTTCAAATTCAATTTCATAAGTATCAAGTTTTAATTCTTTTCGTTTCCTTGGTGCAGTTTGTTTATATGTTCTCTTCAATGACTTTAAATGCTTCAATTCCCCATGCCTTATCGCACGTTCAGTACTACTCATTGTAGCGTTGGGCTCTCGAAGAGATTTCAGTAAACTGCAATCCTACAAATTGAAAATGGCATTATCAACAATAATATTTATAATCAATGTTAGGTAATTAGTGATAATTGCATAACACCTAGTGCTACATTCATTATTAACCTGTAGTAAGTCTTTAAATTGTGTCCTAAGTTTCGTCATTTCGTAAAATCTTTGTTCTTCTAAGCCGCATCGTTTGCACCACTTTTTGCTGGCATTTCCGCTGCTTCGAAATTCTCCAGAACCATATTGCTTGATTTCGAGCCATTCCCTAAATGCGTTGAGCAATGTTATAGGATCACCATGATCCGATTCTAATTTCTTTCTAGAAGTCTAAATAAATGAACGCATTATATATATTATACGAAAAATAAAAAAATGTAACAATGTTAACAACTGCAACTTACTTCGCATTCCGTGTCCCTATATGCTCTATTTGTAAATGGTGTTTGCACGCTCAAAGCAGCGGCTAAAGATAATACAGGATCGACTTGATGAAATATCGAACCCATTATCAACATTTTTCCAATTGTAATATCGACTGGTAAACGCGCCAAAGTTTTTCCAATGCATGTTAACTTCTCGTTATCTGTCAGTGCTCCCTAAAATTATTGGATATTCACGTGACTCATAATGAAGTAAAGATTGTAACAGACTTGAGGTTGGATCATTTCGTATTCTTACATGTTGCTTTAAAGACAATATTGAGTTTTCAATACTCTCCGATGGAGGTGGTTCAATGAATGGAAATTTTCGCGAATCTGGAAGACCCATTGCTATCATCTGCAAAAGCAATGAATCCAAGGGGACGCGTTGTAGTTCTGGCGTTGAATATTTTTCCAAAGCAGTATATTCTTCCTCTGAGTAAAGCCTGTTACAGATCTATTTTGAAAACATGCTTCTCTTGTTTTACTATTACATAGTTCCGTGGTTTAAATGCATATTTCATACCTGTAACAAACACCAGGTCCCGTTCGACCTGCTCTTCCTTTTCGTTGCTCAGCACTCGCTTTGCTGATCCAAAATTCCTTAAGACGCTGCATTTTACTGGAAGGGTCATAGCTCATTTCTTTTACTTTGCCACTGTCGGTCACAAATCGGATACCATCTATGGTGATAGATGTTTCTGCGATATTAGTAGATACGATACATTTTCTTACTCCGTCAGGTGCATAATCGAATACCTAAAAATTATAATATATTTTGTATATACGAACTTTGTCAACATACATTTATATAGTACTTTTGAAAATGTATAATACTTTATCTTGCTCGCTGATAGAAAGAGTACTGTGAAGAGGTAATACAATCCAATTATTCTTTTTCTGACTATATTCCTTTGCAGCATCTGTCACAGCAGTAATTTCACTCATACCGCTTAAAAATATCAATAAGTCACCCTTTTCCTGCACTAAAAAGAGGAAGTATGTATAGATATTCATATGGCAATTGCAGAATATGATACTAATATTTACCTGGATATTTTTTGTCTATCATTTGGAGTATCTGTATATACGGACTGGGATTGAATCTATCATTTTTGTATCGTACATCCTCAATGGTAACAGGTCTGTAAATCAATTGTATTGGATACAGTCTTCCTGGAACCTAAAGATACATTTAACTATGTAGCAATCAGAATGTTTTTATCAGTTACATGGACGTATTAGATATCCAATCAAAGAAATATTACCTGTATTACTCGAACATCTTCCCTTGCAAAATAATTACTAAACAATTCAATATTTATAGTAGCAGACATTAAGACCAACTTTATATCCGATCTCTGGTTAATAATGCACTTCATAATGCCAAGAAGAAAATCGCCATATAAATGTCGTTCGTGCACTTCATCTAAGACTACTACTTCATAAGATGGAAAGACTGATTCACCTGCAAACTGTAAAGAATATGGTTGTTTCTCAATGAGTCTTAAGTTAATTAAGTATTCATTGCTAATGCTGTGATATATACCTGTCTTAAAAGAAGACCTTCAGTTATAAAAGTTATTCTGGTATCTTGGTTTCTTTGTTTCTCAAAACGTATTTGGTACCCCACTTCGTTTCGATTTTCGGTCAATGTTTCAGCAGCAACGCGTTTGCACAACGATATGCAAGCTATTCTTCTTGGTTGTGTGCAAGCTGTAATAAGGATTTAGAAGATAACATCAGCATAAAATCATGTTAAAATATATTACAAAGATCTGTACCAATCTTGGTAAATCCTGCTTCATATAAGAACTGTGGGACTTGTGTAGATTTTCCACAACCAGTGTCACCAGCTATAATAACTACTCTTTCACTTTTTACAGCACTTATAATTTCATCTTTATGCTGAGCAATGGGTAAGTTTGCCTGAGTCTCCCTTAATTTTTTTAATTTCATGAATTTTTCTTTTTGCTTGAAGTCTAAGTATAGTGTAATGATCTCTCGGAATTTTACAAGCCGCTCTTTAGTTAAAGCTTCAGTAGGGACAACTCTTGAAAATAGTTCTCCAAAACTAGCAGTCAGTTTGAAATTTATACAGTGCAACTTGTGATATTCCGTTGGAATACCATTGGCATTAAGACTTGGATTCAGTAGCATATTAGCATTTGTACCAAGCTTCTTTTGGACAGCTTCATACTTGTTGACAAATCTCCAAAAGTCCTCTGTATCATGGACTAAGTTTAAGTTGCTGGTGAAAATTTTATTTAGTTCATATTTGTATTTTGTAAAATTGAATTCATCAGAACTATGGCTAGATCTGTCCGGAGGAGAGCGTTGGTCAAGCGAAGTTGACTCTTCACAGGATTTCTCATAAGATTTGGAGAGATGTTTATCAGCCTTATTAGCATGTCGATTTTGGTGTTTATCCTTAGTTTTCCGATCACTGTATCGTGAATCTCTATGTAGTCGGTCATCGTAATTACGCCGGGAGTTCATCTTTTAGAGATTATCAACCATTACAGCTCCGAACATGGCAAATTATTGCTAAGGCATAGGTAATAATTCAATATTCTTTTAACCAGCTGTCATGAGTCTGATATAGTTCACATTCGGATTATTTACACTACCTTACCGACAATTCATAAACAGTACCGTGTATAACCCAACATTATTGTTCTGCGCAATAAAATTTCACTGTTGTTTGCATGGTTTTACTACATACACTGATTCAATATGTAACAGAAACCAGCGAGGTTAATTTTTCGACGACAAATAAAGTTGTGTAACACAGAGAACAATTTTAGTATAAATATTACGATTTATCAGAGAGTAAGGCGGGCTCAGCTGATTTGTATCATACGGGCCCGACTTGTATCATAAGCATAAAAATATATAGTTGTGCCATATGTGATGTGTGGCATGAATTTCTAGAAGCAATCAGAGAGAATTTCCATAGGTCAGGATAGTTAGTTATTTTTATTGTGAAAAATTCTAAATCGAATATCAGTTTTTAACTGTCTAACCAATTTGGGCTAATCTATCCTCTGAAAAATTGAAAGCATCTCTCGAAGGATTATACATATATATCACCACTTTAATATGGGTTTCGAGATCAGAATTAGGGTCGCAGTTTACTGTGATTGAGATTGTAAATTGTAACCTTCAACATTACAATTCGGAGCAATTGTAAACGTATTTATGTATTTTTTTTTCATAAAAGTACAAAGTAAATAATTTTATTCCCCATTGCATGTTATGTTACACGATTGCAAGTAATTTGAGATTCGGGGCAGATCGTGGTTTATCCCCTCTTCTGTGGCTTTTTATCGTCAGTCAATAGATGGTTATGATCGAAGCGATAAAGTAGGAGGGGAAATAATAGATTCTCCCCAACGGGCTAACTAGGGCACTGTACTACTTATCAAAGATATGTTCAGGCTCCATTAGCGCTTTTATGGAATGTTTTCAAAGCTCAGTACTAGTATAATTAAAGTTGATATCAATTTTAATTTATTTAACATTTCTTAGAAAATTACCCATAGATTAATTCATTCGCTTTTAGTAGTTCCTTTATTATTGTTTATGACAACTTCTATTGTTGCTCCGTGAATTAGAAAAAGTTTTCTATTATAGTTTTCTATAGTTTTCTACAGTATAGTTTTAAAGTTTAGAATTTGGAACTTCCAAAGCATTTAATCTTTATGAGAAATGTCAGTCAGTCTCAGTGTAGGCAAGTGCACATGCTCGCAGACATATATCACAATTTATCAAAATCGCATGAAAATCTGCTGACATCGCATTCGCCAGGCGTCTTCCGGCAGTGCTGCTCGGTAGGGTCTTGGTATCCGCACTTGGTACTACCATTTATCATTCTACGTCGCTATCGGTCCACCCTTGCACTACTATTTCTCATCGCTACGTGGACATTCTTTGATATTATCACTACTGTCAGATTAATGTTATTCACCTTGGCTAATACTCTAAACTCCATAGTTACATTACCGATATAATGTGGCGAGACTGTACTCTCTCTGTCTCTACATACATCTGTTGGCTTTATAATAGAATAGTATGATATGCTTTAACAAGTGTGTTCTTTAAGCGTTATAAGAGCAAATCACAACTCCTATCAATTACACACTCATCGCGAGAGAATGTCAAACGATGGCTGCTTGTCTTTCATGGTTGACTAATCTCTTTGTTCTTTGTCGTAATTGAGAAGTAGTTTATCCTGTACATATACGTTCGCTTAACATTAGTAGTATGAAACAGTTCATCACCACGAGCGCAAGGCTTATATCAGTGACATACTAGTTATCGGGAACAGGCATGTAGGGTATCATATTATTGATAGCCGGAAATCAGAGTGCGGTGGAAAGTAATCTGTGAATTAAAGAGGTCCCTTGATCGCGTTTGCTCAACGAGGAATGTAATCGAGCGGGAGTGTCTTCTAGTCGAAAGTAAGTTGATATCGTGTTGTACATCTTCCGACAAAATACTCGTCCACTTCTAGTTACTAGCTGACGGGCAGAAACATGAATGTTGATAGCATGCACATTCGGTATGCATGTCTTTTTCAAGGCGCTGTGATAGGGGGCTCCCTGTTTTCTGATTTCTACCCGGCAGTCAGTAAAACCAGAACTCGGCAATTAGTTTTATCAGCCGCTGTATGTAATTGCAACAGGTTGTTCGCAAGTATTGGAACGGGCTCTCCATAAATGGACAGCCGTCTTTCCGTATCTCTTGAGTATAGCGTGTTATCGTCGCTGTGAAGATTAGATGTGGCCCGTCTGGAGGAGTCTTCCTGGTAGCATCACACGCGGCAAACGTACTCTACTCACCCTGGCCAACGTCAACGTCATTTCTACAGTGAAAAAATGGGTATAACACCGGTCCAGGCGAAGCTGGCGTCGATGCTGGCGATTGGACTAGGTAGCTTCATCGTCGGTACTGCACCAGCTTGCTTCGTATCGCGCGTTCAGGATCTCCAGCAGAAGCTCCTGCTCTCGTGCACTCTGTGCTTCGGAGGTGGTGTACTCTTGGGCACTGCTATCCTGCATATGCTACCGGAAACTCGGGAAACGCTGCCAGAGCATGCAGAATTGGTATTCGCCTGTGGCTTCCTCCTGCTATATCTCATTGACGAAGCTGTGCATTACTTCTGGGGCACTGATGTTGAGCATACTTCGGAACTTCATCAACATACCGGGAGGAATCGATGCAGTGAGGCCAGAGGGTACGTATGCCTGTCTATGCAACTCGATATATCGCTAGCTATCCACTATTGTCGAATAGGTGGAAGATCCACACCCACAATTCTCTCGTATAGAATTCCTGCAGGAACGCAGCTAATCAAAATAGCACGGTTAATAAAGTATAATTCAGACTGCGTTCGGATATGTAGTGTCAATACTAAATGAGTACTCGATTAAATCCCGAGTAAACTTTGGCAGTATTGGAAAAGATTTATGCCGTTAAAACATTAAATTTATTGATTTTATATTTGTTGTTTTTCAGCATTGTCCGATAATAATAGAGCACTCAATTAGTACTGGCAGTAATATCTGAACGCAGCTTATATCGGTTTATTATTTAGTTGGTATAAGACCGATATTCTTCTGCTTTGTAACAAACTTCTCAGTTTAAGGTAGTTGTATCAGTATTCTACTATCTAAAAGTCAACCGTTGCCGGAAGGAATTATTAACTTTGCTTTGCATACTGCCGGTAGGCTAAACTTTTGTTAGTGATTTTGAATTTTGAGCTAAGGCTCTGGAATTTATATCACTTCTTCTTTGTTGCAAGAAAATATACTTCACCCAGTTTCAGTTCCAGAAATAGTTGGGAAGATTGGATAATATAGGGGAAATGTTTTACAAATGTATTACTTTCCTTGTGTTTTCGGTATAATTCCGGCATTTCTGATACTAGTTTTATGTTTTCTATCCGTTTTGATACTCAAACAATCGATTTATGCACTGTTCGTCAAAGTCCGAGAACCTTCGAAAAATCGAAATTTTTTAAAAGCTATGCGCACACGCCAAGTTTATTTTTATTCATAAAACAGCAAGTTAAATCTAAGTATCGCTGAATAAAATTATGACTTTATTACGTAAAAAGGATATAGTGAAAAATTCTGCAAAAATTTGAATGCATTCGTAGAATATCGATGAAACGCGGGTTAGTTTTTTATAGGATTGTATAGAAAAGTTAAACTGTTCAAATTGCTAGTGTGACTAACTGACGGGTTTTGCTTATGTCGTGTTACAAAGTGTCAACTTCAAAATCCATTGTTTCAGGACCGACGTTGTCAAGTACATTTAAATTTGGTCAGCAATTGTAGAACCTTATAAAAATTGTTCTATCGAAGTTTAAACAAACTCTATAGGAAACTGTTTTGTGATACAACAGACAACTACCTTAAGTATTTTACACCACCCGAATAATTTGGATATCTCTGTCGGTGTTTCGCATACAGGGTGATGCATGAGACTTGAAATCTGCTTTTTACCATCAAATTATAGATAATATTGACCTTGGGTAATTGTTCCGGCGGTCGTGTAATGTCATTTGTGTCGTGTGCCGCGTGTGCTTGCACGGAGTGAATCACGACAGATATCGGCTGTCTATTGATTAATTGAAAAATAATCAAAATATATAATTTCTTCACTTGCTTGAATAGTGAGGAATTAAACAAAATATCAGATATTTGGAATAGAATTTTTCACAGAAATTTTATAACACAAGACTTGATACGGTTACCATATAATTCAGAATTGAAAATAAAATAGTTTCATTGAAGTGCAGAAGTAACGTTTCCTCGAAATTTTGCATTTCTCAATTAATCAATAGGCCGCCGATATTTGTTGTGATTCACTCTGTGCAAGCTCACGTGGCACATGAGACAAGTGACATTACACGACCGCCGGCGCCTCGACAATTACGCAAGGTCGATATTATCTATAATTTGATGGTAAAAAGCTGATTCCAAGTCTCATGCATCATCCTGTACGGTTTAAGGTCGAGTAGGTATTTTCCTATTCGGAGGTAAAACATGGACTCAATAAATTAGTAACAGTTGTAAGATATTGTAGAGCAGACACGAGAACTCGCTGGTTTACAGATAGTTCCGAGTAATTGACTTATAGATAGTTTTTGTCATTTCCTTATCATTTGAAAATGCGCAGAAATTTTGTCTTCGTAATGAGGAAGCTTGTCGAACAAATGGATTTGGTAAACGAGCACAAAACATCTGATAAGCAAATCCCATGTGTCCAATTTGTCATTTGAATGAACAACTCTACTACGTCATCATTCGTTTTACAGTCCTATTTGCACGTTGTAAACTGCGTATTTCAACATTGTAAATTGTGATGGACATTCTCACATTTATACTGTTATAATATGGATATGTATTCGTTGCTATTGCCAGTTGATTACTATGTTCAACCATTTGTTATTGCAAACAGTATACTTTTGTGAGCAGTTCATCAATTGATAATGAGAATTCGTAGCCGATAGCTGTTTATTTTCGTGATTATATGGTGATACTATTTAAAGTAACATATATATATTGACTTAATACACTGTGCGGTTGTTTTTTTCCATTTATTATATTGTTAGATTTAAACATTTTCCATACACATTTACAAACATCGAGAGTAATTGTCAGTCTCTCGTAGATATAGAATCTTATCAGTCCTCTCGTAAGAAAGTCGAACAATCTACTTAAAGTACTAGACTATTGGACTCACCGTTGTTCCAACGGTGAATGAAAAATGATCGACAAGTATTGTAAAATAGAAATTGAGTTTCAATAATCGCAACTTTTGCAATGCAAAATGGTAACAAGATATTAGTAATAGATTCGGAGCATTCAAGCGCTTTGTAACTAGCTCGTTAACAGGATGACATTAATGAGCGAGACGATAATGAGCCCCTGATCTGCATTCGACCAGCAGTTATGCATCGAATTCCAATTGCAGGGAGCGCTGTCAGGGTCATCTCCAACAGATGACCTATAATCCTGGCAACGCGTGGAACCTCAGAAACGCAACTCCATCCGATCATAATTCGGAATCGCCCTATCAGACCACTTATGGTGGAAGTGGCACATCCCATAGCCGAAAAAATAGTGCTTATGGTGCAGTGCAACATGCAAGCAGTCATCCCGCACCCTGTTGCAATGAACAGGCTACGTTTCTTTGCCACGGCAATCATACGGAGCCTTGTGCGGATTCGAATACAGGCGCTGCGGGCCTTCTAGTTGCTTTGACCGTACACTCGGTTCTTGAGGGACTTGCAGTAGGCTTGCAAAAGAGTATTTCTGAGGTAGGCAGAGAAAATGTTAAATCTCTCTGTAGCAGATATGAAAGGAGAGAAATAATTATAAGTAGATTGCGCAGTTTTATGCAAATATATTCATGAAATATACATAAGTCAGTAATTGTTCAAATCGTTGCAATTGTTCAAAATCTTACATACGAATTTATAAAAGATTAGTAAATATCAATATTTGCATAAACATCCGGAGGATAATAATACGTTACTTTCGGGAAATCTTGAAAAGAGAAGTAACGCTGCATATGTATACTATGTTCCAGATATTTTTATTGGTTGGAGCAGTAGCCTCGCATAAATTTGTCGTTGGCTTCTGCCTGGGTTTGGAGTTAGCTGGAGCGGGTAGCAGCATTCCTAAATTGTTATTTGCAATTTTTGTGTTCTCCGGTGGCTCGGCTATGGGCATAGGGATTGGCATGCTGACGCTTGGGGTAAGAAAATTTTTCTTTGAATGAACGTGTACCGTGCAATATACACGGGAAAAATCATTCGTACTTTTACAGGCGGACAAAGGATGGACGAATGTGGCGCTGCCAATTCTTCAAGGTTTAGCTGGTGGTACCTTGCTTTATGTGACAGTCAGCGAAGTTTTGCCACGCGAAAGGGCTAGGTGGCATAGAAGTTCGCGGCGACTTGCTGGCATCTTGCAATTCTTTTCAACGATCGTCGGCTTCGTTGTTGTTTACCTTCTCAATAACTATGTTGGCACGTGAAGTATCGGATGTAGTATACCCTTTTGCAAGCAGAAGCTCTTAATGCGAACTTGTTCGTAATAGCGGGTGATTGTAAACCGCCGCGCGAACCTTTCGATACAAATCATCTAGGTCGAACTTGTTTTCTCAGTAAGCATTTTTAACGCTCTCTTACTGCAAAGTGTAGTGGATATTTGTAACGTTATTAGCGGGATTGCGCTGGACACCGCCGACGGGCTAAAGTGATCGGATGTGAATGTAAATGTCGCAGGTATCGAAATGTATTGGATTCCAGTTTATGGAATATTTTAACGCGCGTCTGTCCTTCCGAGCGTGCATTTAAATCGGGATGTTTTAATGAGGGGAGATCGCACGGGCTGACAGGAAAGGGATTACTCAAACGTATTATCACTTTGCCGGAATAGGAAAAGTTCTCGGATAGGAATTATTTTAATTATAGTCTAAGAGCCCGCTTCGGCAGAAAGAGTCGAGAAGGGAATTCTGTAACAGTTCGAAATGATTGTTGATCCTTGTGGGTTTTATCTAAGAAATTTATCTACTAAGGCACAAGAAAGTTTATAGAATTTAATCATTCAGACGTCAGTTTAAGTAAGTAAGTACTCTTAAAAGTGTAAAAATATTAAAAACATATTCATACAGTACATATTAAAACCACGCGGAAATAAAAGTGTAAGACAGTTTTTCATAACAGTAATGCCCTATTTGGGATAAGCAATAAAAGTGCACAGTCAGTGGTACGAATATTCTCGGTCAGCGAGTTTCAAAGCAGAATCAAACGATAAAAACGTTTTAGAATCGATGTTCGATTAATTTAGCTATTGCATAACTCCCACTATTCGTTTGTTATGTTTAACGTTGCGGAGGGCAGGATTGCATTTCATGTTGTATGTTACAAATTTAATCCATTAACAAGTTTCATTCTGGCTTCCCGGCTTAAGTGCCGCGCCTCTGTGTACATAGTACACATACATACTACGTACACTAAAAAACCTCTATTTGCGGGCACTCCAATATAGTATATGTAGCAATTTTCTTTCTCGCATGTGTGCATCTGTACCTATTTATCTATTTTCTCTCATGCGAACCTACGCCTGCGGTAGCTATTAAGCTGCTAGTAATTAGACCTGTCGATACAAGCCGCTCCATTCGATTAAAGTTGTCGATATAATAATATATCGTAAGCGAATAGCGCATCCTTCCACTCTGCAAATTTCAAGATGAGTTTTAAAGTGTAGAAATACCAGGCTCCGTCAATATTTAAATACCAGATCATATTTTTAAGAGCTACTGCTAATAACATTCACAAAATTGACGTACGATTGATAAATAAAGATGTAAGTACTACTAACCCTAATTATATCCGACATAGTTAATAAGAATTTTCAGTAGTACTTTCTAGTGATTAAGGGACTATCCTTGTAAATTAATTAAAGTTTCTTATTGACTAGATTCTAAGATCTTCGTCATGATTCAGCTATATATGATTTTCGCTGAAATAGTTGAACCAGTTCTTGTTGACATTGAAAATTACTAGTTCAGATCCGGTGGTGCTATTTTCGAAATTATGGCGGTCGTTAAACCAAAGAAGTGGTAGAGCAATTACACCGTTTCAGATTGAAATGGTCTCCTACATTAATCAGTCGGGGTCTTTCAATCGACATCGATTAAGACTGTGATAATGGAATGACAACGATTAGCCAACTCGATAAAAGTGGAATCAGACAGCGATTTCCTTTGGGGGAGATGGGGCGCCAGGGAAATTGAGGTGTTTGAGCGTGAACGATCAAGACTTAAATGGGGCGGGCGCGTGGTTCGAAACGACATTAGCACGATGTCCGCCCCAACCATTAGGAATACCAATGGAGGAGTTCGATCGGATCTCGGGAGGCTTGCTAAACTCTAATATCAGGACATGAAATGGCTCTGCGAGGGTTCGAGGGTGTCGAAGGACGATAAAGGGATGGCGCGTTCAATGGCGAGGGGGATTGAACGTTGATGTACAAGGAGGAGAACTGGGTAGGCCAGCTTTAAGTCTTGTTGAAAGGCATTTGGTAATCAGACTTCTGGAATCTTTAATATAACGGAGAATAATGAGTAATTCTTATCACACACCACGTTTCATATTGAACTCTTTGATCTTGAACTGATTCCTCTTACCATGCCTTTTTTATAGGATTTTATATTATTGGCGTCTTGTAATTTACTCAATCTCTGATTGAAGGACAAAGCGTCATATAATGTAATAACGTGTACATCGTATGTGGTATTATTTTCTTATGTAAGAGATTCCCATGAATAGGCCTCCTCATTTAGAACCACTCACGTGATGATGTACTACGAGATATCCGTGCCGTGTTGGCAAGCACAATAATTAGAGAGTTCATTCTTAGATTCTCTGGTTTTTAACAGTATATATAAGTACTCCGAATTCACGAACCTCGCGTACTGTTTCTATTGTTAGTAGAAACTTTTGACTCTTGTTTGGTGGCACTCTAGGAAATCAAACAGACTAATCACATCTTTCATTAAGGTATGTGCTTTGAACTTTGTTTCAAGATGACAGGTGGTTTAAGTTGCGGCAAGTTGAATTGAAAGATGCCCGAATCGAAGTTGCTCACTTATCGAAAGCACCAGGGCCATCCTAGTGTACGCAACTCAATTTCCACGGAAAGCTTATCTACTAGTTGGAACTTGAGAGGACGAAGAAAAGAGGGTCAACTCGAGAGAAGTTGACCCTTAGAAAACCGAATGCCGCGTAGTTTCTTCTTTTTACTTTTGTTGTCTTGTCTTCCAGTTTCCTCCATTTATCTCCTCACGATTCACGTGTGTAATCCCCAGCGCTATTTCCGGACACAGTTCGAAAGTGCAATAAGTTGAGAATAGTTTCTCTTGTTTCATCTTAGATGAATTGGTTTTAGAGAAAGCCCACGGCCAGATTTGTACTGCTTGAATCTATCCCTTTAATGTCCTGCCAATTGTAGGATGTTGATGTGTGTTATGCACGGGCTGTGATGTCACGAATGTAAAAGTATTGGGAAAAAGTGTATAAATCGTAGGAATTTTTCAAGTTCAAGCTATACTTCTTTCTATCACTATATTTCTTGTAGTTGGTGATGCGCTTCACTTCTCCATGAGATTTTTCTTTGCAGACATTGACGAACTTCCGCATCTAACGAATTTTCCTATCTCGTTCGAGCAAGTGAGAATAAATATCCGCTCCTATTTCAATCCATTTTAGCCAACGGATTTCGCCTTCCGACTATTTCCACTATTCCATCGCCGAGGAATCGTAAAATAAATCATTCTATTTTGGTAAGAATTGGATAAGCATGGGTAGTATTTACGCACAGTTAATTATTCCGAGAGGAAAATCGACCACCGTCCAGTTAGTTTTAATTTAAAGAATGAACTGATTTATTCCAATTAAGATAATTGCTTTTACTAAGAGTACTAAGTTTACTATATTATGTGTACCGTGCTCTCTGTATGTGGATATTCATAACGTAAAATGACCGCAATTTGCTAAATAATAGACACCACAAGCGGGAAACAACGAAAATTTAATGTTATATACTTTTCCCCGCATACGCTTCTCTGTTTTTCTTCACTAACATTTGAGTAATACTAGCAAATGAAACAGAATTTGTCTAGCGTGATAAACGTGGAAACGTTCAATAACTCCGCATATTTCAATATGGCAATGCTGGGGTAAAAAAAAATACTCCAATTACACATATGTATATATGCATATATGGATAGATGGTCGAAGTAAAATAAACGAAATGGAGATGAAAAATCCAATTTAGAAAAATAGAAAGGTGAGATCCGTTAGCCGGAAATTACTCGCTCGAACAAACGTTTACATGGCTTCGTCGTTGGTAGATTCGGTAGCTTCTTTTTATGAATGCTGTGGATTGATGAGTAGTTGGTTTCATGAGATTTCTTCTTATGAAAGTGAAATGGAGAGTAAAATTAAATAAGGAATGCCGGAACGCAGTTTTCCATTATACTGTTATATAGAATAGATGCTTGAAAGCATACGAATCGATTGTCAATAATGTATATGTATATTTGGAAGCATTATTCACAAGGGGGTCGAGGGTAGAGTTGCTACACCGCAACTCACCCTCTCGCGAGATCAATTTATCTCGCAATATTAGCTATTATCCGCTGTGACAATTCAGTTGTTGTCGACATTAAGTTCTGCTCTTGCATCTCCTCTTGTTATTAGTTTCTATTTTCTATACAATTTCAATTAAATTTTCAATGTCTGATATACACGATTATAAATTTTCGTGTAGCACTGAAAAATGTGACTAACCGTGAAACTTATTGAAATTCTCAGTGTACCCAAGAGTTCAATTAATCCTACCAATATTTCAATGATTGAAAATTTCATTTAATTAGCAAAAATACGCCAATTGCATTGAAACAAACAGAGCTGAAGTGAAGAGCGCTGTTGGCGATAATATTTGCATAAATAAATATCCGGCGGCAAAGCGTCGTTCCATGCTTTATAGAGAGAGAGAGAGACTGCGCCCGCATCCGAAACATACTGTCGCTCGCCATAAACCATGGAAGGAAAGAGCTTCATTCAAATTGTGAATACATATGCATTATGGTACGCCGTTCAACTTTGCATCCAACCTTAAATCTACTATAACAAGCTGGCATGTAAATCCTATATTTCCGCATTAGGCTTGCAAAAAAAAAGCAGAGCTTCGCAATTTCATTGCATTTTGCAAATGCCATTTTATACAGTAAATTCGGTTGATGTTGATACGATATTTCATCATATCCGTACTGACCTCTTTGCAAGAAGGCAAACCTGAGTGATGTTAAACAGGCACCGTCAACTTGCAGGATATTTTAACCAGTTTTTAGGGTGCGTGCATGCCGCAACGATAGCCGCTTGAAATTTATTAAATAGTCAGGTAGCTCCACCCTTCTTGAAAGCTCAATGAGCTGGATTTTAATCCGGTGCCGGCGGGCAAGCTCTTCTCAGTGAAGTACAGTGGAAAAGCTAGAATCGAGAGATGGCCGATGAGGGTTCAGGTTGAGTGGGCAAATCAGAGCTGGGTTAGAGTTGGCTTCATTACGCAGGATTTATCAGGATGCCCGTGGGATGCTTTTTAACCGACTTCATTCTTTCAAGTAAGATCGGGCTAGCGATGGCGTTTGCGCGAGCCGCGGCTAACGAGCTGAGGTAACCGGGCTCGTTTCTATCGTATGTGGATTGCCAGTGGGAATGAGAGCGAGAGAACAAGGGGGAAAGAGGGTGAACGAGTGAGTGTTAGGCGGGGAGGGTGAAAGGAGGGAAATAGAGGGAGGTACGGCTAGCGTTGTGTGTCTAGGAATAGCCATCGCAACGAGGCATATTATTATCTTTGCCATTAAGACATCCCCTTTAGTTAGCATTTCACCTTGCTCTCGCGGGGACAAAGTGTCGTGTCGCCGCTCTGTATCTGTGTGCCTGTGTTCCTGTGTGCCTGTGTGTGCCTGTGTGTGTGTGTGTGTGTGGCGGAGGAGGGTTTACCTTCGCGCGCGCTCGGGCAATCTTACACGTCGCTGCTCTACAAAGTGAGCAGGCATCCTGCTCTCGTATTAATATATCCAGGGGGTTCATCGCTGCCATCCTGGTCCCTGTCATACATTCCTATGCTTCACGCAGCCCACATATATGCACATACGTGGATCTGCATGCCGTCGAAGATCTTCTTTGACACCGTGTCGATGCACATCATGAAAGGATTTAGTCAACTATTTCCTCGACAATTTAGCTGTGATTCAAATCCTCTGATTTATTGTCTTAATGAATCCCTCTGTACCATTTTCCCCCATTTTCTCGCTCCATCCCTTTTAAATGTCGCTGGGAGCGACGTGTCAATTGATTTCGACGCAAACACGCTGAAAATTACTCGTCAGGCAAAATGCATATCATTTTATTTGCGGTATCATGAAATTTAATAATTGAAATGAGTATACACGTGTCGTCGACAGAGTGTTTGACATAAATAGGAAGTGCGTGTTTATATGTTAGATGCAAACTTTATCGTTATGGTGTGTTCGTTATTGATAAGACCGATGTATAACCTTTTAGATTTGTCAGCTTTTCTACGCTAGTTTATTTTCTAACGGCTCTCGTTATCTAAGATGGGAAAACCTTGACATACTGAGGTAACAAAAATAGGCTGGAAGCTGGAACACTTGGTGTAAACATAGAAGTTGCATTAAAACAGCAGATGTGAAGCCCTTCATTCTCCTCTCATGGATCTTTGCCATCGTTGCTGCGAAAAAGAGAAAATAAAGAAAGTCGAAGATCAACATGAATGTGCGTGATCCGTAAATTATTGGTTGTTACAGTTTGAACCAATTAATCGATCTGATGCATGAATCACCAATAATCCTGTTTCAACAAGAACTGACACTTGTTGATTTTATTCAATTATAACATGTTTTCGGAATGAAAAGTTTAAGAGTGAAAGTTACAAAAATATGCTTCGAAAGGCAATTGAGTGGAGTTTATGAGATTGAACTTTATTATTAAGTTATTTCTACTTACAGATGTGAGATTTAATTTAATCGTACGATAGTCGTACTTTTTCGTGGACTATATTGTCATAATGTGCTCGTAATTGGAGGCGTCCTCGACAAAAGTCTACATGAGTAAATTCGATGCATACATGCATCTGTAACAAGTGTGGAGGAATGGACTGAAAGATGGGCGATAATAAATCGGATTCCCTGGAAATTGACTTGCCCTCACTATTCAGGCACAGCTGCATTTCTGAATATAACGCCGAAGGCTTGGATGCCTTTCGGTTTGACCTACAAAAAGAATCTCACAGTGCTGGGGAGAAACGAATCAATTATAAAGGCGTGATTGTTACCAGTACAGGAGTGCTGATAACAGTGGAACTGTCAGCGTATTTTCTCGCCTATCTATAGTTCTTATTAAAGCCGATATACGCGAGCAGATTGCCGCTCGTGCTTTGTCAAATTGAACGTAATCCCGCACCACAATACCTCGCATCCGCTGAATAGGCAAATAATGTCATAATCATATTATGCTGGATGATGACCGCAATTCTCGTTCGAATATAATAGATTTATAAATATTCTAAGTACTTCGATAACTAAATAAATAGTTTTCATCGATTAATTCAGATGTTAAAATTACAAATCGTATTATAGTTCAACCAACGGAGAAAATGTGTATACCGTGTTTTTTCGATTAACTGTGTTAAAGATAAGTATTATTCGCTTATTATATTTTATTAATCTTCATTTTAATCTCAGAAACATCAGATGGAGAATAATACTCCTTTCATGTATAATACAATTAATAGACCGACTTTCGTACAAACGCATCCGTTTTCAATGCAAGCCCCATTCACATTCAGATAAGGTCGGAGGTTCTCTTTCACTCACGTTTGAAATCTTGCGTTTCTCAGTGCTACGATTTGCTTCTCAATACGAACTCAAAGATCCTGGAATAGAACGAAATTAACTAAAATGCATTTTACTCTTAATAGTGAGATCTTTGCGAAAACGGTTAGGTAAATGTCTTCTGCTCCAATTGGTATGTCGGTTCAATTCGATAACAATGGGAGAAAAGAGATCTTGGGTTTTAAGGGTCGGTTATACCAAGGACGGCCAGATGTTTTTAAGGATCGCGCTTCATGATTGATAGCTTACGCGGAGATCCATCTTCATCAGGCTGTAAAGAAGACTTATACCAATATACTATGTATACTAGACAGCACAAAATAGCTGCTTCTACTGTTGGCAATTGCACACAAATGGAGAATAAAAATTCTTGTTCTTTAAAGAGCATCAAAGACAAATTAATATATTATACAAAAGGACATACAATGAGTCGCAAAAAACTTTCCCACGTAAACAATTTAATGTACTTCATTCCATCCACAGAACAAAATTTCAATGCGACTGTGCGAAAACATTGATATCATAATAAAACTAGTGGAGATTGATACAAATATTAGTACCAAGATAGAAAGAACAGACGCCTATAAATTACAATTTCTAAATGGAAGATAATATTATATTCATCAAGCATATAATTGGTTTGAAAGTGAACTGGAAGTGCACCGAACGTTTATAGATATAAGTGAATGGATTTCAAAGCTTTGGTGATGGAATTACTAATATATTCGAAGAAGGTAATCCAATCGGCAAGGCATAATTCATGATTCTCGAGATAAAACGGTGTTTCAGGAGACAAGGTGAATTTAGAAGGGTGAATTTCACCGCATTTTAACCCATTCCAACTTCACCTCCATAAAAGTCGTATTCCCGTAGCTGCCACTTTTAGATATCCCTGTAGACGTGAACAATGAAGGTTATTCGGTGTTGTATTAAAGAAACTCAGTGCACTCTTGAGCTCAAATATACCGGCTGCCGTTTTATAAGGAGACGCTGTCCTTCCTTTTTATACTTAATTTTTAAGTACCCTATTATCCGAGAGTATCTGCCTTTTTAACTCGCTATTACGAGAGTAGCACCGGCTTCTTGGAAGAATTAGCGGATCTAGTGACCTTTCTGCGTGTTCTATTACTCCCTTTTCTTGCTGTTCTCGATAATAGTAATCATTTTCCATCTCCCACCTTAAACCAGTCTTGATTCTCTTAAAGTAGCTAGTTGAGTACCACTGAACATTTATTATCTTTCTTTTAACTTTTATTTCGCCCTCAACATATTACATGAATGATTAGACTGTGAGCAATTACGTAGATATGAGCACTCTTTTATCAGATGGAGATATTATTAGGATTTAAGTATGTATAATTTCTCACACGCAAATGGTGTTCGAATAACGATATTAATAGTTGCCACTGTGAATGATGCTCATAATGATCGTTAATAATTCTAGCACGCTTTATTTTGCCTAAACTTACACAGCCACTTAATAATACATTTTCTATAGCTGAACGAGATTTCAATGAATTGATTTAGTGTCGTAAAATTCCATGTAAATTACTAGTAAGGTGACAATATTCTTAGCTATAATCTATGAAGACACGTGTTCTGAAAGCCACTATGTCAAAATAAGAAAGCCTTCGTAGCCAAACTGGCCGCGGTATATCCCTATACTATATTGGAGACGGTTCAAGTAGAAAAGTCAATATAGGCCGCGCCAATTTTCTACCACTTTGCGCTAACCTTTCCCTTGCTCGGACCCGCAACTACCCTGACATTGTCAGCGGTGGAAGCAAGCTCGGAGTACAATCGACCAATTTCATTATTACGAAATAGGTATCGGGTGCCAGAAGAAAAGGGGCTGTTCTTTGAAAGACAGATCTCGACTGATCCCAATGCATTTTCATCTCGACAGCTACCATCCGACGGAGTATCATCGACTATAGTCGGCAAAGTTCAAAGGGTTTGATATAAGCTACGCCAATAATCTATCGCCAGTTTACGCTAATTTTTCCGTCGCTCGTATACCTCTGATCAACGCGATATTGCGAGCTCCGGACTACGCTTGGTAAATTTCACTTCTATGGAAAACGAACGGTGGTACCAGGTGAAAGAGGATGCGCTTTAAAAACGAGATCTCGATTGTTTCCAACAGGTTTTCTATCTCATCGGAGTATTATTGGGTAGCCAGTGAAACTCAAAGGGTTTGGGTCGATCGGTTGGTTCCTAGTTCTCTTAGTCCACTCATTTCCTCAAAGGTCTTCTTTCAATCTGCCTATGGCTGTCCATTTTTTTCTATTTCTTTTCTTTTTTTCAGCGATTTCTTCTGGAAACCTAAATCCCTAAAAGCTAAAAGGCAGAGCCTAAAGCATAAAGCGTAAAGGGTGGGCATCCGCGTGCGAGGGGGTGCGCACGCATATCAGATTTTCGCGGGGTTCTCTCCAGCGGGCGGCGCGTTGGCGCGACGGCACGTATCGCCGCGGCGGCTCTTTCGACACCCTCAGTAACCCAGTGTCACTCCGTCGAAGTGCATCTTATACAGCGGGTAACTTGAGACCGCCCCCGCGATTATATCAACTCTCAAAGATCCTTTAGATTCAATCGAAGAGAAACACGCGAAACATTCGGGCACGCTGCCACCTTTCCTAGCCTATTAATCGAACCGTCTTAGTAGTTTCCCACCCAGCAAACCAGAACCCATCGAGCGGTTAAGATCACCCTGATCATTGGTGCACAATCGACCTCGTCTCTAAAGTTACCCTACTTATATCTGTGCTCCCTACGACGGTCTTTCTCGGCTCGCCGGACTTTCCTTTCATTTACGGTCGCCTTCGATATCCGATCGAACTATTAGTTTCTTCCTAGAATGCTACGCTGGCGGGAAAACTGCCTATTCGAGGTTGCCAATCGGCAATTTTCGACTTGCTATTTACGTCGTTACTGCATTTCTCTTATGCTTGAAGTGTGAAGATTCTCGAAATCAGCACACAATTCGTTTCTCACTTTCTTTCACTTCCGACAGCTGTTGTGTATTCAGATCCACTTACGATAATTGATTGTCGTGGCGGAAGAAAGCGCCAGCAGTTTTGGTGTTTGTTGAGTGCTGGGACGAGCCCTGCTTTGGAAACTTGGTTGTTCTCTTCTGATGCACCACTGCCATAGTTTCTGCCTACGAAGAGTTTCATCGAATCTCAGGTCGAACTTTGGATTAATCCATAGTGATTTTCATATAAGAACAGGTCTTTCCTGTTTCTTGTATCTAAAGTATGAATTCATCATTTTACGATTTATGTGAATTTAATATCGACTTTTTTCCTCTTCGTCTTTGGATGGATTGCATCCATCTTCCTGATTTATTGCCCGTTGAATTTGACTTGCTTTTTCCAGTGTCTCGGATGAAGCTGGGATTTTAGTATCTGACCTTTGGGTTAGATGTGCTGCTTTAGTTGGTAGCATCACATTCCAGCTGCGATCGTCACTTTGGTTGACTTTTATCGTACTCACTGTAAAAAGTTCTTACTTCCAATCCATCTTCAGCTCTCTGTTCCAGGCTTCTATTCTCTATTCATTCCACTTTATATTTTATTCTTGTTTTATTCACCAACCTATTCAATCTTAGGATCTTCCGCAATCTCGTTCTCAGCTATGAAAATTTTGGTGGTTATTGTCGCTTTTTATATTGCAGTGTTTCTAAGGGGCAAATTTCGGAGAAATAGATATTCGTATTTGTCTCGGTATTCTAGGAGATCGTGGACTATAAATAGAGAACTTCGTAACTGAATCGAAAGTACCATTGTTTCCAGGGGTTCGGATCTATTTCTTAATATTTAAAGATCAATTTACGTTATAACTTCTTCTTTTTAATAAATAAGAAATTTGATCTAATAGGAAAGGTGGGATAATTTTTTATTCATTCTTCTAATATTCTTCTAGTATAATGGATGAGCCTTTCCTAATAATTATCATAATACTGAAATGTTGCATCTATATATACTATGTGCTTTTTCTACTAACATGGTATCTAGTTACGAAGTGAAACTCTATAAGGCTTCGTTTCCTCATGCTGCATATCTCTCCTCAATTCATAGATCTATATGTTAAAATATAATGAAAATACCAGTCGGAACCAGCTGGTTCTGACATATAATACCATGGTAATTCGATTTAGTACGATGAAATTCCAATGTGTAATCGAACGTATTAAACTCATAATATTCTCCTTGATATTGAGCTGTGCTTTCTAGAGGAACTTTCCAGTATGATCATTACAAAGATGCCTTCGAGCTTTCCTTTGTGTGTCTGGTCGTTGGTGTAGGTCGGAGTTGTGCCAACTTTGTTTCCAGGCTCCTTGGACCGGGTTTCAACAAAGGCGTGAAAACCACCGGCTCGTGTGCTTTGGCTGTGCGTGTGTGCTTTGATTTCGCACTCGATGCTCGAGAAGCCACGTGCGCTACTCTAATTCCGCACACTGTGCGTTTAGAGGAGACGCGTCGTCACAGATTCTGTCGACTGCTTGTTTCATAGAAAGCTATTTCAAGCTGCAACGTGGCGAATTTAGTACAACAGAAGTTGCATTTATAATTCATTGGCATTTCTCAGGAACTTTAAAGAGACTAAAAGATCAGAAGTTTCCCGAGGTTTTTGTCTCTATCGGCTGTACAATACAAGGAATGTTTGAATTGAATTTTCGTTCTCTCAGGGTCTCTAATCAACTGGATTAACAGCTGTTTAGATAATAGCATGGATTAAAATTGGATATTGTAGCCTGTTGATATGAGTTTCCTTGTTTCATGCACAGAGCAAAGCGAAAACGTTGTTGGTGATATTCGATAATATATCATGTTCCTCCTGTTAAATCGTAATCCTGTTATTGCATGCTTTAATCTCCCTCCAGTGAGAATGCTGTACTCCCTAATACGGGCACCATTTCTACCCGCATTTTCTTCCTCAAATTGTTTGGCACGTCCCCATTTTAAACAGGTTTTAGGCAGGAATTTTTCCTAAATTGCGATATCGTGCTCGTGTCATCCTTCATGCCCTAATAGAGAATTAAGCCTTCTGTCCTTCATACATGCAGTTCTTTGTGGTCGAGCACGTATGGGACTGGCAGCTTTTTCTAAGATTAGGTGCACGACAGATGCGCACAGCATTCCGAATTTCGTTTAGCTTGGGATATATAAGATTAGAAATCGATCGCAGTTGGAAAGTTTCACGATGCAGTGATCCGAAGAAGTAACGGAATCGGAGCATACATCTTACCGAAAAAATGGAGAAGGACGGACTTGCGGAGGGTAAGTTGACATTTTTATAATTCATTCATGTACTCCTCATATTTTCATCAATTCAAATCTGTCTCATTATAATTGAACTCAAACTTTCCCATCTTCATTTATTACACACCTCGACTATCTACGTATTTCCAATACACGCATCACAGTTTATAATTGCAGGTTCATTTCATATTTTTACAGTCTAAACAACCGTGATAATCTATATAAAATGATGTTTTTATAATTCCTGTTTTTCTTGAATAGAAAATGTTAATTACCATGTATAAGTACTCTTGCAAAACATATAAGCGAACAGCATCTTTCGATATCGGCGTTTTCAACCGAGAAAATATACGTGCTCGTTCGCCGTATAGAAAATGTTAATTATCGTGTAAAAGAACTGTTGCAAAACTTCTAATAGAGTAGCATGATACGATATCAGTGTTTTCAACAGAGGAAATACACGTCCGCCGTATAAGAAGTTTACGGAGATTTCAGTGGTGCAAGGTGTATGTACATTGGATAGTCAGCGTTTTTAACACGAGTCGGCATTTCCCGATGGCTGTTTTAATCTCGCGAGAAATACAAGTTTTTATAAGTGCTCATATATGGAAAACCCAATACAGGCCGTGTCATAGATATCACTAGAATCAATGTGAGAAGTTTGCCGTTAATAAACATATCGGAGACTTCGTAGAGATTCACAAGAATAAAGACATCCCATTGTAAATTCACAAGAGCTATGAAGCAGAATGCTTCTTGCCAGACTCACCACTAAAATTCCGACTGACCTTTGATGTTTTGTTACTCTATTCGAGGAACTGCTGTAATTCGAAACTACGGCATCTCCATGCTTCCTGCCAATGAAATTTCTTTCAATTCTGATTGGATTCCGAGTATCACATGTACCATACGAATATGGTCTAGTGAAATTCGGGAATTTCAGTGTCGAGTTTCCACCAGGCAATCCAATTGTAATCACAAGGTTTCGTGAGGGACTCAATCAAGTGTACATCGAGATTGCGAAGATTTGATTCGGCATCCATGCAACTCCTGGCCAGCTTCACCAACGCTCTAATAAACCATGCTCATATTATGCAAGAGTAGACGCTGGTCAGATTAAATTATAAAATACATTTCCAGCCGTGATTCACTGCCAATGCAAATACTAATAGAGAATTTCAAGAGTGGCTTGTGGTATTAATGAAGCCTAATAATAATAGAAATATAACCGACACTATGAGTACTTATCGGTTCTCTTTTTCTTCATATTATATCTTGGAATGAAGAAAACAATGAATTCCTATTATAATCCACTTCATCTCAATCTGTCAAATTTATGCGATTCAAAATTACTTAGGGTAAGGTTGCCCAAATCGCTCTACTTCTCACATTAAGGCTTAGTACTGAGAAGCGAAGAATCAGATCTATATATTCTTTATCCCACAATAAACGGCAGTATATCCCCTTGCATATGTAATTTTTTTATAATTTTAATACATGATGATCAATTTAAAAATGATGTCAAAAAATAGCATCAATGTAACGACTTTTCTATAAGGATTAATAATAACTCCGGTTTTTATGGAAATGTTTAAAGCCAATTAAAACGTCACTGCTATACTCGGAAGGTGTAAATTAATTTAATAAAAAATCAGATGATGATACGCGTGGACTTCTAGACGCGATTTAAGAATCGGTGCGATTTAATGGCCAATTATATGCGCAAGGTGACTCGAATACACAAAGAAAAAAATGTCGATAATTATGCTGCAGAACATCTGGAAGTTAGCGGCTTTCTCCTGGAGTATATATTTGCATCGGCCTGCAAAGTCTAATTGAGTGCCCGAGATAGTATTTCTCCATGCGAGAAAAAGGATTCCAAGTCCTAGGATTCCTCGAAACGATATTAAAGCGGAAGTGCTAGCTAATGGAATAAAAAAACGCAGACGTGTCGCAGTCGCTGCGATCCTTTTACCGTTAATACCACCGTGGTGAAATTGCACTTGATCTAAATTAGCTCAACCCCATTGTCCATGGACTGCCTATACGATAATAAGGGAAAAGTGAGAAACCTGCGGACGAGAGAATGTGCATTACTCCGGGTGACAGTAAAGACGCAACAAGGCAGAAAAGAATAGCCATAATTTTTTGCCATAATGATAAATTTTTCCCTAACTTTCGGCCCTCTGTGTGCTTATAACAGTTCCGCTCTATTACAAGTGTACAATAAAGAAGGGGAAATTCCATAATTAGCCTCACAAACTAGTAGGCGAATTTACTCGAGGCTTACTTCTTGTTGCTCGTTAAAACGCGCGATTTTGGTGGGAAAGTTCGTAAGACTAGCAATTACAGGTGGATTCCATTTTAAAGCACTGCAGTCCAAAGTTTAACTTGCACAAGTGTACGTAAAGTTCTCGATTCATTTTAATTTGTATATTGTTGATTCCCAGTTTAAAATTTCAGTTTACATTCGTTTTAGTTGCAGTTATGAAATATCAGGGAATTTGCTATGCGATGGGTGTATTACGATTTAGATTTTCGGCTTGTTTGAACTGAACGATGCACGCTAATTGATATTTGCATTCAATATTCATTGCAATTTTTAAATTGGACTAACGTGTGTATACACATGTACATGTGTAAACTTTCATTGGATATGATTCGATTCTGCGAAAAAGTGATTTACAAGACCAGTTTGAAATTAAATCGGTCAAGACATTGAGTTTATAAACGTCCTTCATTGTGTATACAGGTTACTGCTGCTGGTACTTTTCTCATCAGCACTTTAATTAATAAGTTTCGAAGCGCCGGGAAGCTGTTGAAGTGGCTACTGTAATCGAACTCAACTTCCACTCTTATTTGCTGGTGTTGAAACACTTTACGACTTTATATTGGTGTAACGGTGGGGTTTGAGTGTGTGTGTTAATACACGAGAATAAAAATAGTTGTTTTGTAAAAATATCCAATAGCAGAACATAATAGGGATTTGAAAAATGTATTGAAGATTGCCAGAATATTAATTGTATAAACTGTCCCAAAATTGTCATTATTTCTCTGTTTTTATGGACGAAGAATGGCAGGATTTCGTTATTATATTAAACACTTTTCTCAAGCAAAGTACTTCCATGGTCTGACACCACGGCTAAAACTTTCATTTATCGGGAATAACACCAAAGGGAAAAATCGACGGTCCTACAAGACTTGAAGCTCTTACAAGCAAGGGAAAGGCGGCTAAAGATGTGAAAAGGAAACTCACACCAAGTGCTCCTACAAGCAAAAACTAAGTGAATTACAGGCGGTACTGCTTTTGCCTTGTTATCCAATTACCACTCTGTGGCCTGTGCTTTGACCCAGGTTAATCATACTTCGCCTTCACCAGCTTGTATACTGTCAATTTATTCTCGGTTCTGTCACGTCGTATTTAACTCTTTACCATAAGGGGATTAGGTGTGCTACACGTCCTTGCGCTTGCTTCCCTTCAACTATATGTAATTACAATCACTATGCATTACCCAAGTTGTTTCTAGGCATTTCTTCATGTCTCTGTTGCATTTACTACTCAATGAAATAATGAAATTAACACTCTCGTTGGTTATGATTTGAATCTCGGTTTCCAATTAAACGGAATGTATAAATATTTACTAGTTAATTCAAAATCATGTAACTTTTGGAACGCATATGACATTTTTCTGTATTTATCATCAAGAGCGTTATTATATTAATAATATCAACTTCCATTTGGGAACGATCATGGGGCGAGTGTCGTTAGCGTGGTATACAAATGTTAATACCAAGTATACCAATACCAAACAATAAATATTTCTGAATGAGCTAGAACTGTCACAAATTCAAAGACTTCAGTCTTCAAAGTTTTAAGAGTCTGGGTCATATAAAAAGGAAATTGAGAGGTACGTTCATACTGCAACAGTATGCATAATGTACTTAATAATTCATTCTACGTTTCAGTATACGTTAAATGTAAACTAACGGTCGTTTTGACTAAACAAGCTAACCTTTTATGAAAGAGCAATTGGTGGTACATAGACGGTGGCACTACTGTAGGTCCTTTTCATTCTTGACAGTCTGAGCTTGTGCAGGCAAGAGGTAAAATAGGTCAGTGGGTCAAGATAAATGACATGAGGAAAAGACAATTAGTATCTTATACCTTATGATACAATTGTTATTAATCCTTCTGAGTAATGTCTCACGTTTCTTTTCATTTCATCCTATTTCCTTTTCCCCTTCTAACTTGTTTGTGTCACTTTCTATACATTTTCATTGAAGTTATCTTCACATAAAATTCATGTGATTATTTAAATTGATTAGTGAAGATAATTAAAGGCGTGGATGCTCGTCATTGGTCCGAATTCATTTTTATAATATTGTGTTCTTTTGATATTTAAAAAGAAGATGTAGGAGAGAAATCGCAACAAGAATGGGGTATTAACGTCATTACTAGCATGGAAATTATTCATTTGTAGATTGCACTTTGTCGGATATAATTATAGCATTATAGTGAATGACATTAACCCGTATTATGCATTGAATTCATGAATCTTTGGTTACCATATCGAATATCCAATTTTCCCTCGTCAGATTGCAAGAGTGATGAAGCGTACCGCCATTCGCAAACTGAATTATCCTTGCACTGATAATAACAAAGCAAATTAAATCGTCGTATATTTTAATGGTGGTATATAATATTTTTGGACGATTGGAAGTTCTAACATGAAAATGGGAGTGCAATCAAAATATCAGTAAAACTTAAATATTAAATTTCATTAATACAAGTGCTTACATGTAATCTTATCATATTTGATAGAGAATATTGTCACAATAATATTGAGAATATTATAATCGTATGAGGTTTTGAAGCGTCATAATAATAACGGCAAAAATATGAGGAAGCATAAAGCTATTGTCAGCTCTTTTGAGCTGAATAGAACATTCAGGATTAAATGAGCAAACGCTTCAAAAGAAAGTGCATATGTAAAAACGAAAGTACGTACTAAGCGTTTTGACGCGCATCCCCCGAAACATGCCATGCCAAACACAGACGCATTCTTGAAAAGCTCAGGCAAATGGGAATATGAGGAACGGGCACCTATTTAGCAGTGCAAGCTAAGGAATTTTTAAATGAGTTCTATTCAAACGGCTATGCCAGCAACTAATTACGCATTTTTGGAAAATTCATTCCTATGTCAGGCAGCGTCAGTAAAGCACTCTAATAAAATGGGTTAGCAAAACTTTCTATAAATTTATTGTTTTCCGGTATTTTGGTAAAACCTTCTTATTCTTTTTGCCACAAACGTATACAAAACGTATATAAACACCGTAGATTGAAATCCAATAATGCTTGAGTGTCTTAATCATCCATGCACCAATTTTTAATAGTAACGGTGTATTCTGGAATTTTCCTTTATAGTATGATTATTATAGACCATTTAGAGGTGAATTTTAAAACCGTTTGTCCTCTGCGGTGTTAAAAAAATCTCACACGTTTCAAAAGAAATAACCATTTAACATCGAAATCATCGTAAATTCTAAACGCAAACATTTTGGTGTAGTACATTTGCAAATGAGAACTGGAGTGTGTTATGCCAAGAATAATTAGGCGATTAACAGTTCCCAAAGGAGCACTTAGTACAGAAACTTCGCAGCTCGTGTTTACCTGGTAATAAGCGCTTAACGATCATTTGAAGCAGACATCTTCCGCTGAATTCGCATAACTCAGTTACTAATAACGTTTGCATGATATGATCCTCTTTGAACGGCTAATAGGCTATTTACAAATACGTAGTTTATAGGGAGATTTGCTTAAAATAGCATTTAAATGGAATAAAAAAGTGAATCGAATGAAATATGTGTAAAATTACATTATATAAATCGATAATCCTGTTGAAGTTTCTTGGCTTAACTGTATAGCTGGCGCCAGCATTCCTTCGAAATAGACTGCAGTAGAAAATCCCTGGCGAGCGTGTCGGTCGGTACATTATCCGTTACAGGATTCCCTCCATTGTTATTATTGTTGTTACATGCGTTTAATTACTGTAATAATTCACCTATTCTAATGGTTGGTACATACGATACATATCATCATGGGGATCGACTCTTGAAATATTCATAAAGGCTGGAAACAGTGCAAAAACCCGAATAAATAGAGAAGGCTCAACTAATCAGGAAGGCGCTCTTTCAGTGTTTTTGATACAATTCCTTTTCAGACATTAAAATGTCTGAAGGTTTTTTTGCTCTGACTTATTTAAAGTTTAGATACATTTTTCACTGTGAATTGAAATGCTTAATTAATCAAACATTGTCGAAGTTTTTTTTCTCGATTCGAAACAATGAAAGAAATACATCGCTGCATTATGAACAGCATTGATAACTTCAAATTGTGATCTATGAAAAAGTTTCTATAGAAATATTCATAATTACTTTTCTTTAAATAACTATTACCCTTTTACATTATTATTATATTAAAGATATTATTAGAAAAAAGCTAGTAAGTCTATGCCAATAGACATAGTTTTGTATAAAATGTATAACAGAATATACACACGTATAACAGTAATCTAACATAACGAATCTCTACTATGATTCAATACCAGCTAACTCTTAGATTCAGTAGTGCGAGTCAACGATAAGGCAGCCCATTTTTTGTCGATTCACTCTAAAAATTCGCCTATACGGAAGAATTTCAAAGTACTCTGTTTTCGTCCATGATACAGTTCAAGGCTACAGTAATGAGATTCCAGAGAGATCTGCTATGATCTACCCAGGATTATTTATTTACGTAATCTAGAATTGGCGCAGAAGATTTATACATATTTGTGGGATATAGTGATAATGCAACTGAAGCAAAAGAAGCTTTCGTCATGCTCCGATTTTCTATTTTGTAGTTTATTATATTTTTCGCCTCGCCATCGTGAGCGTTCTCTAACGAATGCATCGATTTTCATGAATGAAATTACTAGGCAAACAATAGGCGTTCAATAGAGTTCGTTCAGAGTAGCGGGAAAAGCTCAAGTGTAATTAACGGTACAGCCCGAGAGATTCTTTGAGTTGGCAGAGTGCAATCGCGCACTGCGCAGTTTATCCAGCGGCAGCAAAAGGATTTTCCGAGAAATTTGCCGATGTGAACCCACGTGCATGCAGTGGTACCTAAATGCTTTAATATTGAAGTGTTGCGCTGGTATGTACTTACAGTGTACGTATGTATTATTAAATTAAATTATAAATTTAAAAATTCAAACTAATTCCTTTGTTTATCCGATTATTATTTTTTTCAAATGCAAACAAATAAGAAATTATTTTTCATTGTATGATATAGAAACTAGTGATTTTTAGCCATGAAAAGATAAATCACATTTTAATGTCCTGGAAAGATATTTAGTATTATATTATGATACGGAAATATACACACAAGTACAATGTTTGTGCATACAATTGAAATGTGAATGAATATATTAATCAAGTCAATATAGTAGTCCAGGGTCGATTGACAAAGGGACGTGAACTTTTCGTACAGGCCGTTTTCGACGTTTCCCTTTAATTAAAATCCGCCGGAAGAGAGCGGTAGAAGGGTAGGAAACGTGAGGGAGCGGGAACGAGGTGCTATGCGCCCAACGAAAGGAGGGATTAGAGTTCCGGGAAAATGGAAAGCTGAATAGTGATCGGGGAATTCCGGCAGGTAATATTTCCTATCTATTAGAGTGGAAAAACGTGAGGAAATCATTCTTTTTATTTGCGTTATATGCATGTTTTAATAGAGTCAAACGGATAGCCATATTAAAAGCACCTGGCGCCAGTTAATTGAAATTAAAGGCATTTCACACCCATTGTTTGCTGGTTGTAGTATTAATAAACCGGCTTCTCGGCACACTCGTGTCGTCTTTCATAAATTCTGAAAATTTAATTGTGTATGGACATATAGTTTAGAGCGTTAAAGAATCAGATAAACACTTGTGAACTTCCTTCTGAATCAAAAAAAGGTTCATCTAAAGTAACTATTATCGATTGTAGTGTATATATTACACAATTTTTCCGAAAAACCGTTTATTTTATTCTAAAAGTGATTGTGCAAATGCCGTTCTTCTGTATTTTTTTGTATAAAGTGACATATCACTGTTTAATATCTTTACTTATCACTTTTAATATATTTACCATAATATTATGATAGTATTAAATATACATTAGTTTACTTTCATTTTGTTCTAATATAACAAGTAGGATGATATTCAGTTGTCTCGCACTGTTAAAGAAGAAGAAGTTAGAACGAGCTATCCAATCTCAGTTAAATCGTCGTACAAATATATGAAAAAAATCCGTGTAGCAACGCAGTGGAAAAAAGTAGCTTGGCCGAATTACTCAACTGAGATTTGTGTCGCAAGGAAAGCCGCACTTTCTACCAGTTAATTCAGCGTAAAACTTTTTCTACCTGCACCTGCACCGATGGTCGACTTTTTTTGTTTCGGTGATACACATTTGACGTATCCCAGCATCGACATCGTCACTCGCCGCTTCTGTTCCGTCGGAATTGATCCCTTTTTTTTTTAGAGTTCCAGCAAGCGTAGCTACTCTATACGCATTAAGGATACGGCTTATCGGCGTAGAAGCCTAAAGCCCCTTTTCTTGTCAGGCGAATCTAGTTCAGGGAAAAAAGACGATTCTATCTATTACTACGATACAGATGACCCCGGAGAATACTAACTGTTGCGTGTCTCTCTGGACAACAATTACCCGGAATGGCTTGTTTCGTTAGAATGAAAGAAACATTCGACAGATGCTTTAATGCTGCTCCTGGTGATATATTTCTGTTAAACAAACGATATATTAGCTACAACTTGTTACATTTATATGTCTCCTTTACGTTGTTAAGTACCTGGTCAAACTAGTAAGCGCCAGAAAATTATTTCTCCGTATTCGAAGATTATTTTCAAGCAAAGGGCTTCGCGGTAAATTAAAATGAATTGTTGAAACGAGCACTGGCTGCTCACTGCATTTTCGCTGGCATTTTCGAAGCAATTAGATTCTCATTTCCTGGCGCAGTAAAGTATCCTCAAGTTACTAATGGGAAGACATAGCTCTTTTCGCAAAATGCGTGGGCCGTGTAATCTAAACCGTAATCACCACTTTCAGATTTTGCTAAATCCATCAAGGGTGAGATTAAGAGATAATTGCACAAAGTCAGTTCGATCGTGTAATTCTTAAGGTACTTAAATACTACTGTAACCACAAGGAAAGTTTGCGAAAATCACTTTAATCATTTTAATCAAGAGTTTATCAAAGCAAAGTGAGATGTGATACCTTGTGTTTATTTAATATTCTTGTCATATGCGTTCTCGCCTACCATTGCTTATCTTCTATTTTCATTGTCCCATATTTCGTGGAATGAATTTCCATCGTGTAACGATATACAGGCGACCGGGGCTTCCAGTAAATTCGGGAGAGCATTAAAGGGATTTTAAATAATCCAGGATTAGTTGGGCTATGAAGCACTTCAGTTCATCATTACGCACACAAGATTATCCCTTTCGATAAGCTAGATATCATTATAATCGGATGATGAATTTTATTATTATCAGATTTAAAATTATAACAAGCTTCCGATTCAGTATTTCAATTAAGGTACGTACTGACGCAACATAAATTGATTTCGAATTACGCAATGAAAGTTTAACGAGGAGCTCACTGCTTGGTGCATGAGATGATTTCTCGCTTGCATTTTAAATCAGGAATTGAAGGAAAAGTTAACGGGATCGGCTGAAATCACCGGTGACTACAGCAAAAACTTATCTCTGAACGGCGTATTTCTTTCGGCTGGATCGAGGCACATCCGCTTTAAGGGCATTTCATGTTTTTAGGTCGTATTTCGCCGAGGGACATTTATAGCTCTATCCATGCTGCTTTATAAGACGATTCTTGGCTATTCGTGCTATTTCCTTCTAGCGCATGGACTATGAAGTATTTGACATATTATCGCCAAGTTCTGATAAATTTTCATTCATATCTTCTAATTTATTCGATAGCTGTCTACCTGTGACTAAAAGAATTTTATACTTTGCCACGAACCTAAAAAACCCTTAATATTTCATAATCTATCTAAAATCAGTTCAAATGGAATATTTTGGAGATTTCAAAGAATTATGACTACTTTCTTTCACTGATTCATTAGTTAGACAACACTTTTCATCCCTGAGACTTTAGAAACCCACTAATATCTCGTGCAAAAAGGCATATCTTCATAAGAACTAGTGCACTTATTACGGGCTCTTTAATTACTGAAACATTACTGTCTGCCAGAGGGATTACACCTATAAGACTTAGACACATCAATTCAAAGATGCATGGCTTTGTTCCACTTTTCGCTCCAGATATGGAAAAAAGAACGAGAGTATAATAGATATTACGAAGTGGTTAAAACCAAATGGACCCATTGTGTCCAGTGAAGTGGGCAGCATTAAGAAATTAAAGGGAAAGTAGCGATACTTATGGAATACAAAGGGTATTTTTAAATGTGTGCTACGTTTTGCGGTTTGAAAAGCAACCGGCAAACAAGTAGAAAGCCACGGTCGAGAAAAGCAGGACGACTTACAACAGCGACATGAACAACACAGCCGCAATTTCTCAATGGGTTTTATTCCAACCAATTTCGTCCAGCACTCTGTTTGTCAGTTGAAGAAAGAATTAAGGCCAAGCAACGAGTACGCAGAAATTCTTCGTCTTTGAATTACACTCGTAGCTCAAATCTTTTGACTGTAATAAATGCAATGGTGCATTCTACTCACTGCGGTCTAGCACTTTGGCACGTAGCCTAGCTAAATAGAAGAAGAGTAGATGACGTGTAAGCATATGTACGCATAGTCACCGTCCAGCAATTCTTTCGAATTTTTTCTAAGAGGTTCAAGCATTTTTCATTTACCGTTGGAAATGTTTATTCTACACAGAGCGCAAGTTGTGTTGACCAATGGGAAATGTACACAATGCAAATGTCGCAAGTGTATATTTTCAGAAGTTTACGAATGACTCTTTTCGTTTGTATATTCGAATAATTTATGCCCATATATATAGTTTATTTATATATAAAGGCAAACGAGAAATTTTAACCTACTTTAAAGTTAAGGTAATTTTCCTATTGTAAGACTTTTTGATTATTTAATGCAGTAAAACATTAGAGTATATTACACAGTGTAACTTTCATGGATGAGTCGTTAATGTCCACTTAATAATTCTGATCGACATCGAAAGGAAGTTGATGCATTTGCGCATCATCCGTCATCTTACTCGAAATAGTGGGATGAACGCATAGATCATAAATCATTCAATGGTTCCACCGATTTTCGATATAACGGAAGCTAACTCGGCACGACCATTACGCCTTGCAATCTGAACAGCTTCTCCTCTGATTTCACGGTTTCGGATCACGCTTCAATTCGAATTTCGGCAGATAACATGATACGTTTCCGTATAAACTTTTCCGTATAATTGTGTTAACAGTTATCAGCAAAAAAAAAGTGTATGTAAGATGCAAATCAAATTTAGATATGTTTATTTATTTTGTTTGAAGAAACCATCGAGCTTTAAGTATTACCAGAACCTGAGTACGAAGTAATAGAAGGGGATATATCAAATATCAGTACTCCCATGGAGATAATCCGTCGAATCAAATCCTGTTTCCCCAACCCTCTGTGTCCGACCAAAGTTACCCTCGTCGCAGTTTCGCTTTATCGAACCCTCGAGGTAAATCTCTCGATCCCGTAAAGAAACCTGGACGACGAGCGTGCAAGGATGCCAAGAGCAGGGTTCTAGGAGGGTGAAAGGTGAAGTAGGAAAATAGGGGTAGCAGAAAGTATCCCTGCTTGACCTTCCATATCAATGTCCTGCGTCGGTCATGTGGCTATGAAACTGAACCCCAAAAACCTTGATTACTTTCTTCGTTCCATCCCGATTGTCATTTCCCATTTCTCTCATTATCAGACCTCAGGCAATATGACGGAAACGTGTGCTGAAGAATAAGTACAAAATGTACGTGCAAGTCGATGATAAGATGAACGAAATGTTTAACGGGTTACTGATTACGAAAACTTTGGGAGAGACGAATGGGTCAATGATTTTGATATACCATAATGATTGCGGGATGTTTGAGGGGTTGACCTAACCCCCTTGCCTGCTCCGTCGCATAAAGAATATAAACCTCGCCTCTTTTGTGATTGATGACTTCTAGCGGTATGGAAAAATGATGAAAGCCAACGACTTGGGGTGCGTCGGCTGACTCAAAGAAAAGTATGTTTATTATAGCATTTCCGCTGCCGACGCATTTTGACTTTCCTTGTATGTATTTCAATTAGGTTGTTATAAAAAGCCCATGAAGATCTACGAGTCACTTTTGTTTTGTATGATATTTTTCTATTTAACTCCCAACGGATCTTCTTTTGGTATATTATATAGAAAACAAATTTAATCGATCATAGTATCAATGCAAATGAAAGATTTATCTGGAATTGTTTGTTGCTTAATTTGTGTCTTTAAACATTGTATTATACACGTTGAACTTCCCTTATAAGATGTCAGACTAGGAAGAGAGATGAAGAGTGAAAGTGCATTATCCAACACATAAAGAGTAGAAGCTTTAAGTACTTCTTCCCTGTCACGAAGTATTTTAAATTTTCAGAAGTTGTACGATCCTTAAGTCATGCCATCTTTGCTCAAGACTCTTCGCTATCAGCTATATCTATCTCTGCGGTCATTCGAGCCTTGAATTAAATTACATCTTGGAGGGTGGCCGAAATAGAAGTCGGAAACCGACTTGCCCCACTGCCACAGCAGAGCCAGCCACGTCGTCTACTCTAATTTCATTCTATTCCGCGTCGTTGATTCTTGCTACTGATCGGCACATTAATTTTGTCTCCATTCGCACCTTCACTTGTCTTACTAAAATCCGAGGTCATTTCATTCCTTTCATTTTTCATGGGACAATGCCATATCGGGATATGACCATTGCAGTATTGCACTGTCTCCATCTCCCAATCTGTCATCATTAAAGGAATTAAATGATAATTAATTTAACACTGTTTCACTCGAAGTCTTTTCGATCCAAAAAGGAGATCATATAATACCAAATTATTCTGGTATGATTTGCGTTAATATATTATAAGAGGACATGATTTTAGTTTAATAAAATAAATTAATGTACAGATTTAATCTTCATTCAATTACCTCTTGTCTCTAACGCAACAATCTCTGGTCAAGGCTAGTTCATTCATGTATTCATTCATGACTTAACCCAGACATAATAAGCGCAGTTTTTTGCGCGATCCAATTTTATGCGTTATATAATTAGATTGACGGAAGTTGCGTTGATCCGAAAGAAGAGCAGTATGTGATGCTGAGCGTCGGTTACTTTAAAAAAATTCCGTTATTTATTCATCGGAGGATATATTATCTGCGTATACCTTTATCGCTTCCTGATACCATAGAGGAGTTGAGGACGCGGGAGTATGGTCGTTACACCCATTGTCTTAGAAGAGCATTTTCACTCTATCGAATCGCTTTTGCCTCCCTTTTACCATTCTTGCTCGCTGAGCCACCCAATCTTTACAAGCTGACAACCATTATTCTTCTTTACTGGCGGGAAAACTGTTGGTTATTATCATCTCGCATTCTTACCCCGGAACACCTAAATTCTTATCACTTTAAATGCCTCTCGGCAATCCTTTCCAGATATCTGTCGCGCGTCCTAAGTATATTTATAAACCGACTGGGTTATTTAGCTTCGCGCAATCTGCAGAATCCATTACGCCTCTCTATTAGTTCTTCTGTAACATTGATTAATATATTTGCAATTTTTAATTTTGTTAACTTGCATCTACTTTCGAACGATATGCTACACTTGATCATGTGGATTATGTGAATAATGGTGACTTAAAAATTGGTGATACGATAATATTATATATATTATAAATTATAATGATATATATATATATATATATATATATATATATATATATATATATATATTATCACCCATCAATCATCCAAAAATGTGAGTTATTTTTATTAATCAATTAACAAAAAGCAATGAATATAAGATTGTAGCTGCGCGAAAGTTAATTATTTAATTATTCTATTACCCGAAATTATATATCAAATGAGAACATCGATGCATAAAATATACTATTCGCTGTGCAGTAGCACTTAATGGTAGTAATAATAGACTTCGGTATAGTAAAGTCGTAATTCATTCTCTTGGACATGCCTCATATGTACTTCCCTATATGTGACTCGTTTGTTGGCATAATCGATCACAGCCAATCGTTGGTCAAACAATTTTATCTCCCCATTTCGTGGTACAATCGGTGTTGCGTTATGCCTGCGCTTTCCGAAATGCGTAGTGAAATCATCGGGAAATGTTTTTACAGGCGGTTTTCCGCCCGGCAAATCAGTGTGGGATTATTTCATGGATGCATGGATTAATGCGTATAAGGCGCGCATATTTCACTGTTCGCAATAACCTTTGATCTTACAAAGGACATTCACGAACCTGAAAATTCAAAAAAATATGACATTTTATGAAAATTATAAAGAATCCTAAATGCAGAATTATTTTTAATTGAAGCCCGAAAACAGTTTAAAAGGCTGAGCTCGTCGTTGAAAAAAAGGCAGATTATTCCTTTTGGAACTTTTATGTGCGACGCAACAGCAGCTGCTGAATAATTTAAATCATGGCTGGGATTGTTTTATGCGTATTGGAAGACTGCATAAAAACAGCATAAAGGCTGCATAAAGCATGATTGAAAATTACTTAGAATAAGCTATCATATGACTGGAATAAAATCTTTAATTTGGCATTTGAACCTAAGGGCGGGTGATAAATTATTAATAAATATATTTCCTGAAATAAATGATTTTTATACAGCCTTAGAGTACATATGAAACCTTCTTACTTATCATTTAACTGTTTTTCAATAGTTCCTGCTATTTCGAAGATAAACGTTGCGACAGAAAAACCCAACCACTCTTTAAAGGGCTGTCTTAAAGTACTTTATATGTCCACAAAATTGTATAATTTTCTCAATATTCGCGTTTATGGATGTCCCCAGTTAGCAGTTTATGGAGTAGAATTCGTATGATGACTGATGACTGGCCGGATCGATAATCGTAAAGACAGTAGGCAAACGTACGTGAGGTCTACTACTAGTATGGACCGAAACGTCCATCGGGTTTTCGATATTAAAGCCCAGTGCAATTCGATCACCTATCCAGCTTTCTGCTGGAAAGCTGCTTGATTGCAGTGTCGTGGACTTTAGTACACAGTCTTGCCATCTGTAGATCGTATCAGTTTCATTCAAACCTCGAAAGGAACCTTATTTCCTCTATCAAATTGCACTTTAATCGCACAAGCGATTAATAGTAAAAGCCTGCGATAATTATGAAACAAATTTCAAGTGTTTCAATCTTGCAGCACAAAGCTCATCCTACGATTCTATGTATACGAAATATCAGAGCTTAGATTAATACTGCAAGAAACTAATTTCATACATATTTTCTAATTATTCATATTCTTAACAAAAAATCTCCACGTTACATTTCTGACTAAGAACGATGTAGCAATAAAAATAATTTTATTAGCCTCACTGAACAAAGAACTTTTACTTTCAATCCACATGAAAGCCACTCCTCTTCGTGGAGTTATTACATATATAGATATACATGCTTTGTAAATTGTCATCCAAGTATTTTTCTTGGCCCGGTGACAATACGTAATGATTCGCGACGGTACCTTACTTCGCGAAGGACACGCTGTTTTCTAACAATAGAGGTAGTAGTACTTTGGGTATCATAGCTATGCGCCGTACACATAACAACATATACACGAAGATTCTTATGCTATTATAATCAAAGCTTCCGAATAACACGATATTCGGCAGAGGATATCTTTGTAGTTTATTGACCATAAACGGTGAAATTTTCAGTGACAATCAGTAGTTGATAGCTGGTACTGTATTTTATCGGAATTTACCGGAAGAATGTTCAATTTTCCTGGGTATTGGTATTCCAGTAGCGTGAGGATAGTTTCATATCATTAAATTGTATACATGTATAGTGCCTAGTTTACTCACGTCTCCGAGCGAGAGTTATAGAGGAGATCGGCAAAACTGCTGTGACCTATTTTGTGGATTGATCGGCCCCATTGTCAGTGTACATGTGGTTCTAATCCTCGGTGAATGTTCCTTTGCTCTATAAATGGAAAGGCTGCTTATTCAAAAACGTTAAATCTTTTCCTCATGCTCCATTTAATGAGACGTGCGTGGGAACTGCGATCATATCGTTGTCGGTATTTGAGCTGTAATACAAACAATGTACCGCGATGGAAACTTAATCGCATTACACTGTTTGTAATTATGTTTACCAGGAATCTGGAGCGTTGTTCGTGCGATATGGAATCGCGAGTAAGGTATTAACTGTTATCGTTCAATGAATGCCTGTGCTTTATGCAAATATGTTATGTGACTCTGAGTTTATTCAGCGATTTATTACATTTGATGTTCATTTAATTATCGTTCCAATCAATTACTACTGATCTCTCTCTTTGTACATATTTTCTCCAATTAGCATAATTAACGCTCCGGATGTTTTCTCAAAGTTATAGGTCGCAATGCGCTGCACAATATTAAATTAAGGAAATTAAGTCAAACTGGCGTGTTGATTCAGTTCCGACTAATTTATAGAACTTCAATTAGATAAAATGAACATCATTTCATATTGATATTGTGCTTCTTGTCAAAAGCAATGGACTGTGATTCTGAATGAATGCATAATGGTCAGGCAGGGGTGCAAAAAGCTTCGGTCGGCTTCGATCCAATGTTAAAGCAGTTTATTCCCGCGCAAGGAAGCCAAGCGCGTCTATCAATCTTTATCTCAGACAGGTGATTGGTCGGCGAAAAAACAGAAGTGGGCTTGCCGAAGCGCGCAGTATCCGGAACAGTTTACTATCCGTACTGATGCGAATGTCAGTTTAAATTCGAGTGCTGTTCCATGCGATCAGTTTAAAGAACAGTAAAAATTCCTAATTTAAATCACCTGTCAAACAATCGTATACCACATTTTATTATTTGTTTCATTATTTAAACATGAAAGACTGAAATTTGTAGAACAATCGGCGTGTCTATTTAGTAACTCGTGTTACTTAGATTAAACGGTTATTGCGGTAAAATGGATCTTATTAACGTTATTACTAAGAAGCTGGTTGGACGACTCTCGCGGAATTCACTTTTCTTAGGTGCTCGTATATTTTGATTTTATTACGCTTTTATGTCTGCTAAGGTTATAAAACGTTAGCGATGCTAGCGGTGCATCTGCGAGCCCAGATTTATGCATCGCGTAGGATTAATTTCAACGGACGGCGCAAAGCCTTTGCGACAGCCACTGCAGAAAGTAACAAGATGATCGATAAATAGAATGCCGGCCGATTCGAGCGTGCATATTCTCGAACTCGTCACAAGAAAAAAAGAGGCGTCCCACGTTGCAGATATACTTTCGCAATAAGCTAAAGTATATCTTAACATTATTCGCCAACTGAAATTTATTACTGCATTTTATGAATGCGATATTTGTATATCACTTATAATTTAAACAATCTATATTATATATGTACATTCTAAAGAACAAAGCCTTTAATCCTTGACAACTCTTTCACAAGTCTTTAGTAAGCTCGTGTATCAATGATATCGAAGGTAAGATCAAATATTGATACAATATATAAAATGACATTAAATTATGTCAGGAATTATATAACTATAATTAAATAACTACGCACACAATATTACTAACAAATAATATAATCATATACATACTATTCATATAATTCCTAATACTATTTCATTCACTTTTCTTACTTATTTAGCTAATTATATGCATAATAGAAGATTACGGCGTTATACAGTGGTAGGAAACGGCTAACAATACGTTAAGTAGACGAATTTCCCCGAGTGGCGCGATGGAACGTAGAGGGAAGGAGAGTGTTATCGGCGATAATAGGGAATCGGTAGGTGGAGAAAGAGTAAGCGAGTGGGGTGGTTGACAGAGGGTTAGAAGGGTAGAAGGAATGGCGGAGGGGGAAGCGCAAACGATACCGGGCGCACGAAAGGGACTCTCTTCTCTCCTTCGAGGATTGGTTTTGTCGGCTGGTCTCGCACTAGCTCGGGGTGGCACGCTTGCGCGCGGTCTTCAAGGCGAGCTTTCGAGCTCTCGGACCGCAATGCGAGCCGTGACACGTGGAGTCGGTTATCCTGCCGCTTCCAAGTTGTTTCACGCTTTCGGCGCGAGCGGACCTCCCGTCGCTCGTCGCCCGTCGGCAAGCGCTCGCGCGCGCGCACCACTTCCTCGTGAAAAGCCCACCGGCCAAACAGAGAGAGAAAGAGAAAGAGAAAGAGAAAGAGAAAGAGAGGGATTGAGCGGAGCCGAAAGTACAACGTGCAATCGCAAAGCCGCAAGACATTCCGATGCAACCCTCGCCAAGGGAATTCTCGTTCTAGTCGAGATCGTGTCTACTTATCCGTTTAAAAAAAACGAGGTTTGCTTGTTACTCACCAGCGAAATTGATCGCGCAACCAACTCTTCTCTAATTTGTGTGCACCGCCAAATTGCACGAGTGCTTCTCTGTGATCAACCGGCGGGAATCTCGTGTGACCCTTGTGCATCATCCCCCTTTAAACTTCGGCCTTTCCGCATCGCCTAATCTGCGCAAGATTGTAGGTTTCTCTCCTTAATTTTGGATTACTTAAGATTCAACTAGACTACGACTCTTGGCTTCTTACTTCTTAGTTAATTCGATCCTGTACTCGAGAATTTCAATGAGATTTTGGATAATAAGAATTTGCGAGTCAAAAATTAGTTTCGGCAACGTGTAACTTATTATTGTCTTTAGAGTTGTGCTGAAATTATGTTGGTTACTCTTTCGGATTTATTTTGTATGAATATAGCATGTATAAAATGGGCCAATTCTTTGAAGATCTTTGATAGATTTGTCAGTATTTGGAGTGCAAACGGTTCAATTTGTTAGTAGGTTTGTCTTGTGGGAACGAGAAAAGGTGACTCGACTGTCAGTAGTTTACTTGGGAAATGACGTTTTAATATTGGTTAAAAGTAATCAGTTAATTTCGACTACGAGAGTTATTTCTTTCGACGGTAAATCTTGGAGATAAGACGGAAATGTGAATGGATTAGCATCTTTAAACACTTTTTCGCGATTCGTTCAGTGATTTAACTCGAGCTGGCTGCTTAGTTTTTTCGTTCCAGATTTCTTCGGCTACTTTTCCGCTTCCGTTTCACTCTTGTTCTTCGTTCTCCGAATTTGAAGAACTTGACGTTTAAAATTGGTGTGAACTATGAGAGAAAATAAGAGCGCTGGCTTCTAGTGTCTCACGATTCGATCATAGTAGAAGTGGAATAAGAGAGATCAAGGCAGAATTGAAGTTTTTGGCGCACGATGAAGGTGTCGTTATTTTTGGCATTTAGCATCTATTGACACGCATTGCCGCCTGCGCTTGACCACTGAACGAGCTTTAATTAGAGCCGCTCTCGCATTCAACATTTTTACACGGTACGTTGATGTATTTCGATGAAACACTGCTGACACTCGTCTGGTAGGATTAGCTTTTATAACTTTTAATTAGTCGTGTGTTAAACTCACTCCGACTCGTTGCTCCGGGCACTAACCATGTTTAACGAAATTCAATGATTTGATGAATCCTTTTGTTCGATGAAAGAATAATCAGTATTAAATCATTTTGTGAGCAAACTATTTGATTTTTAAGATTCTCCTAATATAACGTAAATATGCTCGAATGATCTTCTACAGCTACAAACGCATCTCTCCCTCTATAATTTGTGGACGACAAAATCAAATTGTGCAAAAATTGGGTTACTCATTGTGAAATTCGTGAAGTTACTTGTTTTTCATTAAGTAAGTTATACACTTTTATTGCGTATAAAAGGCCTTTGTACTTTCTACATGTACTAATACAAAGAGGTATAAAAAGTACTTTTACATCGTTTTCGAACTACAAAGAGCGGCGATGGGGCCAACGAAAAGCCTGTTATGCGTTCCGGCTTTTAGAATTGCAAAGAGTTTGCTTGAATACGAATAACGGTCGATTCACTAACATAAAAGTAGACTGTGCGCAGTCACCTCAAAAACTCTGTGGCTTTTTCAGATCACACCGATACATGAATGAGGGTACACGCTTCTTCCTAATGAAAAACATTTTCTCTAGAAGGAAATTGTTTATTACCCACTCATACTTATTCACATTGAAAGCTATTTTGCCAGCGATGATTTATTCTCGAAAGCAATTAATCACGTCAGGAATCATCTAGTAAATTGATTTCGTACTTTATAGTATACTTACATTCAAGCAGATACTAAACCTGTAGTTTCAAGCTTTATGGGTAATCGATAATCGTTTCTTCACCTATTCCTAGTATCAGAGTGATGTTCATTTATATTCACATTCTTATATAAAATTTTAAAAACGATCAATTCATTCAGATTTAATGTTTTATTCATATTAGAATAGATATACTAATTACAAGTTCATTTTTGAATTGACTTTTAAAAATCCATTGAAAAAAGGCTTTCGCAAATGTTTTCATTTCAAATTCCGCATCCCCTAGGGATGCTTTCGTGTTTGTAAAAAGCTTCAGTTTATGATTGTCAATTAGCATGAGTTTTTCTTTCATATTATTTTTAACGTTGAACCAGAATGTAATCGGCAATTAAAAAATACAATTATGAGAATGCTTACAAATATGTCGGAAAGTGGTTGGATTTATAGAAGGGTGGATTGTTGGTTCTCGTCCGTTGCACCCTTGGTCTTTCTGTGCCTCGGTTTACGTCACGATGTCAAGGAAGTATACTCGGAGTCCGGCGTGTACACGGGAGCGGAGTCACGTATACAGGTGACCTACTAATTCCGCGAGGAGCCATATGCACAATGAACGAGCGAGAGACAATCACGGCTCTTGGCTGAAAGTGCAAAGTAGCGGGTTCAATCAGAAAAAACCTGAAAGACGTGCAACGAAGCGAACGATGAAACCAGCCAGTGTTGAACGCTGGAAAAAAAGGGTTACTGCATGAATACTACACCTTAGCGACAATGAACCATGGAAAAACGACAGTTTCAGAAAATCGAGGTGCAATAGAATACTCATTACACGGGTTGTTGTCGAATCGTTTAGAATTGAAGAAATTTTAAAGTATTTCATCACTTTCGTATTGTTCGGTAATTTACTTCGATAATTTAATTATAAATACTTCGTACAGAAAGTACAGTCAAAGATGTTAAAGGTTATACAAAATCGCGTGGGGTTAAAAATCGACTAAGGAAATACCGTGGACTTTACGGTAACAGCTTGTGGTTAGTTGGATGAAGAAGAGTCGTTGGTCGAAATGTGTGGGTTTGGGGTCACGCAGTATTTATCGGTGGAATGTTACTGTCGGAGAGGCTGTCGATTATATTCGTAAAATCGATCAAATTGCAATTTGCAAGAATCCTGGTATGAATGTGAATCTCGCGACAGTATTCGATGACTCGGCCGAGCGAGTAGGCCTGCCAAGCTGGATAGCTGACAGATATGAACGACTACCGAAATTCCCACATTCGCTCGAAGACTGACTGGCTAGCATCGCGATATCCTGCCATTTCAGCGGACATGTCACGCAGCTGTGGCTATTTCGTGTGTACGGTCAAGTGGTGTCAGTGAAAGTGGCTCGTATGTTACAGTACCAATTTGCCTGCCAGACCGTCCAGACACAGTTTCTCGTTCGGGAAAATGCACCCGCGTACACTATCCCTGTTGGGATTAAACTTTACCTTCAGCTGCTTTCAGTAAATGATGTTCACGTGAAAATTCTCTATCACCCTTCTCATTCCCATGGTGAATTCATTGCTTCTTTGACTAGCTTTCTATAACATTTTGCCACCAAGGTACTTCAAAAGTCAATTTTGTACCTTCGTATGCTACTCGTAGCCTTTAAAATCGTTTTAATTTCCCGTGAGTGCGAAATCTATTTAGATTGCATGTAAAATGAGTTGCCAACATGATTTGTAGTTTGTATTGTGAGGAAATCTGAGAGTGATTAAAAGTTTTGAGGATTTATCAACTCTTCGTAATATACGTTCTGCTGAAAGATAGAATAGAATGAGTTTTAAACAAGTTGAAAATCAAATTAATTCATGAAATACTGAGAGTGTGTCTTTGTTATATCGAATTTCGACTATCAATATCAAATAGATAAACTTCAATTTTAGGGAAAGAATATCCTATATACTGGTGCAGAGTTTTCCCGTGAATACAGTGCGCGATAGAAACACTCGAATTGTTGAACTGAAAGTATTGGAAAACTACGTAGAAGAATTGGTGGTGATGTGACTGGTTGGTAGAAGCGAGTTCGATGAGTGCCAGGTTCGAGCAGTGATCGGAAAATATTCATGCACAAAAAATGAGCGAGCCTGCAAAGAATGTGCCGAATAAGTGCGAGAGTAAGGGTCCACCCCCGCCGCCGCCGCCCCGTACGTCGGCCTATCCGCATCAAAAGCTCTTCAAGAAATGCAAGAGTGCTACTTTTCAACTGGATGGTGCAACCTACACTATAGGTAAATTCACTCTTATCTTCCTTGTCGCTCGAATATTTTAACATCAGCGTTCACTTAAGTTCTCATGACTGTGGTGTAAGTGTATAAATAGATTCATTATGAATATTAAACGCGATATCGGTATTAATCGAAGCGAAATCCTTCCGTGGATTTAACTTCGAGGGCTTTAATTGCTTATTAGGAAATCGATGCTGGTTACTCTGATTGCAAATAGAAAGGAGAGCCGCTTAAAATAGGCTAGAATTTCTTGGCCTTTATTTCCTGTTCACACGTCTGTTATGCTTACAAATTCGATATCACCCAGTCATTATTTCGAATATGTAACATAATGCAAGTGCAAGCTTATACAGATGGGTTGAAAAATGTCCTACGAAATTTTGAGAATCTACAGGCGATTAAGTACAAAATGAATTCTTTTGAACTTTGTGTGTCGTTCGCGGAAAAGTTAACGTCGACACAGGATTATTTGTACTTGATGATTCTTGTTCTCATTCAATTTAGTTTTAATGATATTTATTTTCCGTTGAATTTGTGCGTCTGGCAGATCCAGGCGTTCATCTCTTTTGGAATAACGAAGGACAACAGCAGAATAACGATTACGTTACGTTGCATTTCAGAAAGAACTCTCTTAAAAAGTCGAATGCATTCGGTCAGTTTTGTATATTTAATTTAATTAAATTATTTGTATATTTACATATTTATATTTTCGATGTACAATTCCGCGTATTCAGTTGTAGTACGAAATGTACAATGAATTCTCGGTAGTATATTCGTACTATTGAAATTCTAGTTACATGTTTCATGACGTTAGTTTAAACTATTTTAAGATCAGATTTGAAGAATTAACATATTCAGATAGAAATAGTATGATTCGTTACAGGATACCACAGAATTTAAATGGGCAAGTGTTCCCTTGGTAGTTTGGGTTACACATCAAGCCGGATGTGGCTATCGGACATGCAAATTTATTGGCTTTGCGGCAACCGTTAGCGATTGGGTTTGAACCTCCCCGTTATCTATCGTAAGAACATATATTTCCCAGATCGGGGTCGGTTCTATTAGTTTTCCCTAACGGTCATCAAAAGTTACATCAAATGAAAGTTCTTTCTAATTGAAAGGTCGCTTAAAAATTGCAAATTGCTTACAAAGCTATTAATTTGCAGTGTGAAATTATTTTTCACCGATAATCGTCGGAACAATACACCGTGGAGAAATCCAATAATGTTTCTTTCGCAATACTTGGATAATATCGTCACACGCTTGAACTTTAATTCCACAGCGATCGAGTTTCCCCCAGTGCAAAGAGTGCAAGCTATTTTCGAATAAAAGAGAAGGAATGCCATGCCTTGTGAAACATCTACCCAGTTGCATGCAAGAAATGCATCATTTGTCGTCCACTTCGAGAAAGCTTATGTTGAATTCCGGACTTTCCATTTCCAGTACTGTGTGTGGTTTGAGATTGATAAATTTCTATGAATAGGTGGAAAGACAATTGTGCTGTCTATTTTCAATATAAAATTAGCTGTCCTTGTTCTTTAATATATGCTTTTGGTACACACGTATACGCTTGTCCATGAACAGGCCAATATCAGTAATTGCCAAGATTCTTTGCATTAAGACCCAAGGTTTACTAAGTTTCATCTTAAATTTCACTTAGAGTGTGCCAAGGGTGTAATAAATATTTCGAACTAAGTCTTCTAACGTATCGTCGAAATTTAAACTCTTAATCTTATTAAAGGCTTTTAGTTTCTATTGAATTACGCAAACCTCGGTGAAACTTATTTTAAACAATATCACAATGATTTACGCTAAATATACAATTACTATCGAAAGCTTATAATCTTTCAATATCTAAAAATTTGAAACTGACTGATGCTCATGAATTAAAGTATATGTAAGTGGGAGAACGAGTTTATATTCGGGTAGGATTTTTATCCGAAATAGACAATACAAGTTGCTACACACTTCCGCGAGTCAATAAGCCTCGGTGAAACGCAACAAAGTAAGGAACTCGTACGAAAGAAGCAATCTGAGAGATCCTCTAAACTTTGGCTAGAAACTTACGACAGTGTGTACTTAGAGAGTTGGTGCGATGCCGCGGGAGTGGTGGGTAGCGACACAATGATTTAGTGGTCAGCCAGTAGTGTTGCAGTACCGTTGGTCAGACGGCGATGCGCGTTCGAGTGTCTCTGGCACATTAGATGGCCATGATCATGAAGCGTGAAAGACAAAGTGGGGTAAATGGAAAGTGAAATTACTGTTCCCTCTTTAACAGGAAAAAAATTTTAAACAAACCTTATCCATTCGATGTTACTTTCAAATAAAATAGATTAAAAGAAAGCAAGAAAGTAACACTAACCTTACGAACGACTAACTAATTCGCTGCTTTTAAACTTCTTCTTATTAAAAAGAAAAATATTAATTCATAATTTTTTATTAATATCTAAATATTACCCGAAGTTACCCGTTGTCCAATATACCCGATCCGGAAAAATATAATCGTTATTTAGGTCATTTGACCGCTTACGATAAAAATAGCTATACATATATAAACACCCCTTGTAACTGTGAGCACGTATATGTTCAGGTATTCCTTGAAGCTGTAAGTACTTCGAATAATATAGCTGCTTCATGGGATACGCGAAACGAGTACTTCGCGGAATAACGTATAGGAAACGAGTTTCGAGGCTATCCGGTGCTACTTTTTCTTACGAGTCGTGCTTGTGAATGTCGTTGGCGAAGAAAATTCGCTTATCCGTATAGACTGTCTTCATAAACGGTAGTGGCATGTATATGGGGTATTATTATAAGGTATTCTTACTATCTATTCCTTTCTGCACGCAAATCCCACCTAGTCACGTCACCTTCATCAGAATGAAGTTAAATATTGATTTCCAATTGCTCTTGCGAGAAGGGTGCTATTCTGGACGATTATAAATATATCACGGAACACTCCACTGTTTCAATGGGGGATGAATATTTACAGCGACAGTGTAAAAATGTACTCCATTTTTTTGGCGCCGCCTTTTTAACAAATGGCTGGATATAAACTTGATATTCATTCGGGATTTTTAATATATATTAAAAATTAAAACATATGGTACAGATTATTTTCGCCACAACAAATCAGAAGTTTGATGTTATTGATATTTGCAAATCGGCTTCATAATTTTATAAGGGATTACGGAAAGCGATTATTAAAAAATAATCCGTTGCAAAATACTCCATTCATAGATACGAAGTTCTTTTTATCAGCGTGGAGTAGAATAGAGTGTTGTATTATATCTGTAGTGCTTCTAGTTATACAACGAATATGCAGCATAGTTCCAGTAAACAGTAATACTGTGCTTTACCCATTCTGTTAAGTTGGAGTAAACATTAACTATCTGTTAACAGATAGCGATCTTGGAGAATATGTCACAAGGCGTCTAAGTCTCCCTTTGAACATAATTGCTGTGCCATACGTATTAGATTGTTTTGGAGCTCCGGAACAGTAATGGCGTTATACAATACTCTCCATAATTACAGTAGTACTGGAAATGTCTGTCAATTAGAGTCAATAACTGCATTATATGAACATGGTACTTTAGGCCCGTATGCCACTTGATGCAAGCTCTATTGGAAATTCCAAATTGCCTTATCGATTTTGAAGTAACAGTAGTTTTGGTCACAAACAATATTGTTATAGTCAAAGTATTTTGCCAAGTACTATATAAATAGGTTCTGCGATAACTTTAATTTTTATCAGCTGATGTTATTCTCCTCATATTTCTGAATGTTCTGCAAGTAACAGCTAGTGTTTTTCTCAGTCTGTAGTATTAAAACATGTGGTATTAAAGAGAGAGTTCCCGAAGGAATGTAAGTAATCAATAAAAATGAAAACTATAGCTCGTTATCTTGTTGCGACCCCTACTGCTTCTTTTGAGCATTTACAAAGTTTACCCAAGCTCTTATATCGTTACTTTACAAAATCCGAGGAAAAAAACTGTGCGAACTAACCGCCGACGGGAAAGTTGAATTCTGCTCCCGTTGAAAGATTTATCTAAAGAACATCGATTTAAAGTTATTTTTTCATTGAATTAAGGGTTTTATGTTTTAAAACTCAACTTAGAAAACAGTTTTCTGATAATACAAAAAATCGGCCAACCTTGTTCCCTTTTTCCAGTTGACAACGTCCATTACGATTGTAATGGAAGCAATGATTGTAACGATGATAATAAAAATATAATGTCCTTGTATTATCGTGACAAAAATCATTTGGGTGAATGAGGCAAACCAGGAACTCACAAAATGCTTTGCGATCTTATCTTGATTATTGGAGACCAGGAATATGTTGTCCTGACGCTCCCAAATTTTATCGCTAGACGACATCAGTACATTTGTCATGTTAACTCTAATACCTACTTTATTTTCTGTTTATCTCTGGAATTTTATCGTTCATGGACATCGCCAATTTTGACACGCTAACTTTAATGTCTGCTTCATTGATCATACACTATTCAAATTTGTTCCCTCGCTAGTTTCGAACACTGCTGTCACAGAAGTGTTTGGAGAATTTATTCGTGATTTCAACAGGAATTTCAAGGCGCAACGTTGTGTTTATACTTGCGCCTTGCTGCGAAGGTCTTGATGAACCGTCGCGTACAAATATTAGCTTCGTTTATCCTCACAATATTTTGCTTGAGGAAAATCACCTGAGAAACATTTATACTAAAACTGTCCAAAGTTTCGGCAAATTCTCAAATCGTAAAGTTAAACAGTGAATTATTTTCGTTTAGAAGATATATATTGTTAGCTTGTTACTCAGACTAGTTGACCATAACTAATACTCTTACAGATTTGCTTAAGAAAAAGTTCGAAAAAATGAGTACTTTCGGCGTCTGGATAGCATTGGAGCAGTTTAAAATCTATAATTGAATCAGTGGAGCCTGCGACACGCAAGAAAGGGGTCGGGCACGCGGCATCGTCGTGTAAAATGCGACTTCCAAACTTTGGCACACTCTCTGCTTCCCTCTGCGGTATGCGGATGTACACGTGCAGCTTTCTGATACCGGGATGCGCATCTAGTTCATGTTCGTCGCACTTGTATATCCGCATTTCGGTAGTGACGTCGTGTCACGCAGGAAATTCGAGTGCTCCTGAACTAGCAACTGCAGAAGTCTATCTATGTATGTCTAATACATTTCCGACACGCTCTGGAGTTTAGCATAGCGGCAATTCCTCTTTGAAAGGTGTATCCCCACGTCTTCAGTGACTGGCAATCTTTGTGCCGAAAGTGGTGAAATCTTTAGTCATCGCGATGGAAGGTAATACACACAACCAGTCTAAGAATAGCTACTACTATATTGCATTATCGTTCGTCATTTAAATTCCACACTTCGCTCCTGAGAACTTTGTAAACATCGGCAAATATTGAATTCTTCAATGGATAGTATATTTCTATAGTAAAAAGTTATTTATTGTGATATTCACTTGGTAGTCAAATTAAGGATACAGTGAAACTATGCTGTAAGCGAAACTAATGAATATTGTATCGCTTGCAATTGTGATTTCTACATATATCAATGCCTTTCGGCTACCATACCCTGTATCTATTTCGGTGGATCAATTCAGCTCCCGGTAGCAGATTTTGTAATACTTTTTTCCCATATTTGCTATGCTTACATACTATCGCTTGTTTCAAAAAATTCTACATCCACCGCCAGCGGAGGTGTTTTATGAGATGGTTTTTAGTTGTGTGCTGAAGGGAATAATATCCGCTATACGAGAGTCTAAATAAATAAATAAAAAACAACATCATTTCCCGCACTTTTTATTCCATGTTTACTTCTCACTTGTCTGTTTTATATGATGGAACATCGAGGTAAATACAGTTTCTAAATACTGCAAAATGAATGTGTTATTCGGTCGAGTACAGTGGGAAATAACCATTCGATAGACTTCGTATTGCGAAGTTGTTTTATTTCCATTTAATTCTTCGTACTGGCGAAATGGTTTTCCAGTGGTTTGTTTTTTTATTTAAAAGGGTATCTCATCGCACTCGCGCCGTCCATTTCAAGTACTCTTTTTTGGCTTATTTGAAAAAATGTCACACTAAACGGACAGTAATATAAGCTTAATGAAGTAAAACAGTTCGGCGCATAAATATTGCAAAACTCACATTTCATAATCCTGGAAGGCTTAGCGGCGAGCAGGTTGGTAGGGAATAAGGAAGTGCGGGCCATCGATTAATTACACGTGAAAGCTTCAACCTGACTGGGTAATTTCGTGTATATTAAGGTACTTGGGTCCCTCTCTAATATGGATACATACTATAATGTGACAGCGCAATGTGGCATCTCACTTTTGATAAGAGTATCCCTCTTCCACGAAACAATCGATGACCCAATCTTCGAACAAGCCGACTATTCTGCTAACAGTAGTTTGGCGCCGTAAATTATGAAGCCTGTCGTTCATCCAGCTGAACTTCAATTGTCCACCTTATCGGGTGACGGAGACGGATTTCAATCGCTCTACCTTCGACCTGTATTTTCCGTTGTATTAGCGGCAATCGAGTTGCGACGGCCGATTGACTTTTGATGGGTTTGCAGCTGTACCAGAGACAATTTCGATCGTACTATAAACTTTGTTAGCCTGATGAAACAGTTCGAATCTGGCTTCTTTTCTATCTGCGGTTATATTGTATTAATTGACGACACTTTGTGACTTCAGGCATAATTATGCATTAAAATTGATTCTATTAATTTAAGAATCATTTCATACACGTATAGTTAAGTATACTCACGATATTATTCATTGGTAACGTTTTATCATATAGTCTGATTTTAATTAACCAGTGTCTGAAAACTAAAAATAAATTCTTATTCAAAGAAAATTTTCAATAAGAAGACTCAAAGCTTTGGTATGGTAAATGATGAAATATTCATCCTCAGGCTTGCTACGTTCTTATAGGTGGTTCTCCCTTTCAACCATGCACTTTAATATTCGGGCATGTATACAGCAAGATTACACTTCACACCGACGTTGCATTGAATGCCGGATAAAAGCAGCCAAGAGCTTGAAAAGCCTGCCAAATTAAAGATCTTAAGTTAAAGAGGCCTTGGGGCCGAAATCAAAACCGTTACCACAGTTCTTGTAAAGCGCTTCTGCTTTGGAGAAGCTCTTGCTCTTCCTTTGAGCTTTCCCTGCAGATGTTTTCCTTCGTAAGGATCCGCATACACGCGTCACTCTTCGTAATCTTATTTTCGAGGACTTTTTATAACACTCGCAGCACTTCGGATATTTTTACCCTCCGTTTCCTTTGATTATTATAGTAAGACCAGGTGTCTTCGTACACAGATTGCTTTTAGTAAGCGAAAGGAGTCTCCAACTTTCGCAGCATATTGCAAGACTGATATCTTGTTGAGAAAAAAATTTCGATGAATCTTTCTTACGCAATACACCTGGTTTTTTTCATTCAATGTTGAATCCAGATTTAAACCAGATTGATACACTTGCGTGTGAATGACGGTTTCTATTTTCTACTAAGAAATTAAAGGAAAAACTTTTGATGTTTACTTTTTAATTGTCGAGTCACTCATGATATTGCATTGAAAAGCTAACGAGATTTGTTTCGGCAAAGTATTCAAGCGATATAGCGAAAGAGAATGATTGGGTAAAACGGAGAAGTAAAACGTGTTAGGTATAGATAACTCCTCTATCGACAGATGAAATTGTTTCCTTTTCACGTGATTGTAGAACCTCTCCCATTCTTTTAAATGTCCTCTCCAGCTCGTTGATGAGAATCGTAATACCACCTCGCACTTTCGTATCGCTTTTTCTACTTTAAGTCGGTCGGAAACTTGATGCGTTAAGAGGCCCGTTATTCTTCCATGATGGAGACAGATAAGCGTGAAGATATGTTTAACCGCGTCTATGTATATAGTAGCCATAAAACTGTTTGCAGAGAAGTAATCCACTTTCTTCTTTTGCATTCTCATAATTAGCTTCGGATTAATTTCAAACACGTAACTAATATTATCATTTACATCACCCACTACATAATATACAGAATTACGAATGTGAGATAAGATTTCTTTTACGAAGTCCAAAAAAGTATTTCTGCCACAGCTCTAAAATGCGTGCAATTTAGCGTAGGGAGTTTTATATTGTTCGTATCACTAGAATTCGTAAATGAATAATTACCAAAAGGTGTCTTAGCCCTAAGCTTCGTGACAATGTGTTCATTACATCAGATTGGAAGATGAGATGCCTGTATGACAAGGATTCCATGCATGCGATGTTTGTTAAAGCCCAAGGAGACACCTGAGATTACCATAAATTAATGTTGTTCTACGTATACAGATCTACCCGTTGATATTGCTCCTTCGAATCTAATTATCAGTAAGCTTTGAGTGCTTGGTGCTTCAAGTATACTCAAGATAATTAGTATTATAAAAGAAAGACGGATTGAAGTCGCATCCAGTGATGAAGTTGGGGTGGAATACTTTTCATCTTATTTGCTGTCGACTCTTGATCTTTCAGCAAGATCTAATTCTTTTCCTGCTCCTTCCTCTGATTTCTCTTGGGGATAAGTGAAAGCGCTTCAACACAACTGCGTAAACTACTTATTACTTATGGCTGTGCACATCAATGATTTATAGAGGGAAGTAGATTATATTGCGTTCACTTTGCGTATGTTGAAAATATATCCCTGCTAGTTCCTAGATACAACAATAATGATTTCAACCACTGTAGTTTATATTCAAGCTTTAACAAAACGAAATATTTTCAATTTCATTATTAGCCGACTGTAGGAAAAACTTATCCCGTTAATTCATAACGAAACAACATATTTGATGTTCAAAAAGTTCAGATTTTTCATAGCTTTATAGTATTTCTGATGCTATACATATGATATTTCCATGAATAATTAAATAGATTCATGAGTCTTTCTCAAGTACTGGCAAACAAACACATATTTTATCAATCACAAAGAAGTAACAAACCTTCGGCAGGATTTCATACATACTTTAAAAGGCCTTCAATATTTCCTCGATCTAACAGATCTATGGCTAAGCAGTAGAATGCATGGTCATTCCGTAGACCGGTCAAGTAAGTAATTTATGTAACACGATATTAAAGCTTGCCGTCATGATAAGTTTACTGGTCTGCCGGTCCCCTCGCAGCCAGCGGGCTAATTACGCACGCGATGCTGCCAGCACGAGAGTTCAACAACCTCCGCTTGCAAATCGTATCTTGCACGAACCCCGAACCCTTCGTATTTCCCAGCAACGGCGGCGATTCCTTCCACGCTTGCCGGCTTAGCTTTCGTGCGCGAACACTTATCTTTGGCTGCTCGACATGAGGGAGTTTTCGAGGGAAATTGAGGGTGGAAGATGGCATGCTAGTAGGGATCAGGGATCTCTGTAAGATTCGGTAGTTATACATCGCGAAGGATATGTCGCCTTCAGGGTGAAAGGGTGAAAGGGTAGGTGACGATGGTTGGGTTTGTGTTTAGGCTTACACACGTCGTACTTCCGTGAAGCAGGCTGGACGAGGGTTGGCTGTACGCCAAACTACACTGGAGCAGCGAGCCTCTTTCCAACTCCATCGCAACTCAATCGATACTAGCCTGCATTCTGCCGGTTATGTGACCTATTACCAGGATGGTGGTTCGGTGTAATGTTACTTGGATTAGAAAGTATTCAATTAGCTTATCCCACCCCTATACTATTGCATAACGCGCTCTCTCTCTCTCTCTCTCTCTTTCTCCTGCAGACCTTCGTCGAATTAACCAAGGGTAACTAATCCGATCGGGCAGATCCGACAGGATAGAAACGTGTAAACTGATTCGGTAATCTTTCTATTGTACCAGAAATTATAGCGTTTCATTTACGCCCTACTGCCATTCGATTTGTCGCCCGCAGCTGGCCTAACGAATTAATGATAGTCGGTGCACGGGAACCGACGCTGCTGAATAATCGCAATTTCATTGTTCGAAAATGTATTAACGCATGCACAGATTACACGTCAGGGTAATGCGGGCTAGGCATTAAATCACGAGCGTTTGGCGCAACGCCGCTTATTTTTGCATACTCATGCACAGCATGTGTCGACGTAGTAATTCCATGAAAGCTTCTGCGAAATTAGGAAAGTTGTACAAGTTGCCAGTGGCTTTCGGTTATTGAAAACTATACGAGTGTCGGTACTAATTGATTTCTCAAGTTAATTTAAAGTGATTTTTGTGTTGATAGAAAATAATAGGATCGAGAAATTCTTGTACATTTCCAAAACTACTGGTTTAAGGTATTATTATACGAAGGTCCACATTTCGTGTAATGGGACTTCTTAGTGTCAATGTACAAGCGGCTTAACTTGGAGAGAATTGTCTATTGAGAAACTAGCGTTTGTTCACTCGAGGAACATGCCCTTTTTAACTTTTGCTTCATGCTAACTTGAATAATGTTCTTGGATCAATCTATCGTGGATTGTGTGGTTAGTAAGATATACTGCACAGAGAAATAAATGTCAAGCATAAATCTTATAAATTTACGTCTATCGTGAATCATTGTTTTATATGTTTGCTCGTGCGTGGTATTCATGGCTGTCTATGGTGATATGAAGAGATAGTAAAAATTCGTATGAGATCCGAATAAATTTTATTATTTCGAGTCCACATACTACCATTAATTTATGTGTATTTCAATTATTCCTCTTTTAGGAAATTTGTCTCTCTCCCAATTAAACTTCAAAAATAGACTGGAGCTTAAAGGCTTTTAAAAAGGGGTTAAAATCTAGTGTTAAAATCTACTGCTTTGACGGGAAATCGATTTAACTAGATAGATAGAAAGTTTATTATACGTTGAGATTCAATTTGTGAACGATGTTTTAGTTCGAATTTGGCAAGCTGTGCCGTCAGAATATATTGGAAGAAAAATTCATGAGATGGGTAGCGAAGCAGATGCCGCGTGGGTAATTAGAGAAATCCTTCATGCGAAAAGCTCTCTCACCTTTCTCGGTCGAACCAAATTAGCAAATTTGTAATAAGCTTGATGCCCTGTAATTAATGTCGCTCTCCTTATATTATACGATATAAAGTTCGAAAGTAAGATAGAATTATGCAGCAAGCTTAATAACAAATAATAATAAATGAGCTGTAGTACAGTAATGATTTCTGTAGGATGAATGTGAAAGCTTTTCCATAGCCAACGGGTTTCTTGGGTACTTTGAACATCAACTTTCCTTCCACTGGATATGTGCAACCACTGTATTATCGACAATAGACATACGAAAGCTAAATAAATGAATATAAAACATTCCTTCATATTAGAACAAATGCTGGAGCAAAAAAATCGCTGTTCCCTGCAATTAAATAAAAATGTAATTTACAATTTTCATAAAAAAACACATTGGAATTAGAATAGGATTACTTTGAAAATTAACGACATAGTAATATATCTAGCGAGGCATGATTGACCTACATCGAAGTGGAAAAGTAATATTGGTGAAGAGTGATAATTGCTGGAAATACAAGCTTTTAGAGCTTCCGACCTTTCATATCCCGCTTGTTAACGGCGCGAGATTAACCGGAAGTGTTCGAGTCCTCGAGAATTTCCGGTCGAGGCCGGTAAAGGAGAAAACAAGCTATGAGGGTGACGGTAGAGGGCCGGAAGAGGGAGGAAGCCTCCTGCTTGGCGAGAGGGTGGCTCCAACACGAACCCCGGAGAAAGGTGCGCTTCGATACTGCAGGAGACTGTATCAATCCACGGATAATTGTGATAATTTTCATTCCGAGTAATCAGGCCATCCATTTAACACTGCGAATGCCATTGATTTCCCATTGACACGCGTCCCTGGGAAATTCTATGGCTTGTATGATGGTATATGGTATCTAGCCAGTGGATTGTAACAAATCCAATGCGACGTTTCAACACCTACTACCTGTATATTCGGAATTCATGGATTCGCGCTACTGTATTTATTAATGTTGGCTCAGTCAATCTGCATCGCCGCTTTAAATTGACACGTCCAAGCGAAGCGTTCTCCATTCTTTTGCGAACTGGAACACTTTCCCGTTGAACTTCCACATGACTTATCTATCGATTAAGCCTGCCTATGTCAGCGATAACACGCCGATGCGCGGAGAGCAGGAATATTTATATTACAGACGAATGCACCCTTTAGTCGTCTATTTTCGGACCCGCCAATGAAGGCTCTCCCGCCTAGTTGTACACGGAGAAACGTATATTGCGAAATTTCACTCGCCCCCATATCGTCTTCTATCAGTGTAGTCTCTCTTTACCTTCTGTTATGAATCTTCATGTATTTGAATACGCCAACAAGAGAATTTCCAATTCATAGTTACTCGTATTCAGTTGCTCAAGCTTTACTGATTGCTTGATTATTATAAAATAATTGTAATTGCTAAAAATGGTACGAAATTGAATTTATGGTGTATTGAAGGCCAGAATTTTATTCTGTCCACCATTAAAGTCTTGCTTTATCATTTTTTGGTTAATGATAATAAAGTATAAAGGAAGATTTAAGAGATAGTTAGACAAGCAAATCTTTAATTAAAAAAAGTTAAACGTCACTGTGTATAGTTAGCGGTAGCAGCTGAACAGGAGTTATTTCATAAATTGTTCAATAAGCGGCGCGTAGGAACTTGGATAGTAGTTTCGTTGGTGCGTCTATACGCAATCATCACTCGAGTGCCGGCCCGCAGAATTCATATTAAATTCCTGGAAAGTTTTTCGCGTTTCCATGATTTTTACTGGCTTTCCCATATCACCCTACTGCCAAATGTTAGTTGCGCTTTTTTTGCCCACGCCCCTTTTTTTTAGTTACTTCCATGATGCACACAATCTTAATAATGCAAATATAATCTGAATATTTTCTTAAAATAAACCAACTATTTGCTGCTTAATCAATTGTATCCATGTTCTATTTAATCCGGGGAAACGTGTCACAGGATCATCTGTCTCTATTTATAGGCGGAAGCCAGTGCATGCAAATCATGCAACTACTAAAACTATTTTTTGATCTCATTTAATTATTTAGGTCATCGTACATATTTCTCGGTATTAAACCTACTGTTTTCCTTTTCTTACTTGATAAATTCTGATTTTTATTTAAGTTAATATTTTTTTACTAATTGATGAATATAAGTTTCGTATCTCCTTGTGACTAATGAAATTATGTTTCTTAATCAGGGAAGTAGTTTTTAGTTGGAAAAATATTTCGCTTTTGAATAACGGATTGGGTGTCATAGCAATGTGTCGAGCTAGTAGACAATCGGGGGATAGAGAAAAGATCGATCGCATAGACGCGAGGAATTTTCCAGATGCACCGAGAATGAGAGTGCTGCCTAAGCATACAAAACAGAACCGTGCTTGGGAAAGAGATTAATGCTTGTCGGCAGGAGGACGCCGACCATGTAAACTTCGGTTCTGCGACCAGGAAAGCCGCTTTCGCGGGTTTGCATGCATTGTTATCCAGGATTTAAAATAAGTATAGCAAGACTTGAGTTTTACTACGCTTCGTCGAAAATATCAGTAGCGACAGATTTATAGTTAGCTTTCAATAGCTTAGTATTTTATTTAGATACTCAGCATCCTTTAATTTTCGATTGTATTATGAAAAAAAAACTTGATTGAATATCCTATTTCAATTAGCATTTCTTGATGTATGTACGTTTTTGCGATGATCGATGATGATGTGTCATAACTCGTTAGTGCTAACCAACTGGAGCTCGGTGTAAACTCGTCTTTAACCCAAACCACTGTGCCTTATTTCACCTGTTTAATGAGTATACATGTATTACTTGATGGGCATACAGGAAATATAATGTTTCAGTATATGTACCGTCATAAATGAACAAACGATGCATTATCATTCTAACGATATCGTTTACTAACGACGTAAAGGACATTAACGACGTCATTTGGTGGCGGTTTGCAGTAACCAAGAGGTGGACGACTTTTTTGTGCAATATGTCGAGCAATCTCTTTCCTCGTAGCATTATGAATATTTCACAATATTCATCTAATTACGTGAGAACGATCTCATGGTTAGGTATTTTTATTACGCTTTATTTAACTAAAGTTCCGCTTTTCTATAAATTATACAATGCCTCAAAAAATTCCTTGTAGAGTTACTCATGAATATCTTACTATGAATAATTGACGATATATTTTCCAAGCCCCTTACGAAGCCCGATAAAGCATTGAAGTCGATAAATATAAAGTACAGATAAATTATTTTATATTTGACTAATTAGTATCTGATTGAACTAAAGAATTACAGTAAGAATAAAAGATATCTAATACCGAATTAACCAAGGTATACTACCGTGAGTGTCGGGAGTTTGTTAATGAATTCAAGGATTATCTCTCCTCGCTCTAATGATTTTCCGTGATTACGTACGGTGTATTAGGCGCCAGTAAATTAGTTACTGCCCTCATTAAACCATACCATAATCACGTAAGAGCTTCCACCACTCTTGGTATTGCGCAATTGCCCTGGAGGGTGCTAGCGATAGTTTTTAAACTCGATGATCTTCCCATCCTATTACTACCGCATGAAAAACACTACATTTCTCCAGCAAGAAATATTCCAATGAATTCATTATCGGGTTATTTTAATGAGGGTTATAAGAATTTTGAATATAGGGAGAATCTATTACGCGTCCCTGCGAGATATTTTAAGAATGATTAAGCATGACTTATCTTGTCTAGCCAACCGGATAAAACGGGTCACCGATATTAAAATCCGATTACCGCAAATGAGTTCAGAATAACTGTCCAGCTGACTGAACAACAGATGAACCGAATTTGTTGAGTGGACCATTATTTTGAGTTTTACTGCAGATTTTAAAAACATTATATAAATGGAGTATGAATCATTTCATGTTAACTAAAGGTATGCTTTAATATTTATCTCAGGCTAGTTGAATTTTACGTGCGTTGAAAGCTATCCGTGATCCCCATTGAAGAGAAATCCACGAAAAATTTGCTCCGAAATACATTCTTTATTCTTCCATCCTATTCGTAGTATATTCGTATAAATCTGTTATGTAAAGAGTTTGAATAATATAATCTTTTAATTTCTCCATTAAACAATTTCCATCCTAGAGAACTAATTAAGTTCTTATATTACTTCCATAAATACCGGTATATATTTGAACTACTTGTTAGCCAAATAACCCTCAGTGACTAATCTACTTTGTCCGACAGGCAAATCTTATGATTATTCGAAATGGTGAAATGGCGCCGAGATGGCAGAGTAAATTATATCCGGTAGCATCTGCCAAGAACGTAAGGGGATGAAATCTCTTACGTTACGTACACGTTATGAAAAAAGCTGCACAATGCTTGGAGAAAAGAGTGGAAGTTCAGAGAGAATGCACGAAGATGGTACTTCGTTGTATGATATTTGCATACTCTTTTCAATCCTGGGTTGAAGTTTAATCATTTTAATTTAATATTCTTACGATACCACTTTGTGGAATAGTAAGAATGTAATTCATATTTAACAGAGCATAACGTTAACGTAGTTAATATTTGTAATGTATCTCAAAGTTTTCTTTAAATTGTAAAATGGAATCGCAGTACACTCGGAAATGGTAAAAGATGTAAACATGCTTGGTACAACTACATTATTCTTCAGCAGTTTTAAACGAAAGATTTGTACCTGATGCACCGTTGATTATTTCATAGCTGTTTTAGACATTTACTTAATTCGTTCCACGTCTGGAGAAAATCTAAAGCACTTCTACGCTTCCAGCTTTTAAGGGAAATCATTTAAATTAGAATCCTGCTGTTGCTAAGTCCTGCTGACATTCTATTTCCTTTTTAAGTGGCGCGGTGTATTAAGTGCTCGATGTTTCCACACAAGTCATTTATGAACGGACGTATTGTGTTGATTTATGATTATTTCGAAGGCCGCTCGTCTAAAGGTTATGTTACGGATGATGAAAAGCGGCTCGTCTGCGTGTAATATTTCTCTACGGTTGTTTCGGTTGGCCGACGCGGTTACACCTTATTCTCGTCTGTGGCAAAGTAGAAGAAATCGTGTGTTCCTTACGATGGCTCAATGTCAGAATGAAATATTCATCGGTGTGGCGCGCCCGATTTAATCTGATGGCTCTTGGTCGATCCCTTGGGACACCTTCGGATACACCAGTTCATTACACGATTGGCCTTCGGCCCGTTCGTTCAGGGGATGGAAACAAGCAATGCAGGATTAATCGTGCGAAGTTCACGCGTCCAAAGGTCCTTTCCTCTAGAAAAAAAGGAATGAGTTTGAGAAGAAGGTTGCAGGGTGCGGCAAAGGACGCGGAGGTCGAAAGGTAGAAGGATAATAACATATAAGGGTAGGGCTTTATCGTGAAAAAAAGGCCGAAACAGCCGCAGGTCGATCTTCATTGACCACGGCCTTTTGCCGCGGAAGGAAGCAAAGAAGGAAGGAAGAAAGGAAGGACGGAAGGATCTCTCGCGTCACGGTCAGATCCCTCCTTGAAATTTCAATTTCCGTTTCCCGTGGCTCATCGTCTTACTTGATTATGCCGACACGGAAAGAATCCCAAGTGCTGCAAATTACTACTCCACCGTTGTTCACTTCGAGTTAACATCAAAGCACTCGGAAGTAATAATTCTATAGAAGGCAAATTATTCTCTCATAATTGTGGCAAAACTTGCGTTCCCCATTCTACTGAACTCGCAAAAAGGGAGCTGAAATAATGCCAGCTGTCAGCCTGTGGTTTATCTCTTCGTAGTAAGTAAGACCTACTGGCGCACACTAGGGCCACCCGGGGCTGAAACTAACACGTGGAGATATATAAAAACCAGCGATAATGAGAAGACAAAAAGGGAGTGGAATAGGATGAACGTGCTCGGAGGAAAAGCTTACTGACCAAGAGGGGGGGATGGGTGCGTGTGCGGTGTTGAGTGCGTATATGCCGAAATGGTGGCCGAGATCTGTGTAAAGCTCTAATTATTCAACTCATTATCATATTTCTATTTCTCTTCCAAGAATCTTTGAGAATCACGTTTCACAGGGGCTTCCTCTCCTTTTTTACGATGTCATTCTTTTCCTGTTTCATTTAATATCCACTTTATCTTGAATGGGTTGGAAGCCGCGTTATATAGCACTTTTCACAAAGGACATACTGTAAAGGTTAAGACTGAGATAGCACGAGTCCGCGCACCTGAAGGCGTCAGATGCGAGAGGCACAGCGAAGGGTATAAAGTACTGAAAGAGAGGCGCAAATGGATGCCCCAAGATAAGTATGATAGGCTTGCTGAGTCGCTCAAGAATAAACAGAGGCTGATGGATCGATCATAGCAAGCAGTAAATGGAAACTACCACATTCACTGCCACCCCCGGATTTTCTTTTTTTTCCTTTTCTCTCTCTCTCTTTTTTTTTTCATAAGCATCCCTGATACTTTTTTGCGATACTCGAGTCTTCGGTGTCCAAGTGAGTCTTTACGATGTCGCTTGCGGCGGTCATTTTAACGTACTACCTTTAAAACCTAAACATCTCGTTCAACCCTTCGCCGAAGATACAAAAGTTCAGTGGCTTTTGTTTTTCTTACGGATTTCCACCGGAACATGTTGGACATTTCTATGACGTAGACGGAGGGATTATCTATATTCGCAAAAAGCTCTCTTCCCTTTCCATACAGAAATTATGTTAGTATCCTGTTACTCAACACGACCACGACAAACAACGTTGCGTGGAATAGCGAGTTGAATGAATTAATAACATAGATTAATATCGATGTCTGCAATTTCACCTGTAGAACTTGATCGAGCTGCTCGTCCACCCAAATTACTGTGGCCAGGATTTCTGTCGTTGCCAAACCGCAAGCCGCGATTGGATCATTCCGAGTACCATGAATCCGGCTCTCTATTAACACAGACTCAAAATCATGGTGGTGGGGGGGGGGGGGGGGTCGCATTCTTGACAGAGTAAAAGAATAGCAGCAAAGAGAATGAAGGGTGCAGTGGGCTAAGAGAAAAGGAGGGTTTCGGAGGCGCCGAAGCAGGTAAGTAGAATAGGTAAATCGGAGTAGGACGCGAAGGTACGGAAAGGAAAGAAGAGAATGACGGCTCTGTGTTAGAGAGGTTGAGTTGAGAGGGAGGGAAAGAGTGAGCGTGGGACTATCGAGGTGAGGAGAGGAAGAAGACGGGCTCGAGCAAGTGAAAGGAAAGGAGAAAGGGCGATGAGAGGAGGTTTGCCTGACGGAGGGAGAGCATGTTAGAGAGTACGAGGGGGAAAGAAAGAGCTAGAGTGAGAGTATGAGTAAGAGCGAGGAGAAGCAGGAGGGCAACGGAGTGACAGAGCGGGTCACAGGAGGGTTTGAAACGGAGGGAAGAGAGCGAGGAGTAGCGAGGAGTAGCGCGGACGGCGGACGGCGCACGGCGAGAGGTGGAGGTTTCGAATAGTTCAGTTGTAGCGGTACCGCGGCTCAGGTCGCACGCGTACCTCCGCTTTCGTCTGGACGCACTTCCTCTCTCTCTCTCTTTCTCTCTCTCTCTCTCTCTCTCTTTATCTCGTCGTGCGTGTTATCATTCTTTCGTCACTGACACTCCTCTCGCACCTGCTGTCATCGTTTTGACAGTCCGCTCTCCCTCCCCCTCCCCTCCGCCACCGTTCCCTTCACGGTCTCTTCATCGAGTGTCTCTCCCTCTTTTACTCAGGACTGGACCGCTCGCCGACGCGTCACGTCGCCGCGTCGCATCGCGCCCGACCGCGTGTCGTCCGACCAGACACGCGGTTCTTCCACTTGTGCGGCGCGCCTGCTCTCTCCTACCTTTAGTTCAGCCTTAGCCGATCCGATCGCTCTACCACTTCCCGCGCTCACCGATTCCAACACTCAAAATCTCTACCATACTCATAGATCTATATACCTATCTTTATTCAACTCTGATTCCAAGGATTCCTCCGATAATCCCACCAGTTAATCCTCGCAGAGTTTTTTTGTCTTTTTGCACATTTCATTCGGCTTCCGGTGTGCAATTAAAGATCGGCTTACCGGCTGATATTGAAAGCATCGCACGGGTCAGTCTCTTCATATTGATTTCTTTTTTATACCAGTCCAGACCGATATTCATCTGCCCATTGACGAGCAATTAAGCGCCCATCGAACCGGAAGCGGCAGCGGGAGAGTCAGCGTGTGTTGTTCCATCATAGTATAACTTCGGGATGTTAGATTTTCGGGGCCAATCGGGAAGAGGTGCCCGGCTAATCCTGGGACGTTAGTTAATAATAAAGGGTGACCGCCGCAACGTTGCATTTGAATCGGTGCGTGAAGAGCGCCGGCGAAGAGAAAGGAGATAATCTTGGATTAGGTATTAATAAGTATCGTGGAAGTAGCGGACCGAGTGAGAGAGAAAGAGAGAGAGAGAGAGAGTGGTACTGAAATAAAGCTCTGAAAGGGGGTGAAGCGGGGAGATTGTAGCTCGGCTATGTGCAGCGATAATATTTGTACGGCCGCAATAATCCTTGCGGTACGATACCACTAGGGCAAGTGGAGCGTCGAACTAGCTACGTCCGATCGAACGGCAGACGGGCGACAAATGAAAAGGAGAAAAAATTGTGAATGATCGGTACGATATTGTTAAAGAGCGAGAGAAAGATCGATCGAGCGAACGACGACAATGTGCGCGTCGCGTGCGTGCCGCCGGCTCGACATGCCGGTACGGTACACTGCCCGTTAAACACTCTTTTCTGTTATGGTAGCATCGGTCGATTGATTCTTATATATCGACACACACCATTTCTCACGATTCCATGTGGCTATGCGCGTGCTTACTATTTTTAATCAGAAGTGATAATAACCATAATGAAACAACTCTCGAAGAGAGTTGGCAGTGCCAAGAGATTTCAAGCAACACTTTCGTCTTCACTCGATACGAACTGACCGGCTCGGCGTTCTAACGCCGCACTGACTATCACGAGTAGAGTGAACACCCTCCTGGTCTCTATGTACATGCTGGTGTTTTGTACTGGAAAAGCACCCGATGAGAATCGATCGTGCTAGGAGTTCAAAGGAAACTGCGAAAAAGAGGGTAGGTCAGGGTGATTAGTGGAGTGGAGGTGGATATATAGAGGCTCGGCGCTGTTTATATTGGGCTTGAGCAATCCTCGTGAGGAACACGTGCTAATAGATCGGTGACGGATCGAGGCCGGTCGGTGGGCGACTGCGCTAGCTAGCTCGAGGGTGAAAAACGTACGCGCGCATTCGTGCGAGAAAGCCGGAGGAAGATTAACGGCTCCACGCTCTTATTAAGATGACGAGCGAACTGCAGTGCTTCCTCATCGATCGTTCAGCCTGTTTGAGAATCATCGATTTCATCGGACCAAATCTCCAAGTCAACCACGGTATTAAAGAAATCAACATGTAAACATTGACGAATCAAGACTTTCTTCAATCGTATTGGTATCGAGAATAAAGTCTTCATTCAAAGCAGACTAATAAATACTGTGGAAGATATTCAAGAAGATTCACACGACGAACAAGGACCGACGGGAATTTATTAACTTCCGGAATGTCAGCAGCAACTCTTGTGAGAAGAGGCGACGGCAGCGATCACTACGAGCAATTTGAGATATGTCACTTTGCCGTGTCATTCAAACTGTCGTAACTTTGGTCGGATTAACAGACAACTATATTCATCGTAATCTGTCGAGAAATAATCATCGTGCAAGGCGAGCATGAGAAATTTGTCGAGGAAAAATAGCACCTCGTATTACCATTCTGTAATGGCAGCTTCCAATTCTTCCGGTACTCAACCGCGAGGATTTTCAAGCTATGATAAACATTGAGGTTAATGGTTGGAAGGAAGATTTTCGCGGTGGCTTAAAATATTTTGCGCCCGGCAAAGGACCTCTCGGTCAACGTTACAAGAAGGAAGAAGCAGGAGAATAATCAATTGATCTATTTCTCTCGTCATCCCACATATCCAAGTATTTATATCCATTGAGCAGATCTCTGAGATATTTTCGAAAGGTGCTTAAATATGAAATAAGTGACTCTTAGCACGTACAATATTCATACGAGCCTAGAACTAATTTCAAATGCAAATGTAGGAGTTGCGGTGAATAATGTGTATCCAAAATTTTACCTGAAATTTTAACGAAAAATCAACATTAACTTGCATATTCACCAGGTAAGTAACTCTTGCTGATGGTATGATTGACTAAATTAAAAGTCATTCTAAAGAGACAATAAATGAATTAAGAACAATTTAAAAATAACGATAAAAGTATATAATACACATATTAGGAGTTAAATCACTGTAATGGTAGCAGCCTGTTCACAAACTGGTTAGAAAGTCTCTGTTTCCAACCGCTTGAAGAGATGAACATTCCCTGCATTTTAGAACGAATAAATCGGTCTCAGTAAAGTGACAAAGGAATATTGAGACACAGTACATCGTTATATGGAGATTTGCAAGGTGCCATAACATAGAATTACGTATGAAATCTTTCGCAGTGGTATTTGGACAATATGCAAAACTAAAACGATATATTTGACATGAATAAAACTAATCATGGTAGAAGACATATCATAGATTATCGATAGATTAAATTGAGTACACAGTTAGTATCACCTTTCAAGAGAAACTGATGTATACTGTACGAAGAGACGCGATCAGGGGAAATCTTCACCGAAAGACCACTGGGAAATCTACACTACAGATGCACTTAGAGAGTTACTTGGTGTGTTGAAGGTGCTAAGTGATTTATATCTCACAAGTCTAATTATATGACTGACAACGACAATTGTCGTGTTCCGTTACGCTGGTAATGATTTCTGGAGAACCCTTCATAGGACTTTGACAAGAGGCGGTTGAGTGAATAAGACGATTGTACGTATCACGCTTCGGAGCATTTGAAACTCTCTATGCTTAGCAGCGTGTTACAGATATCTATCTGCCTATTTGTGCATCGAGTCTATTGTCTGTTACATCCGATAACATTAAATCTGACAATATATCTGTAGTGCATAAATGAACAAAGAAAAAGTGAGTAAAGGACGAAGAGTATTTCAAGAAGAAGAGAAAGTGAGGAGAAGAAAAGAAGAGTGTCCATAAACTAGCAGTGTAAGAAGAGAATAAGAAACTCAGACGCGAAAAGTGTGAATTGGTGTTGAACGGCAATGGGGAGTTGGACCGATTACGCGAGGCAATTTCAAACAGCCGATACCCAACTAACAATTACAATCTCTCGGTGGGAAGATCGTTGCCTTGACGCGATCGAGTGTAAAGACGGACTGGCAAGAATAATGGTGGAGAAATAAATCTCGTTTCCGGTGGCGTTCAGTGGTGGAATAGGGCGGCGAACGAACGAACGAGAGCTTTGGTACGATGATGTCTAGACAAAGCAAAGACGCGGTGCAGAAGTGCCATTCAGACCCAGGTGCTGCTGGGAGTACTGCCGGTACTTCTTACAGCCCTGGTAAGCGAAATGCCCGAAGACTAGTCTCAGGCATACCGAGCACTGCGAACACGCGCAAGTGTGTTCTCACCTTGGATGGGTACAGCTACGTGATCGGTGAGTAGAGACGCGGTACGATAAGGCTTGAACCCTTCCTATCGATTTCAACCCCCCTGCATCCTCCCTGCTCCGCTCCCTCGTTCCCCTTGTCAGCGTTCCACTGCCGCCGCCGCTGCTGTGGTTTGAAGGGGAGGGCGGAAGCGCGAAGAGTGTCCACCTTATCTTTTAGTCTCTCGAGCGCGGAGAAGCTCGCGCTCTGTTATCGTCATTATATCGCACCATACTCTGATGGATTTAAGCCCTTTCTACTTACAATCCCGCATGCTACTGCCGCCGCCGCCGCCGCCGCCACCGCCCCCCGCTTACATTTGATTTCCCTACCAAGCACCATATGCTTACTTTACTTTGTATATGATACGTACGTGGAAAAAATATTTCATCCAACTTTTACATTCTCGAAGGATTTCTATTTTTCTATAGGCTTCGTTAGCGAACATGCATCTTGAGTCATTAGTGCGCTACTGTAAACATTGTTAAAAGGAAATCAGTTACATTTTTCCTCGTGAAATGTCAGTGATTGCGTACATACCACGTGTTTTAAGCATACTTTTATTTCTTGTTGGAATGTATATCTTGCGGAAAGAAATGCTACATGCAAAACAGTCTGTTGTTATTCTGCGGTGTAGGTTGTGCTCCAGTTGGTTCTCAATTTCGCTGGTGCATAGAAGTTCCATGGCAGTGAGAAAATAAGTTTGTAATTGCAATGCTCCTTGTAAATTGGTGCGGCGCACCTGACTGGCCCGTACACGTAACATTTGGTCTTCTACTCTAGTTAGGCATTCTGGATAAGTGAAAAGGGCTCCAGACGCGTATGCATCAAGGACGTTAATGGTAGAAGCGCGTTGAGTATGTACTGGTTAATTTAATTGGATTAATTTAATTAATTGCTGCCACGACCAACATGTTGAAGTGTATGGTACTCTTATAAATTCATCAGTGCACAGTAGCGTTAGTGTGCTACTTCATTGAAATTCAGTTGAATTGTGTCAATTTTTGTAAAATATTTCGTGAATGTATAAAACGTGAATGTAGTTCTAATGCGTAATATTCATGGGACTCAGCATGGTTTTGGGCTTACAAGCATTTTTTTATAGCAAATATTAATTACTTTACTACATTCACTTTAAGTTCTCGAAGAAAGCTTGTATTTTTAGGAATAGCTGTCCATAAACGATTATTTTACACTAAAGAGCGCAATTATCGACTAAGTAATTCTATGTGAACGCATAGTCGCCAAATAGACGAATTGCAGTGCAGTATATTAAAGAAACTGGAATAACATGCTGCTATTCTTCCAAAAAATACGTAATAAGACAAAGGAGTTTTTTCAGTATAATTTATTAGATTTGCTGTTGTATAATAAAATCATAAATTTTGTCGCAGCATGTGGAAAATAATAAGATTGCGTTGATTTTGGTCACTCAATCATTTAGTTCTCCAGCGCGCTATATTTTGCCTATCACCTTTCTAATTAAGGCATCGAGTTTTGCGGAGAAAGCAGGATACAAGTGTCAAAGGAAAAACGTGTCAACGACATTCTCTGCGGAACCAACGCCCCATTACAGACACTTAACAAGCTCAAAGACTCCTCTCTCTCGTTGTTAACCTTATTGTTGTTCTCTTTACCGGCGGTTCACTCTGATCGCAGTGCTGACAGAACCTTTTTAGAGTGTTTTTAATTTAAGGAAAGTGCTGCGATGGAACTAGTCGAGTCTTTTCCAAAAATCACTATGATACAGCCAGTACATTTTTGTCTTATTAAAGTCACAATTTACTATTACGTTCTCATAATACAACATAACTTTCCTGACACCATATTTCAAGGTAACAGTTGCTTGGACCAAAAAGTTTTTCTGTCAAAAGTATTGCGAACTTTTTGATGCGACGGAATAATACTGTCTTACGCGGGAACTCTTCCGTATGGAGAACACGGAGATGTAAAATCACAGGGAGCATCAAACTCTGGAATGACAAAAGTATAGGATTATTTCCTCCCCTCGGAAGGAATCGAATTCTTTGAGTTTCAAGGGAAATTTAATACCCTCCTGCTTGAAGCAATCCCCTACTGACTCAAACAGATTCCGTTGATAATTGGAAAATACTCATGAATTAAATAATTGAACGGCTCAAGGGGGAGAACGCAACTTGGATAACAAGTCCAATCCAGCAGACACTCCTTGGCTTTCTGCATTGCCTCGCCTACCTTCGGTTTCCGTTTTCGTACACTGCGGACTTCGTACTCAAAGGCCAAAGGTTGTCCTGACTGGGCGCTCATTACCATACGCTACGCTAAATTTGGCTCCGGTCGGCAACCACTTTGTTTCTAGATTACTTCAAGAGAGCAACCTCCGTTCTTCCGGCGTCGTATTCTCAATTCCCCCGGGCAACACCATCGTACAACTGTTTGTCAGTTGTAAACTAATAAAACTCACTCTGGTTGCGATTAAGAAATCATTTGTGTTTCCTAGAATAAGATGGCACAGATCCATGCAAGTCAAGAATAGTCGATAATTACCTTGGAGGATATTAATTATTAACAGTGAATCATATTTTTACTTGTCCGAATCTATTTCAACATGTTCATAAATTTGTACATTGATTCAGTCTAGAATGAATCTGTGTATTTTTTAACAACAGGGTGTTAAAGTAATCGGCCATGACAGATTAATTACGGTTCATAATTATTTCAGGATCAATCAGAACGTCTATTTAAGCAATTAATCGGGTTACCATCTGAATATTTCTTCACAGTGTGGACAGTAAATATTGGCGGACTGTGGCGCTTTATTGGCGTCTGTCTCTTTGCTGAATATCGAAAATATCGTAATCGCTGCTTGCACAACAGATTGGATCTTTGATCCTGTTATAAAATCGATCTGTAGTAGTAGACATTCTGTATAAAATGACTAGTACTTGAATCGAATTTTTATTAAACAAGTTCTAACAAACTCATCTGTAGATTTATCTATCTTCCTTTCAAAGAGAGATATCGATAAATGGACAGACATTTCTAACTTCAATGATAATTCGAAGGCTGGTTTTCTTGAGCAAGAAGTTTCGGCTAAATGGCAGTCCATAGATAGGCACGCGCTGTCTTGTTAAATGTGGCTCGTTAAAAAGACAAGCCGCCATTCATTATCCGAGCATGCCGGTGTTCTTCGTGTGGAAATGGAGTATATATTTCGGGCTGGAATAGCAAATGTGAAAACTTTATTAATCGCCGCTATTAAAACTGTGCCAATGTGTCCCGTTGAAAACACAGGTATTGTTTGGGATAGCAGAAACTAGTAGAAATTATCCTGGGAATCATAGTTAGAGCAACAGTCACTGCACTACTCTCGCTGTTCCGCTTTGTTAACAGACGATTACTAGCTATGTATGCATGTATGTGTGTCGTCACTCGCCACAGATCTACCACTTAATTAGGTCGTCTTATTGTGACGCGCACCTCCCGGCGCTCTAATATGTAATTTCGATTAACTTTCTGATTAGTTTCCCGCCTATCACCTTCGCCGGCTTCATTATTGACACGTCTATAGCGTCGACTACTTCACTCTAAAGCGTGAATCTGTCACTTTGATCAAGTGTCTATAATGAAACGGCATAAGGTAGGCCGTTTCCCGTACGAGAAAGCTGTGTCAGAGTTGTATTCTTATTCATGCACGTTCTACGCATTACGCGGAGTAGGAACTATTTAAAGACCGAAGCCGGTTTTTTTGCTAGTATAGTTATTATTTTTTAGCTTAACGGTTGAAAATCGTATTAATTAGCGTAATAGGCGAGAAAGATCTTCATTATTTCGATTTAGCAGTACTTTAAGAATTCATTCAGTCCAAGAGGAAAAATTTGAACCAATATAGATACGAAATCATTTTTTACGCTACTCAAGGAGTAACGAAAAGAGAAAAAACAAGTACAGCAAAGTACTTATGCGATGATAATACATATTCTTTACGATATGAACGTGTTAGGAGTAACGAATGGAGGTAGTTTCGTGGCTTTGAAAATTTACTAGCACTTTGAAAATGCTAACATGTAGCCACGTCTAGAGCAGCAATTCGAAAGCTTTTGGCTTTCAACCTTAGCTTCTGCTGATGAATTTTGATGACTTCATTTTATCTTCACTGTTACATATCAAGGCCGCCGATTGGTATGAAGAAGTTCAATCAACTGTATGAGAAAACTTCTTTTAGTACATCGATAAAAACGAATCGGCTTAATAAAACGCCGTTTACTTTCCCTCTTTTATTGAAACACTTCCGGTTTATTGGTATTAATTTCTTAGCGCTTGTACATTGCAATCTTATACTCTTCAGTTATGTCGTTTTGGAACATCGAATAATTAGCGAGGCAATATTGTTAAGTTAGAAGAAATGAAGTTTATTTTCATCCATGTATTTCGATGATGGGGTTCTTATTGTAACCAGTGCTTTTTACATACAACTGAGAAACATTATGAAGCCTTTTCTATTTGGCAATTACTAATCTCAAGTAAACATTAGTTACAGTGGAAATAATGAAGAATTGTGTTTAAAGCACTCGGTACTTCGAAAGGCGGTTTCCACCTTTAGTTGGAATAAGCAGTATAAGAAGTCTTTAGTTTTAATTTCGAGCTCCTTCATTGTTAGCTCAATGCATATTAAAAACTTTAGTCCAACGGAGATTGTCAATTGCAATGTTTCAAGGGCGCCATTTAATTCTACAAGTAGTGAGATACTGAAAGTGCTACGGAATTGGATGCTGTAGTTATTCGTGGACCACTGTCTTGACCCCGGATGCTGGCGACCAGTTCAATTTAGAGACGTGATGCTGTTAACCGGATTGTCGGTGCTGCTACTGGCGTCTCACATGTCAACGCGGTGATTGAGACAAATTTCTCCTATCAAAAAGTCCTTTTCTTATTATTATCTTGCGTGACAGAAAGTTTTTTTATAGTTTTGTTAGAGGCAATCGTAGCACGCTTTTTAACGAAAGAAGAAAATGAAAATGAAATTGCTTTTGACTTATGTACATCAGTAAAATATACCGCATTGATTCAAAAGGGGAATACCTCATATTTTATTTCATAAACAAAGTAACGGCAGTAAAGATTGTTTAGCTTTAAAGTGATCTGTAAGTGAACTTTCGTCTTACCTTCTCAGACGAATTTCATATTTTTTAATGCCTTAAGAATATGTATACATATTGGGATTTACATACAGTATTTTAATAGAGACAAGAGAAGACTTGAACGCCGAGAGTTTTTCGCTTGTTGCTTAAATTCCACAAAGTGGCTCCTGAATAAAGAACTTCAAAAATCCTCACATAATTGAATAATGTACTTGCGAAAGAAGTGACTTTGAAAATTTGTTCCAAACTTTTTGAGAGTCAGCCTGTTGCTGTCCGCGGGGTGAAAACTTTTGGAGCTTTGCTGCACTAGTAAATCAAACATTTTGATTTCCAGGTTTCAAGGCTATTTTCGATAACCATTTACATATATTGATACACGCCAAACCAGTAGTTCCAGTCATCGCCAAATGGACCATTTTCTCATTGATGAAAAGAGTGCATTACCGTCCCACTTCCTACCAATCAGCCGCTTCAATAAATCAACTAGTATCAAAGTTCTCTCGAATTCGAATTTATTCGATTTTCTACAAAGTCTACATTTTCCTCTATAAATATCTATGTACAAAATGAATGAACGCATCAAAGTACAGATATTTTAATCTACCTCTCATCGGCTTTGCCTTCGCAAGCTTATAGGATCAGGAAAATAAGTAGTACTTTCCGCAATACCACTTGTTTTTAAAATAAAAGAAGCAACCACATCTTTATGCCAGTGTGCGGTTAGAAGTGAACGCGGCGAGCGCTGAATATTCTGGTTGCTGCTAGGAAGTGCTCTACATCAGTGGCGATTTTCCACTGGAAATGGTTTGGAAAGATTGTATCTTTGTACGCTGCCGCTCTGCCGATTACAGTAGTTTGTGCGAGGTAGAAGCGCGGAATTCAAGACGAAAGTGAGTCACAGGTGTTAACCGGCATTAGGCACCCTGGGAAACGTAATATCCGTGTCTGATTGTCCGTTGTATTATGGCGACACTGACTATATACCTTTCTGGGATTCGTTGGTATTTCCTATTGTCGTCTGGAATATTACATGATTCCTTCTCTCGTGGATTACATGTCGTTCGTCGCTCGTTTTCTAGCCTCTGAGTAGTCCTCTTGATATTCAGCATGAAAAATGTCTACCATCTAACAAAACTCATCCCATGAACTAGATACTTTTCTTCAACTCGACGGAACATTGCAATTGGGTGCAATTCGTATAAGTTTCATACAGTTTGTCTTTCTATTTTCAAAGCGTTCAAACTTTATGCTTTAGTGTTGAACTGTATTTTGTCATTTCATCCAAGAGTACTTGTACGTTATTGTCGATCAAGTTTTTTTAACTTTCCAAAGATTTTTTTTAGTGAATAGTATTGTCAATCGGAACGATATCCTTTTTTTCAATGAACTTAAGTAATTTTCATATCAGAAAAGAATTTATACTTTTTTATAATATATTGAATAAAGTTTTACTCGTATTAATTTACGGCGTAAGAACTTGTAATGTCGGAATTATTCTTTCTGGACATTTTTCAACTAGCCTTGTAGCGGAGATATCCTCTCGAATTACGGAACATTTCCATCATGTCTGCTAGTTTGCCGGAATTACAACTTAGCATAATGATCGTTGCTTGTGAATAAAAGTACTATGAGTTGGCGCATATTTTTATTCCGGGTGTTCCCTGCAGAATTTAAATTCGGGTTCCAGTATGCAACGGCGAATTGATTTCAGGAATTGTCCATCTTGGTAGCGTTCGTGACGAACAAGTGAACGAGCCACTGATTGAATTTTCAGCGAGGGGGATTATGTGACGTTGTGATAATCTGATACAGCAGTAAAGAGAACTGCAATAAAAGTCGTGACGAGGGAAAATATTATCGGTTATGGGAAGCGAGGCGGATAAAATTGATTACGAGACGATTTTTCCTCTGGCATTTTCCGCATCCTTCGCATCTAAAGATTCATTCACATTATTCAAGTTTCTTAAGAAATACTGTGAACGGATATTTGATTTTAACAACCTGCATCTTTGCATATCGAACAATTTATCATTCTGGTTCGTTACGGCGTTTACCTGTCTGGAATGTTCATCAGCATTAAAGAACAGGGAATGATTATCATTGGCAATCTAATATATAAATAGCATAGGCGACGTACATATTCGCGCTAACTGAGAAACTACGGATGCTGTATTTGGCATACTTATTTGCATAATACAGCGAGTACACTACAGCCGCACAATGTGCAGGGAAATACTTGCGTCAAATCCGATGCATATTAAGTAGTTACTTAGATTTGTTGCAAAACATCGGTTGACGAATCATGGACTCCTTACAAGTAAACTTTGAATACACCCAATTTACCAATCCAACCTGAAACATTTGTCTCTTTCTCGTATTGATTGGCTCGTAATAAATATTAATCAAGTTGCCTTTCGAGATTCGGATTCCTGTTAAGCGCTACTTCTCGAATGAATTAAAGCTTCAGCAAACAGTAAGCTTTTGTTAAACCTGATTAAATAATTCTCGGCAAGTCTTGATTAAATTTCTTAAGGCCGATTCTTACTGCGTTTGATCTTTAGCAGAAGTGATCTTGCACAGGTCGATACTAAATGAATTTGTTGGGGAAAAAACGAGCAGTAGGAAGAGTTCTATTGTTTCGTCAAACTCTGGCAGGGCGACATGTAATGCTAGGAACCACTGTGCTCAGTTTGACGAAAGTATGCTGTGGATCGAGCGGTTGGAAAAAGTCGGATAAAACTAGTGCAGACAGGTAAAGAAGGAAACCACTGGATTGGAGGAACTTCCTGGAGCCACCAACCGTGTAATCTTCTGCGTATGTCTCGCTTTATACACGTACACATGTGTACATGCCAAGAAGACACTCTCTCACCGCTGGAAAAAGCCCACCAAAATTCCACACCTTATTTCTACCATATTTTCCGGGCAAAATATATCCTCTTTTTATGGGCTTGATACTCGAGGAAATATTGGAGCCATATAGTCTCTTTTTATAGCTATCGCAGTTATATTTTGAAAAGGCAACCACTTTACACGGTGCACATACTAATTTCGGAAAGTACCGTTTCTCAGTTAGATTTCAAATCTTAATTTACTTCGTTGCTTTGATTTTCCCAGGATTTATATTTTATTAAATTATATGAATTAATTCATTATTATAAAATGTTATATATTCAATAGGAATGTAAGAATTTTAAAAGTGCCTAAAAATGTAAAGAAAACTTGTTGAGGCTAAACTAAATAATACTATTTTACCGATAATTGCCCACTATTATTCTGTCGTGTGTTGTTGCTATTGTTCAAGAAGTTCATTAACATTCGGTACTACATTCAAGCAGGTTCAATATTTGCAGTATGATACGCTGGCGTAATTGTCGCCTAAGCACTCACCGGTAGCTGCTCGGGTCATGCAGTATCGTGAGGTAATTCCGCAGTGTTGATAAAGGCGTAGATAATAGCAATATGTCCTGTTGATAGTCAAATTGCAATCGCTGAAGTCAAGGTGTACACGAAAGTGGAACCAATCTTCCCTTTCACGAAGAGTTGAGCAACTTTTTCCTATCAACTAGAAGAATAAACTTTCAGTAGTATGAGTTCGAACGACAAGGATTGGAACGAGTTTGCGTTGACAGCGCAGTCTACTGGCTATTTGAGCACTCTGGCAATTAATTGAATATTATTGGGAGATATGCGGCAGACGGGAACATCGTGATATAACGCCACCCCTCGATTCATCTAGCATACTACTCTCCACCTCTCTGTTTCCCTCGGTTCCTCTTGCCCACCCTTTCTGTACCGCTTCAATGAAGCCGAACAAACAGGACTTCACGCATGATGCTTCCTGAAATTCGAATAATGTCCGGTTGCCGTTCTGTAAGGTGATTGCACACCTGACCCTTCAAACTCGACCATTGCCAAACGAAATGTTCCTTACTTTCTTAAACGATTGTACATATATCAATATCGCATAGAAAGGATTACTTTATCAATATAGTTAAAATTATGTAAAGATACAATTCTTTTTGGATGGTTGGGATTTCTTCAATGATCCAATTGTCTTTATAGTTTAACCTTTGACTAGAAGTTTTAGTTTCACTGCCCTTTAGTAGTGAACTTATTTTATTCATCACTCCGTTTCTTCGTTTCGTCTATACATATTACAAGCGGAGTGAAGTAAACCGAAACTAGCCGATATTCTCGCACATCCAAGTAAAACACAGGGACAGAATTTCGTATTAGCACCCTTTTGTACCAAAGAATGAACGAATATACGTATAATAGCTGGAATGTTGTAAATTCATGACCCCATGAAAAGTTATATTCCAGGTAATTACATTCCTAGCAAGTACTATGAGAAAGTCTGAATATAACTTTTTACTGATGTAACAAAACCAGGAAAAATTTGCGCAGCTCCTATTTGTTGCTTTGACCACTTAATGAAGTTTGTCGTCGGCGCGGCAGAAAAGGCATATTTAATAATACTTTAAACAAAAGAATTTCAATAACTGTGAAAGGTTAAATATGACTAAATTAATTTTATAACTATGTAAAATTAGTTTTATACACACTTGATTTATTATATTATATTATTTGTTATTTCTATCAATTTATTATGATCACTAACATATTCATATACTTTTGATTATCTTCCTCACATTCTTCTTTGTTGGAAAAATTCAATTCAGCCTATTGGCGTCGAATTGGTAGAGATAAGGTTCATTTACTACGAGGGTCTTGAAATCTACCGGATCTTAGCTAATCTTTTCGTTTGAATCAGTTTAATGCTACTCTTATTGTGTATATTCACGCAACTACTTGGACTGTGTTGGTTAGCGAGTTGATTTCACTACTGGTTCCTTGTGTGAAGTTTGCAACAATTAAACGAGAGAAGCATACAGGACAATGCAAAGCCGTAGACCCATGCATTCTCGCTCGAATGTTTTGCTCTGCTCTTCTTGCTCGACTCTTCATTCTCGAGTATTCTCTATTTTAGCCAGCTGTGGTATTCCGCTATCGTTGCTAGATGAGAATGAACATCGGTGAAACGTCACCAAATGACCGAAGGCGGGAAGCACCGCAGGCTCGCAAACTGGAAAGTAATCAAAACTTTACTGAAACCGACAAAAGTAATGAAAGAAAAAACGTGATATTTGATATGGCAGTTCTACGGTTATCTTTGTCAACTTCGAGTAAACTCAGAATAAGCAATCGGGCTCTCTTAATAACGACACCAGTGTCTTATTTCATTTAAAAATTAAAATCACATTTTATTCGATGCGAACACAGCTTTTTTCCATTAATAAACGTACCTTTCAATTTAATTAACGGAAAAATTCATAGCGTAATTTCTTGTAAGACGACCTCCAATTGGATTCGTATTTCCGCGTAGGAAATGATTATAAGCAAACATTACTCTTTTCGCAGATTGCGCTACGCAAAGAGGAATTCGGTGTAACTGAAATTATTTTCGATTCGCTGGGAAAGTGGAGTCATAAAGTCTGGTGGTGTTCGGCAAGTGCGTCGAAAAGGCGGAGTATTCAAAGGAAACGAGGGTGTTGATACAGTTGCAAGAAGGTAGAATTATAGCCGCGCGACATTCGTTCGTAGCTTCGCACGACGTTCTTAGCATCGCTCTCAAACATCGTTTCCTGTTTAACGCGCGTCCTTCGCCGGTAATTTTATTCCCCTGGGCGTCTGTGCGCCATCCGGGGATCAGTCTCGTTAGTTTCAAACAGTCCCATTAACGGCTTTCTTGCCATCCGCCGCTGCTGCTTAGTTGTTAAATCGTTGCCGGCGGAGCCAGCTTGCCTGACAATGAATTAGAGCATATATTTACATCGACTACATTTCCTTCACATAAGAACTTTTCATTGACAAGAAAACTACTAGAAAAAAGTATATGTTTAAAATGATAGCATAAATACACCTAAATACCCTGATAAATTCTCTCAATAATCAAAATTGGCAATACTGTAAAAAGGTCTGGTAGAACATGTTTTCTCAGCAGTCATATTGACATTCTTTTTAAGACTTCTTCTGAACTGAGAAAGCATGTGAGTATCATTAGTACCATAACCGATCGGTGATGAATGTTTCCTATACGTGAACATGCCCATCATGATCGGAGCATAAAGACTAGTAATACGAGTATGCAAGTCGTTTTTACTACAGCGTAGCGATGGAATAACCAAGATACTAAGCAGAAGATGATAATCATTAGGCGTGTAATATAATCCTCGACTTGCATCGGCTTCCATCCAACAAATAAAATACGAAAACCCCGCACTTGGTGATAATCGAAACTCTCCAATTAGTAGCATCTATCGGATATCCAGTTATAACCAGGAGAATTCAAAAGAAGTACAGTATTGTACGCAGAATCCTTGCGATCAGTCACACCCACTCCTCCTGTGTCGACGAGATCCTTAACAGAGATACGTTGCTATTACTGATTTTCTCTTAATCAGAAACTATTGTCAGCTCGAAGTCACTTATTCGTCCAGTTGCGCAATGAAAGTTATCTTTAACGAGAGAAAAAATCAAGTACTTGAAGTACAAATAATGTGAATGGAAATCATAAAAGACGATATGCCTTATTTGCCTTCACTAGTATTCACAAGTGAGTAAAGATAGTGCTGGCAAATATGCATATCTATGATTACCTACTGTAAACTCAAACATTTCTTTCAGAGAGAAATTCTTTCATAACGAAACGATTTGACTTACGTGAGATCGTATACATTTCATTCACAATGACAGTAAATTATATTGTCTATAATTATTTTACACCAAACTGTACTCAAACGTTATTAAATGTATTACTTCAAACATTACCTCTTAAAGGAACAATATTGCGTCTTAAGAGAAAGTCTTAATACAAGTTTAATGATGAATGAAACTACCAATTGCAAATTTTTCTATGGCATTACTTGTGATTTAATGTAAGTAGCAGTTTACCGCGGTACACAATAAACGAAGGTAAACCAAAGGAAAAAGTGAGATATGTGGCATTAAGTAAAAGGATGAAATTTTTGTGTTAGGTAAGTAAAGGTAGCAATGATTCTGATCTTTCGCTTACAAGCTCCACTTACGAAATACCGCAGGGTGGCGTGAGAAAAAGATTTCGCCAAGCAGTTAGACGGAGCGTGGTAACTCCGGACTTCCTACTGCCCTAGAAAAGGAGCCCACCCGACTGACAGCATACGGCAAAAGCTTGGTGAAAGGAGGGAGTTTCTACGTGCGCCGCATTGTTCCTCTCGCTGGCAAACTTGGGAACTCAGAATTCTTTTGCAGGGGCGATTCACCCGACGCAGTTAATCTTCGCTTCTTTCTTTTTCCGCTCGTTCTCTCACCCTCGTTTCATCGATTTCCGCTTGTCTTCGTTAGCGTATCCAATAATAGAAGCAATCAAGATATCCAAAAGTGCAGCGGTGTATGCCAACAAACGTATTTGAATTTGCACTGCCTCTTGTTTTTTTAACACAAATGCAAGTAGGTTAAAACAAATTCCGGCTCGTCAAGTTCACACAATCTTTTCCGAGCGATGCGAGAGCTTTGAAAAATTGTAGGCAAACAAGCGCTTAACTTTACCGGACAGCTTAGTAAAACGATACAAAGATAATTAATGAAAGTAAACGATAATAGAAACAATTACAATAGTAAATAATAAATAAAATGAATATATAGTGTTCATTCATTTGCAATACGTGGTACGATTTTGCAATGAATGACATAATCCATTTTGCCAAGTTTCGACGGAGGAAACTCTGACTAATTGTAGGAGTTACTGCACCTGCCGCCACCTGATTCTATTTTCTGGCTGTAACTAGGAACGCAGTTCTACGACGAAGAAAACAATTACGACTAAAGTAATAAACACACTTACAGTTTTAGCCGTTGCCATGGATATTGGCATCGTCTTTCGCACTGGGAATTCCCCAAAATGCACAATTCAATCTCTTCCATTCTATCCGATTACAGAAACATACAAGCATACCGTTTAATAAATCTACGTCTATACTAGTTGTAGAATAATGAGAGTGAATTAAGATGATAAGTTTATCGCGCCATATGGGAATATAATAACTGTATCTTATATCATACAATTGCCGAAACAAGTTAGAGTCTTTTCCTTATACGAACAAACCAATAAAACACGTTTTTAATTAATACAATGTGCTATTCGATAAAAACTAGATCAATAAAAAATCATTTCAAATTCTGCACTATACACAGAAGCTTTAAATTACGACCGCTTCATGTATGCACCCGAATAACTTACATTTCCTGGCGCCGTTTTTTTTTTTGCTTTTCTTACGTTCGAAAGCAATCTTCTTTCATTTACAAATATCAATTGCTACTTATCATTTACGCGCAAGATAATTTTGACTCTAATTCCATGTTGAATCTGACTAGAGATTATCCTGTCGGTGATAAATCATTCCTTTATAGCGATAACACCGTTTGAATGGCATCGGCTCAGACAACGTCGATATACTTCACTGAGAATGCATAATTCATAGTTCCAGCGTAACGCAACTACACATCGACCGTACAGACTCACTTACACAACAAGGACAGAAGTGTGTGTTTGAGTGAATGTGTAAACATATATGAGATAGAAGGAGAGAAATGTCAGTAAACTCTTGGCGAGTTATTCAGGTGTGATAATCTTGTTCGAAGTCTATTTCACATAAATCTATAATGCACACATTCTTTTACTATATCCGCTCTCATATTTAATAATTTAGTAGACGTCCTCACTCTTTTGGACACATATTACTCTGCACGAATCTTATTCCAACTCAATGGGATTAGTCAGGTAATCAGACTTTCCATCATCCTAGCATCCTCGAGCATTCATATAATTTCTACATAGTCCATTAAAATTAGTTTTTCAGTGATGCAATCTGCTTGCCGAAATCGTCGTCTCTCGGATTTTATTCGAATTTTTATTAGATTCCCGGCACTATTTCGAGTGTAGCTAGAGAACAGGTTGAAAGGTTGATTAGCATTAGGAAGAAAGTCGAGCAGCCGCAACGATGCGAGAAGAACATGGGTAGCGTTTAAATAGAAGGAGGGAGCGTGAGAGAATTGAAAGGAAAAGGGGGGGAGAGAGGGAGTGAGTGAGAATTAGTGAGAGCAGAGGAGAGGAGAGGAGAGGAGAGGAGAGGAGAGGAGAGGAGAGGAGAGGAGAGGAGAGGAGAGGAGAGGAGAGGAGAGGAGAGGAGAGGAATGTGATATTAAGCATGTAGGACCGGTATTTGGATATCTTTTTAGATCTGGGTGAGGAATATAAATATTTGCTGCCGGCTCGTGCGAATGAATTCGACGCTCGGACTTTCATTTAATCGCGACAGCAGCTAATCGACGAGCAGGTTTAATTATCCCACGTCAAAGAAAGCACGATAATATTCTACTGGCAGGCGCAAAACAATTTTCATCAGCTTCAAATCCTAATGGATTTTTCCATTTCTCTGGTTACTGTGTAATTTAATATTCCAGCCGGTAACATCTTCAATCAAATGAAAGCCTTTATAAAGAGAAAAAAGAAGTTGAGTAATAAACTGCAAGAAAATAAGCGAAGAAATTCTTTAAATTCATAACCGGCTTTAAAAGTGGCAGATGTATATTAATAGATATTTCCTCGAAATGAAAGCTGACTTGTCACCGCAATTAGAATTCAAATGCCGTTAATTCTCATTATATAAGTTCAAGGATTTCTGGAACAAGAAGTGAACTAACAGATTAAATCTATGATCCTTCGCTCGATCCTTTTAATTAAGATGAAGTATCCACTCCAGGACGAAGATCAAGGTAAGGCCGTTACAAGTTTCGGCCTGTAGTGTTCTTTGGTGTTCTTCAAGAGTCATTCAGTTAACGATTAGTGTAATTTCTCCCCAATGCTCGGCTTCATAACTACTTATGAGTTCGATGAACGCTAGCAAAGTTCTGCGCAGTGGAACATTGAAACTTTCTCTGTCTTGAGACAATTTCTCTGCGTCGGATATCATCAATGAGGAACTCTATTTATTTTGTGTCCAGCGACCTTCTTCATGGTTCAGAAATGATGTTGTATATTATTACTGTCAAGCTCTCGCACATCATTCAATAACATATAACGAAACCTAACTATGATTATAATAATTGTGCCCATAATTATGAAAGTGGTCTAAGTCATATATTTCTATCGTAAAAATTACATTGAATAATTTAGTTTAAAATCATGTCGTGTGAAATAAGTGATAAATTCATTTTTTTTTAAATTTTGACTTAGACCACTTTCATAATTATGGGCACAATTATATCAGTCAGTTTATCATATACATGAAAAACAGTAGCGAATGAAATTGTAAGAAAAACATGGAAAATTCCATGCAATTATAATATGGACGGTGCAAAACTCATGCAAAACAGTCTTCCCATTTACTATTTCTCCCTCACAAGTAAACCACAATTCTCTCTTGTAATCTCGCAATAAGAAAAAAAAACTCTCATGCAAAAGGTAAATTCTTTAGAGCAGCGAACGTCAGCTATTCGTGGTTCTCGAGGCGCATTTCCACTTGGGATCGAGTTGCTTTGAACTGGGATTCTCAGAGGTTGCGAGCTATCCCACATCGTACATGAGCTCTTGTCGGATGCGAAGAGCCATCGATCCTTTGGTACACTGGCGTGCTGTCGTTGTTCGGTATGTGGAGATGACTCCCATTCACATCATACACTTGGATATTTCGGATTCTCTGACAAAACCTTGCCTTTTCTTGTATAGCGATTTGCGGCTGTCGATTGAGCTCAGGTGGAAGTCTTGGAAGCCTTATCTACATCTAGTATTCCAGTAATGCTGGCAATTATGTATGTTCTTCCTGTATTGTGTTGCCACTGCCCGAGATTTTTAATTTTAACCTCAAAAAAGTATGCATGATTTATTCATGCACTATAAATCTAGTTTACAGAGATTTGAAGCTACTCAACTTTTAATTGGATTACCGGTTAATTGCCCGTTTTTAATGGGAAAGTACAGGTATAAAAAAAGTGTCGGTTAGTTTAGTGTTAGGATTCGTATTTCTAGATTGTTATTGAATGAGTGTTTCTAGACTGTAATCCGCGGCGACCTAAATATACAAATCCTACAAATGCCTCTAGTAATTCCAAAAGACCAGAAGTCGTCGCTGTTGTTTCCAAGTTGAAGCTGGACCAACTCCAAAAAGCACTGCAGCTCTTTCAGTGCGATGTTCTACGCATCCGTGAAAGTGCTTGGATTCAGTCTTAACTCACTTTGACATCGACTTATGCGCGATAAGTGGAGCGCGTCGATGCAGTGGAAAACATCCCTCAAGGCAACCTTCTTCCACCCATGGAATACTTCATACCATTCCGCTTTATCTCACCCTTTTCTCAGTGTCTCGCACCACCTACTACATTGCCATCATATTGAATGCTAGGCATACGCAATTGAATTCCTGAACCATCAGATTTTTATCTTTTTATTTTCACCTTCGGATGAAAAGTGCGATTATGAAAAACATGGATTTTCTCATATTATGTAGTTGAACTGTATCCGAGATTGAAATATGTGCAATAACGGAACGAAAATAGTCTTCTTCCATTGCCTTGGTATTTTTCTACTATTTTTTATAAATCTACAACACATACTAATCTACTGAAAATAAACCGTTGTTCTTGATTTATAGAAATCGAATTAAAAACTACTTTGCAATCTTGTGTGTATAATTAGGAGAATTATATTTATCTACAATAAGATTAAATTCAATGGAAATATTTTGGCATAGTTCATCATGTTTCGTTATAGTTCGATAACTCTGAAGAAACTACTGACTAGCTGATGTATAATTACTCAGAATTATTCGCATGTAATTACTAGGAACGATAAATCGAACATGAGATTTATGTGCATATATATGCATTAGCAGATAAACGTGGCAGGTAAGGAGTAGCGATGCACTGCGCTGTGAATTTGCAATTCAATAGAAACAATTCCCGGAATTTCTGCCGCATAACGTGACAGGACGCCGCCCTTCCCACTTTTTCCGACTCACGCATGAAAATGGGGCGAGGATTTTTGCGATTGTTCGGACTTTATTTGGCGTAAAAGTTTTACTACCGTCCTAGATAGATGCGTAGTCACAGCTCTGGCCTTCCGACTTCCTGGTAATACCAAAACCGATTATTACTCGCGAAGTTGAGGCCAACTCTGTTAATACGCAAATAAGTCTCATCTGAGCAGAAACAGTTACTGCGATGTAATATTGTTCGCAGAGAATTATCATTTTATTGATTATAGATTATACAATGAAGATTCTGTTGATTACTCTGGCAATTACGATTAATCAATTCACTACTGTTCTGGTATACATATTGTGTAAAAATTTACTCGTGTCAAAATTCGTCTTAAACAACAAACTATATTATTCCAATCAATTTATAAGATCTAGTATAATTTACAGAGATAAATAATCTGCAATAATGAAAGACATTGTTGCTACCATATTGATCCGGTTAACTTTTCTTGATGGCTAATGAACACCGGGTATGTGTTATATCGGCATAAACGGAATTCACAGTTTGAAGCCCAGGACTTATGGATAATTACGCGAACAAATTGAACATGTGATGCATGACATCGAACTGTCAGTTGCAGGTCATACCTAATATGTTCGTCGTTATTGCCGACACTCGAGCATTTTTACTCTCAACATATCAACAGAAAGGGAAATCTACTGAAATAAGGTCGTTTTAATAATACGATAATTATAAAACAATAGAAACAGTTCTTAATCAGTAAAAATACTTTTCAATGAATTCATCTACTTATCCAGGCAAATATTTATAATAACTGATCTCTTACCTGTTAGACTGATTTTATTGATCGGAATACACGTCTCGGATATTTATGTGAATGAGATAGTAGTTTCATGTTGTTTCCTACAGAATTAGTTGAATCTTTATTGACGTACAAATTTGCATAGAAGCTCACAAAGGAAAAATTAAAATACACTTATAAATTACAAGTCCGTAACAATAGGATTTTTATTATGTCCATTATTCTATCATAAGCTTTGTACGTACGTCTTATGTCATTCTACGAAAAAGTTATCATATTATATAAAGCGAGTTACGGAAGACTTTCGTTTACAGAAGCATTCACCAGACGGTGATCGGGCTTGTAACTCTCGGATAACAATAAAGTATACGCAAGTAATCAAAGTTTTCACCACCTCTAGTCAGGGACATGAATCTTCATTATTACGCAATACAGCGATGCTTCGAACGAGCAAGCAAGTGGATGCTCCAGGCGAAAAACAAATCCTACTGGGAAATCGAATTTGAACTTTCCAAGAGATACTTCAAGTGGTTGGCTGCTCTCCAACTTTAGAAGCGCAATGGCAAAACTTCGAACGCTAGGTTCTTCTCACTTATTCGTTCGCTACTCGACGGTCTGACGAGCAGGTACAAATCTAGGAACGTATGTTGTTATAATTATTTTATATTGCATCTTTAACACTTTGATATACTATGCATAACTGTAATCAAGACGTTCGTATCGATTACAAGTCCTCGACAATATCAGAACACTCTTCGTGTTTCTATTAGCAATTTCGCCCAATTTAATTTTTTACTCATCGACAACTCCCAATATAAGTCACAAATTACTTCATTTTAGTTTTGTAATATTCGTGATTCCCACCAGAAAATATTTTATTTACTTTTCCTTGAGCGTTGGGAGAAAAGATTCGTCAGTATGCCTGTACTATACAACTAAGCGTATTTATATAACGTTTAAATATTTGAATACGAGAATAGTATTTAAGACTAATTGTAAGGTATAACTTTGATAATTCAGCGTCGATGTTGACATAGATTTTGATGCACTTGTTACATTGGTAGTTACATTAGTAGTTACATTCGTTGCCACGAGTACAGATGTGCTTGGAGACAAAGTAACAACTTTTCGGTTTGTTAAATAACTGAAAAATAGCAAATTCGTTAAGATTGTTAAACACCTGTCGAATCAGTAAATTTAATATACAGTTAATCACAGATGCATGATTAAGTAGAAATGCTACTAGCATTCGACCTTTCGAAATACATTTATTAATAACTGACTGCTGCTTTTGTATCTCGAAAGCTCAAGCTAGTACTACTAATAATCGACATAGATTTCTGTTCAATTTCCTAACTTCAAAATTGACTATAATTCACAAGTACAATGACAAGGATGTCATTTATAAGATTATATTATTTAAATAGGATTACTTACTGTGCCTTGCTGCTTGCAGTAAGACTGGTGAGAAGTATGACGTGTGTGCCAGTACGATTCAAGGGAACTTTATACTTCGTTGCATTTGAGAAATTTACCAAGAGCGTCACACGCTCGCTGGAGACGTTTCGAACGACCATCAGTATATCATTGTTAAGGATTGTCGTTTGAAGTCCGCCGTACTTGACTGCAGCAGACGTGCGTCGTAGACTCGTTAGCTTTCTGTAGACTTTGTACTCTGATTCACATATGTTCTTTTGCCGCGCCAAATTTAGAGTGCGGTAGTGCTTGTTAACAGGCAGCCACGTGGTGTTGCTCTTACTGAAACCTTATGAAAAAGGAAAAAAAGTATTGCAATCGATTGGGTATTAGCATCCTTTAATAGCTAAGGCTTAGAGGAAAAGAGAGAGAGAAAGAGAGAGAGAGAGTCGAACACGTAGAATCGCGAATAGCAAGAAATACAGAGAATATAACTGGTGGTGGTAGGAATTCCCACGCGGAATGAAATTAAACGGATTACAGCTGGAATGAGGAACTCCAATTAACTCATACCCGCGTTGGCCGTGTTGTCCCATTGATAGGGCGTGCGATAGGGATCTCGAGAGATGTATTTGTATATTTGAGGTCCAGCTTGCAGAGCAATTATATCTCGTGTCTGACTGTAACTTATTCTCATGTTGTTCTGCATCCCAATCTCATCGCCGTAATATGTCATTGAGATGCCTGGTAATATCATTGCCAACATCGTGATTTGATCTCCTCGTTTAGGATAACGAGAAGCAAGACGACTGAATTTTTCACCTCCGATCTGGAAAAAGCATCATAACAGTCGCCGACACATAATCTCACTCATTTCGTAACTGATGAAAATAAGTTGGGTATTCGATAATTGAATTTCACCGGTACTCTTGAACCCACCCGCCAATTAGGTGTCCCGTTCTCCGGCAGCACCTTCATCCAATCGTCTATAACACGCTTAAAGTAGCCGGCGCTCAACCACGAATTCATTTTGCCGATGAATTTTCTGTTGTACAGTATCTGGAAACCGGCCTTGTAGAATTTTGTAATGTTCAGTAAATCCTCGGCAACTTCGGTCATCAGCACCTAAGAAATCGGTCGAGTGAGAGATGTTTAAGTGCCAGGTTTGCGATATTAATCTTCCTTCCAGGAGGAATATGGTATTATTGCAGTGGGATACAACTAATTTACTTTTTCACTGGTATTACTGGAACTCGCGTAACTGTCTAGTAAGTGTCTCCATTCTTCTATGAGCTTGTACGTCTCCGGTTGATTCTTCGTGTACGTGTGATTGAAGCAGGTGAAATTATTCCTCGTTATACATACTATATTATTTCCTATACTTTTGTTCCAATTTTCATTGATCAATTTATTACTCTCGAAAATATAAGGCGCATCTTGTATGGAAAATCCATCGACTCCAACGTCTAGCCAATATCGAAGAATTTCCTGAAATCAATCCGACAATACGAAGTATCTGTTTCGTATAATTAACGAGTTTTATGGAGTTTCGCCGCGAGCAGTTTGTACTTATTGCTCTTGACAATAGCTAGTTTCACCAGCAATCCCACGAAATTGGATGTAATTCAACCGCACAGGATTCGATATAGCACCAGCATTACCTCCATTTCTTTTTTCACCCAAGGATTCCTGTAGTTCAAGTCTGGTTGGTCAGCTCCGAATTGGTGGTAGTACCACATTTTTCTTGTTTTACAATAAGTCCAAGCTGATTCTCCACTTATATTGAGCCAATTGTTTGGTGGACTTTTATTGCTGTTTTGGCCAACAGCCCATATATAATAGTACGAATACTTCCCTTTGCTCTCAGTACTTCGTTGAAACCAATAGTGTCGATCGGAAGTGTGGTTTGGCACGAGATCCAATAATACCTAGAAACAGTAGATATTCAATAGACAGTGGGATATTGCATTTCTCTTAATCTTTTGTTAGTACCTCAAAGTAGAAAGTGTTACTACTTTTTAAGATATCACCAATACACACATATAATTGTAAACTACATAAGTATAAAATAATACTATTACCAAAACGAAATTTCGATCTCACCCGTAAACCAAGTCGCCGTGCTTCTGCAACAAGTATGCTGAAATCATTCATTTTCCCCAGTGATTGGTCAACGTCTTTATAATCAGTAACATCATCGCCGAGATACTTCGCTGATGGATTAATGGATGTAAGCCAAATAGCTTGCACTCCTGAATCCACGAAATATGTCAACTTGCTAACTATACCTGTTGACAACCGAATATTTATGAGTCTATAAATAGTTGCTGATTAATACATTTGTACAATTTATACAATTCATTTCAACCATTGTTCCGCTGCTTCTTTCTTTCTATATTTATCATAACTTTTTTACAGGAGCAAGTAAATTTGAAAAAGCAGGTTGTATCATATTTCAGGAGGAAAAAGCTTCATTTTTGCGCTCCCATTCCTGATGTTAGCAATCAATCACTACGCGTAGCAAAGCTTCCACCTTTCTTGGGTGACGTGGTAGTCGCACGATGAGATAGTTTCTCACCGGTTTCCGCTATGTTGCACTTCTTTAATTACACACGAATACATGTACAGCGATCCGTAATTGGATCAGTCACTTTAAGTGATCCCGACACTTTTCACGTTTAATCTTCATTGATTAATGTCGATTCATTCTATTACTCATTGGGGGTCATACGATCACTTCCGCCTTGGTATTGAACACATTACAAGCATTCGTTGTTCTTCTTTTTAAAGTTTACTAGTTTTAAACTTACTACGTAAATCTCCGACGAGTCACAAGAGCCTCTGAGTTAATTCCCATGCATGTTTTCTTAACTTGAAGCAAGGATAATTATAATAAATGCGGTAAAAATAAGCTAGTCTTATTCAATCTACTTTTCCCTGTGTTACTCATCGCGAAGGACAGTTAGACATATTTTTAACAGCATTCACTACGAAGCGATTGTAAATTTTAAACTTTCATTAGTACACGCGATTAACTTATTATCCTTCAAAACCAATGATTAAATTTACCATTAATCTCAGAGTATCATTAAATCCATAAAAAATATGAATTCCGTGTTAATGAGAAGAGTCAATTATTTTAACAATATTCTTCTATTCTAATGAACATGATATCTAGAAGAAAAGATATGATAAAAAATAGAATACAGATTGTTAAGTTTTTCAGATTGAGTACGTTTGCATGTCATAGGTAACGATTTCCGTTGAAATGCCGAGATTTATAAGGGCGTGATTGGCACTTGGTAATCGGTGATGGTTGGCAGGTGAGGGCAAAGAAACGAGTTAGCACTTCGGCGGGCCATACTAATAAGTGAGGCCGATCATCGACGAAGAGGAGAACACGTTTTCCCTGATGTAGTAGCCCGTGTTTCGGCGGGGCGTCAGATACACAACTACCTCTCTTCTTACGAAAGCGTGTCTTCACTGGTGAATAAGGTATAATTATGAGATAACCGCCGCAGGATACGCGGGTGTCCTCAGCGATCTTTATCGTGAAAATGGTTACTTGGAAGGAGCAGCTAAGAGGCAAACTACCAGAAGCCCAATCTTGTCGTATTCCGTCAGTCGCCACGCATCAGAGTTTCAGGCTGCATCCTGTACTGTGAAAACTTCTCACGATTTGCCTCCACTTACTTACCTTTCAGATCGCCGACGCCGTCGGCGTCGCTATCCAAGAAACTTCGAGGTTGAATTTCGTAGATGACCGAATTCTTCCACCAACCCTTTTCAAGAATCTCACAATTAGCTAGTGTCGCAATTGACAGTAGAAAAATCGTAGTGCTGCTTCCTTCGAACATTATTGCTCCGTTGTTCTTTGCTCACTCACTGTTCTTATTATTCTGAAATACTCAGCTAATCGTTAAAACCTTGGGGTTCTTGGTGCTTATCGAAAAATATGCGAAATTTGCGTGCGATAACGCTGACGCATAGCTTCGGGACACTTGGAACATCCATGTGTTCGAGTAATTATTGAAAAAATAGTTTTATATCAACGAAGGCTAATATTTTTAGAATACCCGGTATTGATTAGGATCAATATTAATATTGGAACTGTCTAAAATCTGAGTGTATTAAAACTTTCGTAAATAATGACAGCTCTTGTTAAAACAAATATTAGAATGAGTGTCACTAGTGTTTGCGATTTGCGAGAATATTCTATCATTGTCATCAATGACTGGAATTGACAAAAATATTCTTGTAGCAAAGGAACTTGAATAACTCAAAATCTAAAGTCGGTCCACGTATTTTATTTGCCGTGAAGGTACACCGCTTTGTGAAATTCTCCTTTAAACTTTCTTTATGGAAATACTCCGGACCTAGGAATGCTTTTGCCACGACCACATATTGATCTCGCGGAAGTCCATGAATGCAGATTTCGAACTTCGCATACGAGTTTCAATAGGCGATTACTGCAATTGCGAAATTGCGTATCCCTCGCAATCTTATATGCGAGGAGACGACACTCTTTTATGTTGTCCTTAAAAAGTGAGATTAATATACATATATGTATAGCAAGCAACTATCATTGAAAGGCACGCGTGACTCAAGACCAGCCCCTTTAAAATGCAAATTTGCGTTGCTTAGTACAAAGTAAGTACCTAGCCATGTTCCCAGAGCGATAAAATTCAGTCGTATGCTACCTGCTTGACATTCCGAATGAGCCTCGGTAAAAAGGATAGTTATTACCAATCTGATCGATGGTATTTGGACTTTAGAAGGCAAAGGCTTAAGTTCGTCGAGATCTCTACGAAACACGTCTGTCTATCCAGCCGTCACATCGAACCTGCTACGGACATCTCGAATTCACTGAAGATTATAATTGACTAGTGGATTGATTGGCGCGGTCCCCACGCCAATTTTAGCCGCTAATGCTGTTTCTGTCAATCACACAGACTAAGTAATGTGAAAGGTACAATTAAGATATAAGCCGAGTCTTCTATTTCTAATCAAATTTTTAGATAGTTTTGTTTATAAAGAATGTACTATAAAAGACACTAAGGGGAATAATTTCGTTTTTTACTCGGACTTCTATAAAACCTTACACATCTGACTTCAGCTTTATTTGGATCTTTGAGATAAACAGGGAATAAGGTCAGTTAGAATATTCTTTAAATTGGATTAGGTCCGGATCAGGTACATCGAAAAACACGTTTCAATATTTAAGTTTGCCAATTATTATTGGTATTTATTGTGCGTGATATTTTGTCACAGAGAATGACAATTAGCAATAAATATTTGTATGATTCGCCAAGGACGAAAGCTAAAGCGACAAACCTCGCTCTACGATAATACTGGAGCGAAAGTATAACAGGCGAAACATAGATAGCACTCAAATGACAGTAAATGCCTAATCACTGGTATTTTGTCGCTTAAGTCTAACATGTTTTGGATCGACAGACTGGAATACTATGTCAGATGTCTTCACTGTTCCTTTGGAGTTTCAACGTAAATCGTGGCTCCCATTGCTGGAACTGTGAGCTTGCTGATGTCCGTGACAGTTCTAGATATTCAAAAAGATAAAAAAGTCAACTATGAATGGCTGCCCAATTCCGCGGCATACAATCGAGTTCGTTTTTTTCACGTTGAACGAATACGAACAGTGAGCAGGCTTTTCATATAACTATTCTTATAACTTCGAAATAGAACAAATGAAACGGTAGAAGTGGATTGAAACTGAAAATTGCCTTCCTGTCATGTGTTTTTTATCCATGTGAAACTAATTCAATTGTTCCAAAAGTCAAGTTGTTTTGAACTGTTAACCTATTCCGTTTACAGTATTTGGTCAGCAAAGTTTGGTACTCTCAGTACTCAGGATAATTCACAAAAGTTATTTTCACGAAAATTAACTCTCATGCATCAAAAAATGTTTGCATGTCAAATTGACGTAGTTCAATAAAGTTCTGTGATTTTTTCATATGAGACTACTGCAATAAAACAACGTACTCGGAGTTTATAAAACATATCTCGTGACATATTGGTTTATATGACCGTTTCAGTACACGCAAAAACTCAGCGGTGTTTTTCAATTGGATTAGTATTCATACCGGCAGCATTAGTACACCGTATAGAACTTTAATTTTAACTGAAAAAAGCCATTACAGAATCGAGCGCTCTAGAATATGCATTAGTAGATTAACAAATATAATTACCCTAGGGTCAATTGAGACTCAGTGGTGGTGTGGTAGAGTTTCAAATCCTTGGTCACGTTCTCGAAGACGGACAAATCTACTATCTGTTCTTTCTCATCAAAGTTGACCAATACGTAAACGGATCCCTGTTCCATGGTTTCCCTGAAAACAGATTATAACATTCGTGAATATTTGGTTTGCCAAAATTCACCCACTCATTTCAATCAAAGCTAATCTGTACACCACGATTCAACATTAATTTAATCACTTCAGATAGATTTAAATAACAATTCGAAACTCTAATAGATTAATTACAGTTGCAGGTGTGCAATTAATTAATAAACACTGTTCAATGGAAGATATTATTTTGGGTGGCCTTTCACAAAGGGATTCTTTACATTCTCGCAATCGTTCTTACCTGGCGAAAGCAAAGACATTATTGTCATTCATCAACTTGGTAATCAGGTTTCCTTCCTTGATTGCCGGGGATTTCTTCAGTTTCGACACGGCACGGTAGAGAGTGTAATAAGAGTCCTTCTCGTATTTCTCTGCCTCCAAGTTCAAAGTTTTGTAGTTTTCGTTAATCGGCAGCCAAGTTTTCTTATTTGTGGAAAATCCTGGAAAAAGTCGAGGGAATTGCGTGTTGAGTGATGTATTACTGATTTAATAAGACCGTATCCGTACTCCAATCACGACAGTATTAATTTCTCTTCGTAAGCTTGCATTTTGCAAGCATCCTTTTCCGCGTATTTTATCTTTAGAAATTCTTATGATGTAATCGATTAATGTGTACAAATTAATGACAGTATAATAATTGATTTTGCTTCTTAAAATAAATTCGACACGGGGATTTTTAAATAGTGTAAAACGAAAACTAAGCGCGGATATTTGGTTCTGTCCGACAAGAAATGACACATAACAAATGCGGTATTCCGTAGAGCAATTTCCAGAACTGGTTTCTAGAAGCTTAGTGTAATTCTAGCAAATGATTCTATTAAATCCGCGGGTCTGCAAGAGACAAGGAGTTTTATCTCGGAAGGATCGATAGCTAAGTATTCCGTGGACGAAGGATGTAAAACTTTCTTTAAGGAGCCTTGGAATTCATTGTCCTAGTCTTGTTACAATAGCGGACTTCAAATACCCGGTAATTTATTTCCAGCGTTTGATCGACATTTTCATGGAGGCTGATTAAGAGATATTTATAAACCGTTATTATATCCGACAGCGCCGTTTTAATGAAGATTGATTTAATACGTTTAATTTCATATTGTTCGTCAAATCAGTTCTGTAGTTTTCATAGTTCGTAACTCGCATTGAAAGCCTCCTAACATGTAGCTTTCAAAAAAGATTAATCTAATTGCACTGTGAAACCCTTCGTTCGTAATACCAGTGAAAATGATTTGATTGCGAGTTAGTTTGCTATTTTAGCTGGCTTCTCTGTTTTGCCACTTCACTCTATTGCGAGTCAAAGTAAATGTGGGAGTATTTAAACTGCACGATCCTCCGAAGGTTTAAAATTGCCATTGCGATATATGACCAATCCATATGCAGCGCTGATGAAAAAGTTCGATGCGTTTTCTGATGCTGTTTAATAGTTTCCGGGACAATTGCCGTTAAATATGAATTGGACAATGCAAGAGTAGCGAACTCCTTTTTGTAAAAACATAAAAAAAAGTTCTTACATCATTCAATGATGAATCAACTTTTGTTGTCGAATCAATGATGAAGATTTGCAAAATGTTTCTGGATTTTGCCTTGATCTTGGATTCATTTAGTTTATCAATACCACCGATAGGTTAATTTTAGGTCAAACAGATAGAATCTTTGAAGGTGCGTTCTTTGAATGCAAATTTGACTCACTGAAGCTTCTAAGGAAGCAGATGGAGACTCACCTGCTGAGGTAGAGTCGTCCCACTGGAAAGGTGACCTAACCGGATCCCTAGAGGCAGTTTCAAATCCCTCTTTGCCGGCATTGCATCCCTGTGGGTCCATCGTATCCTCCCATGAAACCCAAGTGTTTTCCATACCAATCTCCTCACCACTGTAGGTTACGCCGATGCCGGGCAGCAACAGAGTCATGATTGTGATTGCTTGAGCACGTTTCGGGCCGAATCGCGTCACCAATCTAGCCTGATCGTGATTTCCAGCCTGCGAATACAAGTTTTATCCTATATACATGTCACCTGCACTTCTCCAACTAGAAAGAACTGTCGAGCTCATGGGGAAAAAACAGCGAATGAGTGCCGACGACTTTTCTTTCGTTTTTATCTCTCGAGTTTGTCACAGCTAACAGAGGAATACCAAAGAAACAAGTACGCTTTGGGAATTACAAAGCAAGTTGATTTCAAACGATCGAGTGCTTCCTTTTCAAAAGTGAAGCTCAACCATCCACAAACAGTTTGCATCGCCGCACGATGACCAGCAAGTGGCTTTGACCCGAATACGCGAGTTTTCTTTCTCATCAAGCGATTACGCGTTAAAGGAGCCCAAATAAAAGAGATGATGGATGCTTCCTATCTATCTGTCCTGTCTGTCTGTGTTCTTGCCGACAGATTATTGATCGTGATCTACATAAGTAGATTCGTCGAATCGAAAGTGTCAAAGAGATGTCGTGACTTACCACCCAGTTGGCAGTGGCGCCTTCAGGCATGTTTGACATCCACCTATCGATCAGGGTCTTGAAATCAACCGCCTTCGAATCCTTGTTAACGTCAGTAATCAGACCAAAGTTGAAGGGGAAGTGCGCTCCAGCATCGTAATACTTCATTGTCATAGAGATGTTGGCGTATGCCTCGATCATCATGATACGGGGTTGACCGTCCTTGGGACTAAACTCATTGAGAACATTCCTCCAGCCGCGCACAATCTCGTAGGTACGTGGTTGATCCTTTGTAAAGACTTTCTCGGTATAACCGTAGTTATCTGGGTCGTCGGTCATGCCAGACAGTGGCTCATCGAGCATCTTGTGGTCCTCGCACAAATGCGGTACAGCATCAATACGGAATCCGTCGACACCCTTCTCCAACCAGAATCTCAACACGTTCTGGAAATATATATTCATCACATAAGCCTCTTATTCAAACGAATATCAGGTTCTAAGAAATAGTTAATCTCACCGGGAAGAACGTCTACGAATGTAAAATCTTATTACGATAGTTTTCTCCAATATAGCTATGCGTGTTTTACTTAAAGTAGTTAATATTATGAATATAATATTATCAATATCATCGACTGTTAATGTATGTTACTCTTTCCAACTAAGTTATACTATTCATATTGTGCAAGTATTTCGCATAAATACGTAAGAATTCAAATATCGAATGTCTATCGGATTTTGGAAAGCTTAGGATTTATGTCACGCGTTCCTGATGTATACTATGACGCGCCACATGGAATTTCTCACGGAACTGACTCCAGAACGATTTCGTTACTGTTCGACTTGTTAGTATTCTGCACGAGAAGAAACTAAAAAAGAGGAGGTACAATGATTGCTTTTATAGTTGGGGTTCTGACCGACGATTTATTGCGTCTCTAATTACTAGCTGACTATATCACTGGCGTGTAACATTATCGGAAAAGCGATCATCTCGTCTCGCCCGGCATCCGATACGTATCCAGTTTTTTAACGCGGGGCAAGTTCACAAGAGAGGTCGAGAGTTTCACGAAGAAAACAAACATATGGTTTCAGATTTCTACAAAGAATGCTTGCTGCTTTGACAGACGCGACGGGGTTCTCCGAGCAATGTCAACATTATAGGATTTATTTCTGAGATACTGACAGTTTTGCCAATGGTTCTCAAAATCTTTAAAGCCTTTTTAAAGCCCCGGAACAAGGAATATATTCCGATTGGAGCACGATTGTCACCTTCAAACTGAACTGTCCGAATAATATCTACATTGAAAATAAATTATTTAATGTAACATTATTTAAAACGAATTTTTTAAAAGTAGTTGAGTCAATAAATATTTTTAAGGTAGGGCAAGATTTAATTTAAATCTTTGAAATTCTCCAATTATGTGACTTGCAAAAAAGATATCAGTCTTAGTATTTATCTGGCCCTATCATCTGTCATGGATGTTTACTGTATTCGTTCTGCTAGTGCGTTTCATGAAAGTCAATGGTGCTACTGGGTGATCCCATATCTTGTATCCAATTGTGATCTGATATTACGAGAATTCCATCTGTTATGTTGTTTCATAACTGATTTTCTACTACATTACGATAACGCCTTACGATTATCCGTGACTATAGCTATCATATGCCGGGTCAATGGCGTGATAAACTTCCTAATAATAATCAGTAAACTTCATTGGGTGCTTTCACGATCAGATAGCGTACTAACTCGGTGATGTTGCTTTTATAGGTATAACCGCTTGCCTCAAACTTTGGCCACAACACAGATTACTGATAATGAAGTAAAGATTAGACAGGGTCAAGCATCCCCGAACTTAGTAGTTAATTGATATGTTATATCAGGTCTAACTAGTTGCAATTAATGCTCCCCAAAAGGAATCAGGCTAATATTATTGGTAGAAACTGCAATTTTTATGATATTAACTTAAATTTTGTCTTCGTTTCCACTAATATGTATAATTATTTAATAAAATCCCAATATTTTCTATTAACCAGCATGTTTGGATTAATAGGTACTTGGTCGTCTAAAATTAGATCAGTTCAAAGCAATCATTGAAATTACTAGTAGGCGTTGTAGATCTTCGACAATAACGTATCAAGATCCTCCTTCCTATTGTTAAATTCCACCTAAGTACTTCGGACAGCTGGTAATAGGCATTAGCAATGTACTGCGCGCGCGCGCGCGTGTGAACTCGAATAAAGGAAGATTACAATACGCAAGGAAGATGCCAAGTAATCACAATAGTGTTCGGATTAAGTGCGCGACTGGCAGCATCGCGTTAATAATCCCTCTACACACTGCGAGGAATACTGCGTGCGCAAGGGAATATCGCTAGGCTTGCCCTGGTTATGCTGCTTTCTATACATGCTGCGACAAGCATAACGATACTCACTCTAATGCTGCCTCTGTGGTCTTGGATAATTAAATAAGCGCATTAGGAAATACGCCTGAGTATATTTTTAATTAAAGCAATTCGTCATCTCAATGATTTCTTACGAGAACAAATACTGCCGTCTTACAAACTTTTTATTCACTAATGAAAACCGAATAAAGGATTCTAGTTAAAATTAAATTTCAAGTTGAATCCATAGAGAATCGAATTGTTTTAATTAAGTCAAATTAAGGGCAAAATTGACTGAGCTCTATTGCTTGCTTTTCGCCCAATGCAAATTGTTTCGTGTTAGGACGTACCTGCATTTCACGAATGACGTCCTCATTGTTGTAGTTGAGATCGGGTTGTTCAGGGGCAAATTGGTGGAAGTAGAACGCTTGTCTCTCCTCACTCCATGTCCAGGCTGGACCACCGAATACGCTCACCTGCACGGGCATTAACAAGCGTGTTATATTCAATCATCTACACACCTACTGTGTATCGCGCGTATGATGTTCAGGAAATGCCGGCGGCTAATGGTTTCCCTTCATCAAAGCCATCAGAGCAAGGATGCTCTTGGCGAATAACGTGTATCGTCCTAATAATTCAATCTTCGATTAGAAGATCCTAACAGTATGAACTCCAAAATCTAATTAACCAACACCTTGTTTCGACAGATAATCACACATCATGAATGAACAGAGAATGGAATTTGGCCTAATTCTGCTATGCAATACCGCACTTTTCTACTGCAATTACTGGCTATTCTAGTTAAATTGCAAATTGTTATATATAAGTGTATGTAGATGCATTCTGTGTGTGTGCTTAAATCGACACGTAAATATTTCTATACATTAGAAATCGATAGGAGAGCACATTCACTGAATGTGTGTTTGAGCAGCGGATGCGATTGTTGAAGAGGCATACACTTTGTGTAATTAGCGAAAGATTATCGTCCATATACGGAATGGATAACGGAAATCCTCCTAGTCAATGATGTATTTCAGTTTATGGTTGGACAGGAGAGCTAATGCAATGTCCAATACTCGGGAAAAGCAAGGAAATCGTAGCTCCAAGGACCACTGCATTCAATCCAGTAATACCAATACATAGCTATTTGATTTGCCTCGCATCGGTTATACTATCAAGAGAACATGAAAGGTCACTTTGAGAACATCGTACACACACAGCATGAAATATTTTTTCCAATTAAATCTATCCAAATTCGTACGATTTCAACGGTCTTTTATACAACATAATTAGCGTTCACGAAAGAGGTCAATGGAATCCGAGATCAAAGTGGATAAATCGAATCCTTTCAACCATCTCTCTGATCAAAGAATTGAAAAAGCATTGATGAAAGCTACTTGTCCAACGAAAAATGAATTCTTTATAGCTTATGGGAAGTTAATATGTGTGTCTTCAATCAAGTTTACCTTTCAGGTCAGGCGAACACGCAGTTCTATTCTAATTTCTCTTAACTCAATGCTATATATTATTAATACGAGGTTCTGTGCCTACAAATAATTAAGAGGGTTCAGTAATTCCGATTTCATTAGTAGAGTTAAATCTAGCCGGAATTCGTTGAAGCATGCTGTACAGCTGTCTAGCAGGCTGCCCAATATGAAACTGGATCATCGTTGAAATCCGTATATGGCTTGCGACGTGTATAGAATATAGGAGAGCTGAAATCGAGTGTATGTGTATGCGAAGAATAATTAGCATTTCGATCGTCTCACCCAATTATTCGGGACAGCAACGGTGCCATTTTCGTTGACTTGTCCTTTGTGCCAGACGTAGTAGTTATTATACGGCTCGATATTCTTCAAACTCTTCTGGAACCACTCGTGCTTGTCGGATGAATGATTCGGGACGAAATCCATGATCACTTTGAGAGACATGGCATGGGCTACTTTCACCAGTTCTTCCAAATCCTTGATGGTGCCGTAAGCGGGATCGATGTCGACGAAGTTGGAAATATCGTAGCCGAAATCAACCTGCGGGCTTGGGTAGATCGGCGACAGCCAGAAAGCGTCGATGTTCGATTCAGACAGATGACACAGTTTGCTCATGATACCTGCAAATAGACATAATTATTTATTTCTAGAAAGAATGCCGAGAAACTTAGCAAAATATAATCGTACATAGGTGTGTCAATCAGCTAATAATGTAGCGTTATTTCGTTCGATAAACGATTAGTAATTTGCAGTAAATCTATCGACTAATACAGAGAGTATATTAGTCACTGTACAAGTTACTGGTATTAGCTGAATTGTGCTGTGTTATGTGAAAATTTCATTCCGTGGAAATCTCTGACGTTCATAGTTTAGATGGAACATTTAGACTTGTAATACACAATGGCACACCTTCGACGTTTCCCTACGGAGCTACTTCTCACCCTCCGATTTCGTACGTGACTCCGGTTCTTCGAGTACCATTGAATTCACCTGACTCAATTCCGCGCCATATCTTTTCACTCTTTATGATCTACCTCTTTTTACACTCGCGTGCACTTTCCATCGTCGAAGAAAATTTGATTATGATGCCCGAGTTTGATGCACTTATGTCGTGTCGCGCGGCGTTAAAAGCTTTCGGTATCGAGCGAGTGGGAAAGTCGTAGTTGTTGTGATAAATCGAATTCTGCCCTTGCCGCCGCAAAATCTTTTTCGCGCTTGAGAAAAAGTTGCCTTTCATCATCATTGGTTTATACGCCGCGACTACTAAATCCTTACGCAGACTGAGTGCTACAGTTTGATCAATTATGATTTTGAGAATGAAGCCTTAATGTCACTCAACTTTTCGCCTTGAAAAAGCTCCCGTAACTTTCGTAATTCGATAATTGTCACTTTTTTACTTAATTACTGTGTATGTACAGTAAAGAATGTTCTTTTTTTCTTTGATAAATACGATTCTTTGACATACTGTGATGCGTATAAGCAAAAAGTAAAAAATAGATTAAAGAAAGTAGTATCAACAAGGTAGGAAGTCCGATGACATTGGCGGCAGGACGTTCGCACAGTAGATTTTGCTCTTCTTTTCTCGATCAGCGCTTTGACGCTTTGACTCTATTATAAATTACATCCGCGCACTGTCGACTGACAGTTAATTCGCCTCTCAAGCGCATCGTTACGTAAACGAGCAAGAAAACCGTCATTCTAAATATAGGAAGCTGGTAATTATGGACATGATTATGATGACTGATTCAAACTGTGACAAATGTCCGAGGGAGATTACCAATTCGATATCAACGAGAACGATGAAAATTCAAGATAGCATCGTACATACTTTGCGAAATGGGCGATCAAGCTGTCATTTGTCAAAACGACACAGAAACCGGCACCCAATTCACCAAAGGTGTTCTATTTATTTCATTGTCATTAATTGATCTATTTCAGTTAACCTACATATGTGTTCCAGTCTCCCCAAGCGATGCCATGAAATGCTACTTTCGCTACGCCGTTTTTATTATTACAGCTTATCGACAAACTACGGTCGAAAAGGGTCAATGCGCTAAGATTATCTCAAGTATCATGAGAATGTAACGTACCTTTGAGGTCACCGATGCCGTCACCATTGCTATCCTTATAGCTCCTTGGATAAATCTGATAAAGGGACATCTTCTGCCACCATTGCTCGCCCTTCTCACCATGGCAGATACCCATGGCTAGTGCGAGCGCACATAGCACTAGTGCGGCTTTCATCCTTCCTAAACACAGAGATGAACACAGATATATCACCGGTCTTATTAGATACTGCATGAAATGACACGAGCGCCGCGCGAACTTTCTGCGCAATGAGGCTAAACGCATTAAGGTTGTGTTGAATGAAAACAAACAGCTTTACTTTGTCTGTGGCAACAAGATCTTGGCAATGGAATGAGAATCGGAAATAGCTCAATGAACGTGATCACAACAGGCGGAGAATAAGATATTGCAGAACTTTCACGCCGCTTTAATTTAGCAAGAGAGTGATGAATACACGCTCTTACCAGTGTCGGGTAGCGCTCTTTCCTCTATTTTTCAATGCTGGCGTAATAATATCCACTGGCGAAGCATCAAATGTCGGCGGGGCCTTTTATACTCGCGTTATGTAATTCTAACAGAGGTAGTAGGGTTGTCTACACACTCGAAACCGTAAACGAATCTCGCATTGGTTGATCGCACTTACACCAACACGCTGCACCAAACTTTATCACCAATATGATAACTATCTCGATGGAAGAAGTGTCCCTATTATCTAGTATGTTCGGCATACTCAAGGACCGATAAATACCGCGTCCCCAAAAATTCAGCGGATGTGTCTGATTAAATTTCATCTATTACCACCTCTCGCATGATCTGCATAGATCTTTATCACATCTCGACACTTTGCGCCCTCGTTTTTAGGCCCACTTCAATCACACTTAATCAGATCGATCTTAATACAACATGGTATTTGGTGAAAGTTTTATGGGTTCTGTTTGACTGGACTTTTGGTGTTAGGTTATGTTGGGAAATGCGAGTATTCATATGCAATGGGTAAAGGAAAATCGTTTACCAGTTGCTTGGTCAATGGAACTTGATTCCACAATAGCTGGGGGTCCAGAAATATTTGCTCTGCCAGATACTGTTAAACCCATGGGACTTTACCACCGGACGGATTGTTTGTCCGGTGTCAAGCAGGTTGGAGACGTGGCATGAGGAGTGAGGTAACCTTGTGTTCTCAATCGTTTCATTCGTGTAAGTGTCCGACATAATTGGGCACTGCATGACGAACAACGTCGGTTGAAATCACAGTCAAAGAATACAGTGAAACTGTTCTACGTACGAGTGAATCATACTTTCTTACGCAACTATGAATTCTTGCCGATTTGCGAGACACTTCTAATTTATTTGTAAAGTGACATCAAAAAATCAGAGTATTCGATTGTATATTATTCAGGTGATTCTCATATGTCCGATACATGTGTCCCGTTTACGTGCTCTTGAAAATTTACTTATGATTCCGAGTTAGCAGTTGATATGTCTGGCTTTATTAGAGTGTCAATACTCTTTTCATAAATTGAAAGCAATTGATCAATTTGTAAAAGTTCAATCTTAGAGCTTTCTACAATTGAAATGGAGCACTGAAATCGCAATCAAACAAATCCAGTAGCATCGAGTGGGTATCTATAATATGGAATGATAAGCGATGAAATATCAGATCGACGAGGCGAGCTTATATTTCCATTTGCTAGCTTATTGCGCAGGTTTGGATTAAAGCTTTCATAGCAGGTGTGATTTTCTCGTTGTAAAATGATCACGATTACATGTACAAATGGTACTCGAGTTGGAAGCGGATTTAATATGCAAATACATATTATCGCGTATCGCTATGCATATTATAATATTTCTCAGAATGCGAGACTTGATTGAAACTATTCAAAGAAAAGTTAAATAGTTAACGCAATCTCTTCCGAATATTACTTGACACTGCGAAATTAATCTCATGCTGCAGAATTCGAATTCAGGTAAAAAGTTACTCGCGCAATTAGATGAACTCCGCAAGCAGTAGGAGAAACAGAAGATAAACTAGGATTTCTCTGATACATTCGAGAACATCTAAAGACTTATAAAACTTTTTGCTGGCTACTTTATATAGACTTTGACAAGCGAGAAACTTTCAGACGGAAAATAGGTCGTGTCTCTTTGGAAGAGATCTACAATTTAACACTTCGAGTGGTTATTCTCTCAACTTTTAATAATGCCAGAGTCCCAATAAAAAAAAAACTTCAGAAGGTCTACTAACTAATACATCAAACTCTTGTTCTGCATAAGACAATACAGATACCGAAATCGGTAAGAATATTTAACACTATCTTACTCGCACTGACTGTCTGATGATATCGTAATCACGTAAATTATCGCAGTCGTCGGTCGTCTGTAGTATTAATTAACGGGGCGATAAAAGATTTAATTAATGAGATAATAGATGAAGAACTGATCTCTTAATTTGCTCGATGAAATATCGCATCAAATTAATTTCTTTCAGTATTATCACTTTCGCGGAGGACTTCTGTATAAGTAGAACAGCAGATACTAAAGCAGCTATAAAAGATGAGAGACTCGCATACAGTATTGCATTATTTATAGGACTCTATTAGTCTCTGGTATTATATATGCATATCGCGCATATTTGTGGAGAGCTACTGTAGAGAATGCTTGAACAGTGACCTACCTCGTTTCGACATGAAAACATAATAAGAAATACTTTATGGAAGTTACTGACCTATGTGCATTGATCTCTTGTTCCAGCAAACAAACAAAGCAAACAATGTTCGCAACTCAAGTATATTCAATCAGCAACTTTCCCGCGTGGGAAAAGCAGATTTGACATTTTAATTACCATCGAATACATTAATAGCCAAGAGTCATAAACAAATACTAACTAACATTTAAATCCTCCAGTACAATTTATGTTAGCAATTCTAAAAAGGAATATTAAAAATGTACACACTCATTTATAAGTAAAACTGAGTATCGTTTTTGAAAGTCCTTTGACATGCTATACTCACACCAGTATTAATTAAAACTTGGGATGAAACGATTTTAAACGATAAAAAGACATGAAATAATTATTTCTTATCTACATATACAGCTAATAATAATACTTAAAAATGTCATACCATTCAATATGTAATCAAATTCGTCCGATCACAAATATCAAGCCGCGATCATGTCGGAGTAAAGTGATTTGGAACAAATCAATGGAATACAGATTACAGACAGCAAGTGCAAACAAAGCATTGCTGCATTTCTCAAGAGCGAGAAGTTTGATTGGAGAGGAGAAAGGGATTAAATTTATAGAAGGATGGAGCACCCAGAAGGAAGCTTTAGCGATGAAATTGGGAGCATGCTGGACAAAGGAATTTCGCAATCTCCGCAAATTACCCATCACCACCAGCTGACATATTGTCCCATATAATTCGGGCAAATGTCGAGGACGTCGCCGTACAAATCGGTGCCAATGCTTAATGCAGAATGTTTAGCTGCGTGGTCGATTTTCAAAGTCATTGAGAGCTATGACAAATATATACCTATATATATATATATGCGCAAGGAAATCTATTGCATGGCATCCTCATAACTGGAGAATGGGAAAGTAAGGATCGACATTCAATACTCTAGTGGAGACCGCCGGCAGGATTGTGTCGGGAAAAGCGATTTCAATCTAGGAGCTGGTGTCACCGAAGACGATCTTATGTTTAAGTTTATATCCCTAGTCCGGTGGGATTCTCCACAGCAGAACTTGCGAATGATACACATCTTCAGACAGGAAAGATACATAACCGTTTAACGAGGTCATATCGCTGAGATAAAGAAAGTTAGAATGCTTGTAAGGATATACTATCTGCGTATGACAAGTGTTTCCCCGATGTTTGTCCGGTCCTTTTATACCATAGATTTCATTCGCTTATTGTCATACAAACGATGTATTTTTTACTTTTTTTGTATGATTTGTTGTCGCATCCACAACTGTGTTTTTAGCGACATTTATAGTACGAATATTGCAGCGTTTATATTTGTTGGAATAAATTAGCTGTCAGTTAAGATTTTCTCAATCTTCCATTTTATTCTACATTCGTTGAATTTCGGGGCTTTTTTATATATATTTTTATTTTTGTTCCTCAATTGGTACTGTTATTTCTATTTGGATTTTCTTATGTTTTAATGAATTATTATAAATAAACTAGTTAATGCAGTCATGTCCAGAAGTGTTCGAAAGATTAATTTACTATTTTCAGTATATACTGGATCGAAATGGTTTTTATTACAAGCTTTTTGTATGTTTAATCAAATACGCGCAGGTTAGTATGAATTCTGTGATAGTGATTCTGTTCCTCTCAAAGGATTAAGATTGAAAGGGATTGCAATAACTCTGTTTGGCACTATGACAAGAGCTGGTCAATGAAATATCGTAACACTGAAGCGTAAAATTTCCAATTAAATTGCCATGAAAAGTTTTCGCAGAATACAGATTTTATCATGGCTCGAAAATATGGAATTTTTAACAGTAGTCACTTCATTTTACATATTGCCAATTGTGTCCCCCCTTCCTCATTCAGATATGATATAGGAGATGTACTTTATTGTTACGAGTAGACATAACACCGATCTATTGAGAGGAATGTAGATGGTTATCACAAGGGACATTCCCTCTGATATTAACGCCATCGGAAACTGTCACTCAATATTGGCTCGATATTGAGTAGTGTCGATAAGGGATTCCGATTAGTACGATAAAATTATCCATTCAAGATGACTTGTTCAATCTGCCACTAATAGTTAGCTAACCCAATCAATCCATAACTACACGCTGAATCTACTGTCATCGGGTCGTTATTTCCGAAGTTGTGCATTTGTGATGCACGTACTGTCATCGGGTCGTTATTTCCGAAGTTAAGCATTTGTAATTCAGTGACGACTAAGATTGTGAAATCCAGTTCAACCAGAAATATACGCTAACGAAAATAAACCTACGTTAAGAATACGCAGCTGATGAAATTGCAAAGCTACTATTTTTAATAAAAACTTCAAATTTCTTCTTTAAATGATAATATTGGTAGGACAGTTTATAAAAAAGGAATTCTAAATGGCAACTAGCATACACAACGTGATGCTCATATATACGAAGAGCAACAACAAATAAACCAATAAAGAATGAAAGAGAAACTGTTATATTATAAAACAACTGGAAAAGAGAAACAGGCTGAAACGGGAAAAGTGTATGTACAGGAATTGCGACAAAATAATGATTAGTATAACGAGAATAGTAGTGATTAATGACTCATAGTACACATAATCACAGTGTTTTTTAAGCAGTTCTTTGCTATCTTTAATCCGTGACGGTCAAAGCAGAACAATGGACTTAGCTATATTGCACAATGGCAATGTAAACCTCATATACAGTGCCCATGGAGCCATGTCGTATGCAAACATCTCGGACACTAATGGAGAGTACACGTTCGTAGCCACCGTGGAGGCTGCAGACAGCATCAGTATGTATCTAAATTATCTACAGAACACGACTGCCGCTAGCTACTTCACTCCTAGCACTCTTTAAAGTCCTCTCGTAACGTAATATGAAGGAGTCAGTGCTCGCTCAAAGCTTTTTACACCACCTATACATACAAGCTAACCACATAAGAGAGACATATAGAGGACAACCTATTTCTTTACGAATGAACGATGAAACAAGTCCAGACGACATAGAAAAAGCTCCATCATTAATTAAGGTAGCGGTCGCATACATTTGCTTTTTCAAAAATTTTGTGAAATTCGAACTATATATTTATAAATCATATCTACAATCTGCTGGAATTAAAAGAAAATTCTCTGTTTCAATCTTGAGATAATCGCCGTCAATGTTGGCACTTTTTGTATGTATTGCCTATACGAGAAATGTGCTGATGACATATATTCAATTTTAGTGTTTTATCTGCTGATAGGACTTGAATGGAAAATTAGTGATTAGTAGAAGGATGTGATATAAACATTTACAAAAGCATCAAAACTATTCTCTGTTTGATTAAAAGATACAAATGTTTAAAGGTGGAAATTTGGAATGGTTTCGCTGGACCATTGACGCGATCGTCGCGTTGTCAGTGGGCATGAATATGTAAGTACACGGTGTAACAGGTAGCTTGGAATCACTTTTTTACCATCGAATTATCGGTAATATGGAGATTGCCTGATTGTTTTGGTAGCCGTGTAATGTCAAACGCAAAGGCTCGATAATTAATTTCATCTGATTCTGACGGTTTCTTCCACGTTTTGCAATCTTCCCGATCTTTTTAGGGGCTGAAATTTAGTGGGGAATGTTTTCTTGCATCAAGGAAGAAGTCATATAAATTCCAGAGCCCTAGGTCGAAATTCATTTTTTCACAAATGTTTGAAGCGAAAAAAAACTTATAAAAAGCCGTAATAGGGCTTCTAAAGATTAATCTATTAATCTTGGGAATTAATCCATAAGCCACCGATATCTGTTGTGATTCACTCCGTGTAAGGTTCAGCGACACACGACACGAGTGACATTACACGGCTACCAAAACAATTACGCAATGTCGGTATTACTGATAAATCAATGGTAAAAAGCTGGTTCCATTCTATCTGTTACACCCTGTATACATATAACTGTATACACAAATTTCCATGTGTAAATGTGTAGTACGGCAATACATCACCTAAAGTCTACCGTCATTTAGCTCACATTATTTAAGGTGCTTCTATTATTACGCAAAAACGAGATGGTAAAAAACTCTGCAAAAATTTGTAGGTATTCATAGAATATGGATGAAACCCGGGTTATTTTTTTATAGAATTCTATAGAAAGGTAAACCGTTAAAATTGACAGATTATAACTGACGGGTTTTGGCTATGTTTGAACGTGTTAAAAATGTCAACTTCGAAATCTATGATCTCAGAAACAACATGGTCAAGTCCAATAAAATTTGCCCAGCAATTGCAGAACCTTATAACGATTCTTCTGTCAAAGTTTAAACAAAATCTATTGAAAACTGCTTTTTGATACAACTACCTTAAGCATTTCCGCATACACCATACGAAATGCAAAGCAAATGAAATGTATAATACGCGTATGATGTTTCCTATTTCAAAAATCGATATTAAAATATTCTTCCAATCGTGCAATGAATGTGTTATACCTGCTAAAATTCCCGCGTAAATTAAAAAGTACATTGGCAATTCTAATTGGAATGCACAATGAAGTATAATATATTTATAGAGAGAACAGATAAGTACGATGCGGTAATATAATTCTATCGCATACAGAAATCTGCGACATATTACGACACTTGAGTGGCGCTCCGCGGTAACAAGGTACCGCCAGTTTTTGATCTGGCTTCAGGTATAGAGGATGGATAATGATTATCCGAAGGCGAATCGTCTTACAGTGTCATTGTACTACAGTCTATTGTGCTTATTAAATTATTGTGGGTATTCTAAAAGATCCAAAAGTGATCTATGTAGAACCTTATCCAGCATACAATTTTTCGACACATTGTATAATTACACAATCATTAAGTACATGTACACTCCAGTGTGTATATTCTGGAGAGTTCTAATAAGAATCGTGTCATTATGCTTATGCTTGCGATCAACAAAGGATGAAGGGGCGTTTAAACGCTGACTTTTAATGAGATTCCTGTGTGCTCATGCCTTTGACAGCTCAATTATCCGTTGGCGTAGAAATTTAATAATGAATGCATTTCTGCAAAAAGACGTGGACACGCGACGGCCGCCTTCTATTAAACAGACCTTTTGTTTCGTACTATTTTGACAATGTATATATGTTATAGCGGTGGTCAGATATTATTCATTCATCCTATACATTTGTTATACACTACATCCTCACTTATTATTCAATGCAATATGTCCAGTTTGTGGATTAGTTGAAAATCCTTTAATATCCATCCATTATCATCTGAATAATTTGTAATATCAAAAATAAAATAATACAACAAAATACAACATGAATACTTTCATACATTTTGAAATATTATATATCAGGACGATCTTAACATTCAATATTCACTTGGTTACGCAATATCACATTGCAACAATTTTAAATACATATTTTCTTTAACACCACGGTTGCTTTCACCATTACTTTTTCATTATCCATGCTCGCGTAGTTTTTCCCACAGAATCGTTAACGAGTTAGTAATCACACCATAAAGTATATCATAGAATACTACATTATCCGGCGTAACTTATCGATCTGACTTGTTATTAATTACAACATTCACATATTATTTATAATTTCAAAACATTCTCAACTTCGAGAGCGTACGTTTGGTGTATTTACAGCTTCATCTATCAAGGGAACCTCAAACTTTGTTTTGGGTAACTGTATAACTACTATAACAATACCTTCTCTAACAGAATATGTAGTTTGAAAGTGTATAAGTGTACAATTTTAAAATCAAAGCATTAGCATTTCTCATAGTACTGGGAATATAAGCTGTTCACTTATCCGTATTACGCACACGAAAATCCCGCAGAATCCATGGAGGTGTATATTGAAATCCATTATGCGTGGGGCAGGAACGCAAGCCTGGGGCTGCAAGGTGCAATAACCAAATCGCGCAACTGTACTGCTTCCCCGGGCATTTAATTAATAATGGTAAATGCGTTTAAGGCGTACTTCTCGAATTACCCAAATGTTCCAAATATTCCCACGAGGGATTATTCATGCGTTTCAATATACAATAATAGACCATTCATAGCATGATTCGGCATATCAAATTCTTTTCTAGCAAATCCTCCCAGAAATTAATTCCGATGAAACTGATGCTATTATCGCTGTTGGAAACCGAAACAAGATCCCTCGCATTGGTATATTTCATATGATATGGGCCTGTCAAGATTACAAATAGCGTCCAATTTCTAATCCGTTAATTTAACATCAAAGTATCATTGGTAAATACGAGAATTATGATTACTGTTACTGTGATGATCCACGTGCCGCAGGTTGTGCATATTACACAGCCTCCCAATTTTTCCAGCATCCGCAGTCACCCGTTATTGCATGTAAATTAGTAATATCGATTATGCTACTAAAAGCTATAATTAAATCATGAGTTAGTTCGGAGAGACGGAGAGAGCGTTGCGTCCATTACTCAAACGAATGATAATCCAAATGGAATCGATTATGCGAGCGGCTAATTTGTATGTGCTCCATGCGCGGCCAGCACAGAGATCGATTGCTCTTTCGCTGTACGTACATACTCCTCCGATGATGGTGGGCTGTTATTTTCACCTCCCCCTCCTACAATCGATCAATTAGTACAGTAATGGCAGCGCACTGCCTTCGCAGTATGCATGTTCCATCACTATTATATAAGCCTACGCTATCACCCTACTTGAGAGAAGAAGCAGCACTTAAAGGAAATTGAGATGATAGCTGCAGTCGCCAAGTCGATATTCTATAAACGTTGAATTTTACAATACCTGACTTTTAAGTATAAAACGAACGTTGCCCCCTCGTTTAAGTTGGCTTGCATAAAAAAAACGGAAAAGCAAGTCAATGAGAAAGACAATATTCTTTGAGAATTCTTATTCGGTTGGATAGAATGATAATAATTGCATGAACATTTAAACAAAGGGTACATAGTGAATAGCATTGAAATTAGGTTAAAAGCTTGGCTGCCGCTGATGAAATTAAAAACACTATTGCACTATGACAAATTATTTTTGTAAATCGACTTTATGATTTCATTGTTTTTCTCAACGCGTAATCTGGCCCAATGGATAAAACTTTGTAAAAGCACGTCATGAGTGAAATCGCTGCAGCGCACAAGCCAACAGTCAAAGAATAAACAGCTTAGAAAAGGGGCCAACAAAGTAACCGTAACGAATGGACCCTGGCCTTTGTAATTTGTTCCAGGATGTCTTTGGCTTGCTGAAGCTAATGCCCGGCCGCTTTAGCAAGACAAAAGAATTGCTAACGTATTAACAGCCTTTTAACTTTTAACTCAGTTTATACTCGGGAATCAAGAAACAAAGAAGCGTCATTTTAATACACCTCGCCTCGAGGAACAAAACTGTTTTATCTTCTACCCACCCCTTTTTAATAATGGAATACTTCGTCTAATAATTTGTCACTCTCTTCATAAAGCTGCTACAACCATTTATCTTTTTTGCGAATTTAGCAGTTTCTGAATTGTCTGCCAGACAGTCAACTTAAATATGAATTAGTATACAACTACAGCCATAACTTTTTCTTATATGCGTCTGCCGATATATGATTTATAGAAAAGAAAACCTTGAATGTAATAATAGAAAGTTTTTATAGCTTGTATTAATAGATTGTTGTTAAGTGTTTAACATACTTAACAACAGTTTCTTTCAATCTCCTTTCTTAATAACGAAAATATAGATCACGTGTTAAAAGGTGACAAGTTTTATAAGAAATCATCAATGATCGACGACAAAAGGAACTCTACTAAACATTTGAACACGTCTTATTTTACAGTTGCATCTCCACCAGATAGACGTGTGACCAGGGACGATATTGGAGTGTCGTCACCAGGAGCCGGTACACCTGTCAGCGCAAGTACAACTGCGGCCTCTACTGCTACAAGCTCATCGCGTACGCATAATCCATCCCCGCCTGGCCGAAATGGTCAGCTATCCAGTAAATTTGGTATGAAAACTTTATTTACGAATCCACCAATTTCAACGATACTTAACACGCTTCATCTATATTCAATTAATCTATCCTTCTCACATTTTTAATCTATCATACGAGGTGTATAAAATTCTTGCGCACTTTGACCATTTGATATTTCGATTTGTTTCAAAATATTTTACGATCTTGAAAAAGGGTCATACATCTCTATTTCTAGTATGTCAATAAAAGTCAATGTGTCTAAAGCTGGACAATGCAGTAGGATAAACTATTGTCATGGAGAGCTTTCGAATATTCTCGGCAGCGATGAATCTGAAGCACATTGCTGGACTTTTGTTGCAGAACAAGGCACACTGACGATAGTGCGTCGAAGCTCTGGGAAAAACAAGAATTCCGGTGGAAGTTTTGAAAGTTCATCGCCATCGCACAGTCCCGATGCGGTCCCGTCAAGCCAGCCCGTCGATCTCGATGAGATACTTGATAACGTCGATTTAACAACAGAGTCACTCCCCGCTGTTGACACACCCGACGCATGCGATAAAGCTGCACTCAGGTTAGTATTTCCATTACTATGCGCTATTCCATTTTCTCCGCTTTCCCATCTACTTTTTTTCTCTACGCACAGAACAAACGTTTCCAGCCGCGGCACTGCGAATTTCAGAAATCGAATAGCGGCGAAACTGTATTGACCCAATTTCATTTACTTCGATATCGTATTAATCGTTGCTTTCAGTTTGAACGTTCTACACAAGAAATTTGCTGGTTTTATTTTATTTGAAGGCAACAAAACAACTATTTAGTCTCCTTCTTTTCGAAATCGGTAAAAATAACTAATTACTACAGATCTATTGTCTATTATAATCCCTGAATGTGCCGAATGACAAAGGAATATATTAATAATATTCTTACAATGCCACATTTTACACATTGCATGCCTTTTGAATACGATTGTTAGCTGCAACACTTTTCCTCTAAACAAATGGGAATTATTATCACCTTTTTCACAGATCTGAATCTCTTTTTCTTATTTATTGCAGACTGCGGTGTTTACTCAAGCAGCTCGAACACGGCGAAATATCAGCAGAGCTACTTCAACGCAACTTGCACTATGCTGCTCGCGTACTTGAAGCAGTTTTCCTTGACGAGACCAAGTAAGTTTTGTAGGAATAGGGAGTTTCTTTTTCGGCTTTTTTCATATAAAATCTAAATAATATAACACCTATTAATGTGGACCCCCCACGTTCCACTGGAAGGTAATTATTTCCTGCAATTTCTGTAATATGATAATGATGTTTTTTCGATGTGTTACATTGTAGTGAACTAGTAACAGTAACTTTTTAAACCGATTTACAAATATTACTAACATATAAATACAATGAATAGTTTTCTAATTCAATCGAAAAGTCTATAATTAATGGAAAAGTAATATATTCTATGTTTTGCAAAGTATTCGTGTTCAATTGACTACTAGATTGAGAATACTACTCTTTGTACAGGAGTAAAGTCTTAAAGAGTTTTTCAGACTTTTACTTAGTCTAAAATCAGTAAGCTTATTTCAAAAGATATTTCAGAAAGCGAATAAATAACGACCAGGAAATGGTTTCTCTGTGATGGGAATGGTTTTAGCGAGACTTCGTGTTTCTACATCAGAGGCAGCAAGAGCGCCTCTTTAGCTCAGTGGTAGAGCACTGGTCTCGTAAACCAGGGGTCGTGAGTTCAATCCTCACAGGAGGCAGTTGATTTTTTTTTCCTTCGTGTTCGAACGCTTCTTCTTTTCTTTATTTTCTATTTAACACATGCATTTTTACGGTTCGTGTATGCAAAATATTACATTGCTAATTTACAAAAAAAAAGTGATTATACAAAATAGAAAGTGAAATGGAATTCTTGAGGCTCTATAACTATTGAGTATCACTTGATGATAATGAAATTAGGCTAGTATTATTTTCGAAAGTGATTAGCTCTTATTTTTCGTACGGAAGTATAATAAAGAGATGCTCCAAGTGCTATAACTTTAATGGCGCAATATAACGGAATGCAATCGAGGTGCCAGCTGCTTCCATCCGCGTTTACGATCCTCCGAGGACAATAAAACAATGATAATCTGATACGTTGGCTAGAAGGATGACGTAAGCTGCAGTTGGAGATAGCCCAGCGTATATGAAATCGCAATACAATAGTTCTCGGAAGATCCTAAACTAATGCTAGTCTATTTAGGTTAATAGGATGGGAAGAATTAGTTTCATTGAAGCTGTAGCGAGAGTAACATTTCAGTCGCAGTTCATCTGGTCTACGAGAAGATTGAAGACGTCCTGCTTAGCATCCGTGATCTTTCCTATTACAAAATGCCAGCTCCCAGCAGGAGAGACGGATTACTGGCATTTAGGGCGATGCTAGTTCTTTTCAGTGCTTCTCTTCCGCGAATTGCCCCAATGATTTACTTCCCCCCGAGAGCATCTAACTTTCCTCCATTTCCCATCGAGACAACGGAACGCGACGGTATTATCCGAAAAATGGCTAATTCCGTAACTGGGCCACGTTAATATTGATAATAAGGCATAATGCACTAGATCGATGAACTCTTTTATCTTGTACCTATTTCTTGTCTTGCTTATACATGAAAACAAAACTAACAGGCAGTACCGCAGGGAGAATTCAGGCGGGCTCGAGTGCTCTCGGCCGGCGCGTAGGAGAACAGGCCTCCAATCGAGATCGCTGTCGACCGGCGTGGAGACCGACGGACCACAGGGAAATACAGTGGCATTGCAGAAACGGAGGCTTCGCACCCCCGTATGGGCAAGGTTGCGAAACATTCACATAGCCAACCTTGCACGAATGTTCTCTCCGCCCAATTCTGCCATTCATTCTCTCTTAACCTTTCCAATCACCCTCATCCGCCTCCGCCCATTACACCTTCGCAATTCACCACCATTACCATCACTACCACTACCACTACCTATTTCCTTAATCCTTTGACTTTCCAAGATAGGTTTAGCCATTGTGCATTCTACCTTCGATCATTATCTCGCAATCGAACCGTCCCAAGCTCGTACGTTATTCGAGCTTCTAAAGATGCTCTCCTATCATAGTTCAATGCCCTGAAATTCACCCGATTTGCCACTACCATAGAAGAGAGTGCGAAGGAGATTTCCATTGGAAGAATCGGATTCGAAGAAATAGAATGATGCGTTTGCACTTCCCCTCGAAGCCTCTCTTCTATTGTATATTCGGATAATGAAACGCTCCATTTTACCACCTCGCCGTACTATTTTAGATATGAAATTAGTCTTTCTGTATGAAACATATAGTATAAGTCTTGCACACGTGAAGTAACATATAGAAGTATATACGCTCTTAAATACACTGCGTGCCACTCATTTTTGGATTCTGGAACGTTCATTTGCCTTCTCTTTAAAAACACGTTTCCAAAACATATCTTATGTACATTCATTACACGCTATCTCGAACTCCGTCTTTCGCCTGCATCTTCAATAACATCTCACTCGAAGCACCAACCCTTGACCAAAGACTTTCAATCGATAACAAACAGTTTGCCCGTATAATCGAACTTGAATTTCTTACTATTTATCGAAAGATCAATTGAACGAGTTAGTCACTCCTTATTGGAAGCCAAGAATCACAGCCAATTGAGAATGAATAAAAGCGCAAATGGACAATACGGGCTTGCAATTTGTATTCGACGGGAATGAAGTCAGACGGCAGCCTCGGGAAAAGCTGCTCGGTGGGGCAACAGATAATTAAAACAATCGGTCGTGCGAACTTTACGACACTATCAAACACAGCATGTCATCGTTACTTTCGACCCGCCTGCCTGTCTCGTTATCTTTCTATAATATACAATACATATGTATATTTCTATATATATAAATATATATCATCCCTTCTCTGTCTTACAGCCCTTTCTCTAGTCTCTCTTTCTAGATCTTTCTAGGTGTACTGTTCTCTTCTCACTTCTTGGATAGCTGCCTGTTTCAACTTGTGCATCGTCTGTGAGAGCAACTCCGTTCTTCCCTTTTCTCCATACTTTCTCCTGTCCCTCTATCAGGCGTGCATGTAATCTAGGGTGTTTTCGAAACTCTCCTCGCTACATTGCGATCAGAGGGATATCTATGTAGTGCACAGACACTCTCGAACGTCCCCGGTAAATGTAACGAGTAGGAGCGAAAGGCAAAAGTATGGGTGTTAATGTCAGAGTGTGTGTATGTGTGTGTGTGAGAGAGAAAGAGAGAGAAAGTTTTAAAGCTAGGTGAACGTTCGCTGTAGTTACGGCTCTCTCTATTACCATTGTGTGATGTGATCCTGCCTTTTAATGTGATACACCTTTTCCTTGATGTTTTCAATTATAGAGACGCCCAGCAAACGGAGTCAACTGCTACTTGCCGGCAAGGTGTACGCCGTAGGTTCGTTTAAATCAAAATTGTTTAACAAGCAAATCTTCTGTCACTGTCACGCCGTCGCCGCGGTACATCAACTCGAATATCGTCTCACTCTTGATCATCACGGTCACTCTATTTAGATTCTGATCAATGCCGTTGAAAATGTCACGGCGTACACGTTTGTTCGTTTCCGTTTTTTGTTCCTCTTTATTAAAGCGGCGTCGATCACTTTCGTAATGTCCCAACTGGGCAAAGCAGGCTGAAAATGGATGAATGAATTGGATTAGGTTACCTCGATTTATCCAAAAGAGTTTTGGTGTTTTGCATGAAATATGCTCTCTGTCGATATGTGTCTTTCACGAAATGTTCAAATCCTGTATTAACATATGTCGCCACTTTCCCTTTAAATGTTCGAAAACTAATACGTGCTCGAATTCTCTCGTATTCTTGTATTCCCACTGGTATTCGACTAAGTGTATAATTTACATGTGTCGAGTCGCATGTGTGTTTGAATTAACTGTGCGAAATGACATCGGAAGAGAAAAGTTACCTTAAAGTGTTACCAATCAACTTGGTTTTCAATTTTCCTGATTTTGTCTTATTGCATTTGAGAAATCTGCACTAACTCATTCTAACGCACCAACTACTTTTACCAAAAAAAAACGAACCACTCGCAATGTAACGCACTTGTAAATACGGAAACTCGTAAGTGTACATAACAGTATTAACGATTGTGTCGCATATTTCGCTACGACATAGAAACAACTCGCAGGTACACTACTAAGTTCCACTGACGTTTCCGGAAATTCGTTATGAAAGCTGACTTTCTGTAATTGTTAAACGGATTAATTTTCACTCCGCTGTAATAACAAAGGTGAAATATCTCCACATACACACGCCAGATATCGAATTAAATAATCAGTCTTATTCTATACCTTGAATTATCATATATTGTGTATATGAATACTACAAAACCAAATGCACACATCCTGCTTAATTCACCGTGTTTCAAAAATACAGTATATCTATGTGCCGTTTCCATCCAAAATACACGTACTGCTTTGCAGACAAAGAAACACTCACTTATTATTCCGCACACACACACACTCTTATTGCATTACTATCTCCTCTTGTCATAATTGAATTCTTTAACAATTAAAGTATCGCGTACAGATAAATCTGACGCGCATTCGGCAAAAAAGCCGCGGAGAAACTATCGCGAATACCAAGGCATTTTTCCAAGTGTTCAAACACTCTGATCACGAGATTTACAGTGTTAAAATTTATTCCGACAATTTGAATGCTCGAACAGTCTTGTTTTGGCCGAACGAAGTGCACAAGACATGCACAATACAATTGTATTGGCAATTTAAAAATGTGAATCGACAAGCCAAGAGCAATTACTTTTTTTTCACACTTTCTCTGATTTGTGTACGTGCAGAGTGGCACTAGAGACACGCAGTCAGTAAAAGACGAGAGAGAGAGAGAGAGAGAGAGAGAGAAGGACTCTCGAAACTTGTATTGAGACTGATAGAGACTCTTTCTAGTAAGGATTGTTGAATGAGCCTCGATTTCTTGAGCTCGCTTCGGTAGCGCGCGCAGCTCGAAGAAGGGCGGGTTGGTCAATCATCGCGAGCTCGACGTGTCACAGTTCTACCACTCGCATTCCTACGTGCCTCTTCAACTGAACAGTCGAAGATACACTTGAATTCATTTTCCTTAGGCGTCTAGCCGACGAAGATGATGAGTTATCGGAAGTGCAGCCGGATGCGGTGCCGCCGGAAGTACGGGAATGGTTGGCATCAACGTTCACCAGGCAGCTTGCAACCACTAAACGGAAGGCTGACGAGAAGCCTAAGTTCCGATCGGTGGCGCACGCTATCCGTGCTGGGATATTTGTCGATCGAATTTACAGGCGGATCACCAATACCGCATTAATGCTGTTCCCACAGGAAGTGGTTAAAGTACTCAAGGTACACAACGTACTCGTACACTACCCTTAACTCTCCTCCAGCATTCCCCACATTCTCCCCCTTTCAATTAGTTAAATACAAGTAGCAACCACAGCAGATCGTTTCGATACGGTTTACCGGCTGACAAACTCAGCCGACCATCACTTATAGCATACCTGTAAAGGACACACTGTGCGGGAAATCAGTTTACTCATTTTCATACTATTCTTTCACTTCTTTAATAGACAAGGAATAAAGATGATTATTATACGATCGTACATACTTCGATAATTTTATTCGAAAATTGCTGATTTTAAATAAAATTAAAAATTTATGAATAGATTAAGTGAAATAGATAGAAATTTAGTATAGTAATATGAATAGTTTCCCATTTATATAGATTTCTTCTTAGTTTTCGTGAGCCATAGTTTCCTTTGTTTCATGAATTGAATGGCTATTGGAAGCAAACATTAAAAAGCGTATGTATTATTCAAGACTATGGACGAGTGGTCTTTCGACGTCTTTTCACTAAACGAGGCCGCCTCCGGTTCACCAGTGAGGTATATTGGCTACGATCTACTGAATCGATACGGAATTCTCCACAAATTCAAAGTACCACCAGCGGTTTTGGAATGCTTCCTCGGGAAGATTGAGGAAGGCTATTGCAGGTATCGAAATCCGTATCACAATAATCTTCACGCAGCAGACGTCGCACAAACTATGCACTACGTTCTCTGCCAAACTGGTCTGATGGTATGTTTTGTAACAATTTATATAGTAAATATTAAGATTAATTAATAATACTCATAAAATTATAACATCATAATATAACATTTCCTACTTCGTCGAAAATGAAAAGAATACCTTTAGAAAGTACGAAAGGCCAATCTTCTGCTTCTGAAAGCCCAATGCGAGACATCCCATTATTTATGGGATGACCCAATACGGAGCGTTTTCGTATGAAAAGCGTGATTACGTAATATACAGCTGCACTCATGCAGAAGTAAAGTGAAATAATACATTGAAGTGATAGAAAAGAAAATATGAAGAGAAAATTATGCTATAATGAGTCTGATTTACGAGTAGTCGAGTTGGAATTCTGCTTTATATTTCCTTAACGGAAGTTGCCTCTTTTCCCATGCTCGTAGAGCAGAAAAACGATTTAGCCACCGTGCACTCTAGTTCGTTCGAGTCTCCCAAAGCAATTTACTTGTTTCCAGAATTGGCTAACTGATCTCGAAATCTTCGCCACCCTCGTGGCAGCGATTATTCACGATTACGAGCATACTGGGACCACAAACAATTTCCATGTAATGTCCGGTAGCGACACAGCCCTCCTCTACAACGATCGCGCTGTCCTGGAAAATCACCACATCTCCGCAAGCTTCCGGTAGGTGAATTGGAACGGTCAATCTGATAGATCCACATCGACGACCAATAGCCAAGAACAATTATCACCTAGATACGCTCGCTCCGATTTGACAATTATTAACAGAAAATTGCACCGTTTTCATTAGTTCATCGAAGCAACCATTTACAATTTTTCACGCTCTGTCTCACCATTTCTCCTTGTCTCTTGAATGTGGTTCCATTCTCACCACTTTCACTCGACAATCGTAAAAAATACTAACACAGCATCGTACCAAACTTTCATTTTATTACTCCACAAGTCTGTAATTAACTTTCCCACAGACTTTGTTTTTTGTTTTGTTTCCCGGGACTTATTTAATTCCGGGAATGCTTTCAGGATATTGAGGGAAGACGAGTGCAACATCCTACAAAATCTTTCAAGGGAAGAATTCCGCGAGTTCCGTTCGGTGGTAATCGACATGGTTCTCGCGACAGATATGAGTTTCCATTTCCAACAACTAAAGAACATGAAGAACATCTTAAGCCTCGCTGAACCAACTGTTGACAAAAGCAAGGCTGTCAGCCTTGTCCTTCACTGCTGCGATATTTCGCATCCGGCTAAAAGATGGGATCTTCACCACAGGTAATGTGTCCTTGAAAGCTTTACTTCCAACTACTTCTATGTATTCTAAAGAATATGTATCAAGGACTGGTGAAAAATTCACTACTCTCGTGCGTAGGTGGACTATGCAACTCCTCGAGGAGTTCTTCCAGCAAGGTGATAAAGAGAAAGAACTTGGACTACCATTCTCTCCTTTATGCGATCGTAACAACACACTGGTAGCTGAATCGCAAATAGGTTTCATTGAGTTTATCGTCGAACCCAGCATGCAGGTTTGCAGTGATATGTTAGAGACAGTTCTTACACCACTCAATGCCAAGGAGAGCGTCGACGACTCCAGCAATGGTAAATATCTGTCACATTAAGATCATCAACAGCCATGAATTTATTCTTCCGATACTAACTATAATTCCATCTATCTCTATTATTTGTATATCATTATTAAATATAACGAAAATTTAATTTGCCATATTATTAATCAGGATCAGGTGGAGAGGCTAAAAGGTTCAAGATTGGTAAGCCATGGATTCCTTGTCTTGCTCAGAACAAAAAGATTTGGAAGGAGCAGGCTGTCCGAGGTGTGTTACGCAATTTCTCACATACACATTTTCATACCGGTAGAGTGTTCGCTTCAAACGATCGTTTTGTTTAACTATTTCTGTCTTCAAGTTGCGGAGATGTAACTTTCTATGATCAATATATGCAAAATATTGTGATTTCTTGAAAAAGACAGTTTCTCTATGGATTGATTGTTTTTTACAGATGCAGAAATAAGAGCGCAAAAGGAAGAAGAGCAGAAAGCAAGCGAGGCATGCGAAGATACTGAGAACACGCAACCGGCACCCGAAGAATGAAAAATCAGGCGGGCGATTATGTTCTTCAAGAACATACGTAACTTTAGGCTACGGCGAAGCTCATAATCTCTATCAAATGACACTAACTGAACGTCAGAGGAACAAAGATGAAAGAATGTCGATACATTGATATATTGCGCAAGAACAAATATAAGTATCTGCAACTGGCAATGTCACGCGATATTAATCTGAACAAACACTGCATTTTGATAAGTCGAAGGAACGATTCTCGGTAAAGAGGAGTAGCACTTATAAAGAATTGCTACTATGCTATTATGCTAACATCTTTCGGACGACTCTACCGATCGATCAGTTATTCGTATGATTGTCCATGACTTTTTGTGATGCAAGTCTTGCAAAGGCAACATTGTCTTCTGCATGGAATAATTAAATCACTTCCATCGCGTCACTTAAAGTGATTGTGTATCGGCTTATCGAAAGTGCAGTTTTGCTTCGTTTTATCAGTTAACCGGAAGGTGACTGATGCGAGCGACAAACATGATTACCGAGCTTCCAGTTTACGCGTAGCCTACTGTTACACCGAAGGGAGGGGAAGAAACATATATCATACGCAAAGAGCACATTTAAAATAAGAAAGTGATGGGCGTACTTAGAGCACAACTATATCCGTTCTCGACTAAGTGCTGGAGTGAAAACGAATAGCACATTAGATCGAATAAAACGGAAACTCTTCTCGACTTCTCCGAAATCGGAAAGCCGAATCTTCATCCGTACCTGTTTCTTTCTTACTATTAGTACATGTATACACGTCCATCACGCCTCGCTCTTTCTCTCTCTTTCTCTCGCTGGACGCCCTGAGAGTTTTCATCTTCAATACGCGTTTATCCAATATCCCCAATTATAACGCTTTACTAATCGATTTTCCTACTGAGAAATTGCAGCTCTTGCAAACTCTGAAACGACTGCTCCGTTCCCGAAATCAACCAAATCATGTATTTTCAAGATTCATATACACATACTATGGAGCCCATTTTAATACGATGAAGCCTAATATTACAGCAAATTTCACGAATGGTAAACTAAAATTATTAGTAGTGCGACTAACGGTCGGTTCCGAGAGATATTGCGCTCATGAAAGAATACTTTTTTTTCAAGAGATATCGCATTATTGAAGAGGAAAGCTCTTAAGCTCCACCTATGCTATGTTCGTCACGCTTGAGCATTAAGAACAACTCGTCGTGAACGAAAAAGCTTTGCTGCTTTCCAAGGGTTCTGTTCGTTAGGCCGTTCGTCATGTAAGAGAGCAACGCGCCATTTCCATTTCAAGGACCGATTTCTTCAACTTGGTTATCACAGCGAAATATCGATGGAGAATTGCAAGAACGTTACTTACAATTGTATAAAACCCTTGGGTTCGTATCTGAACTGCACCACCTACATTTATAATGTCCTAAAGGTTTATACCTCCGGCATTAAATATGATAGGATTTAATGAAAAAAATAGTTGAAGTAGATTGAGCATTATGATGAAAGACCAAGTCGGAGGAATCGTGCCTAATTAGCAACCCTGAATCTTTAGATGACTGAAATGTGTGTATATACTTAAGTTGAATGTGTATTCATGTACACGTGACGAGGGAGCTTTAATGTATGTGTAAATGTAATGTAAAAGAAATAACCTTAGTGTTTTACTCGTCGTGTCCTACATTTCGTGTGTATGTACATACACATATATGTATACATATGGAAAGAGAGAGAAGCATTGTATATCAATGACTTCGAAGGACAGCAGCATCAGAGACTAACAGTTCATGATTGCTCGAAAGAAAGATAATTGTTATACTCGCGCCTTGAGAAACTGCAAGGCACGAGAAAATCTGGAAAGCGGACAACGTCCTCTCATGTGTAGATTCTTTAAACCAAAAAGAACAAAAAAAAGAAAATTGCGTATCGTGTCTTTAACTGAGATATTCAATCACTTAGAATTGCGGAAGACAGCTGTCCAAGTCTTTGGCAGGAAAGTTCCCAAGGGAAGGAATAGTATATTGTCATAGAGAATGTATAGGGTAACGTTTCTAGCTCCGAGGTTAAACATATCCGTCCTGTACCTATTTCGTTCTCTCCGTTCGGGTTTGTTTCTTGCGCCACGGCATTGGATAAAAGGTACTCTGGCTCGAGAGCCCTCGAATGTGATGTAAGAATACTGCTTTAGCTTTATGTATCTGGCAAATCCGATAGGCCTGATAAGAACGAATGTTGCAATTGACAAAGAAATTCTTCGGTCTAAATGCTTTCTTCCGAATAATCATTCGGAGAATCGGGGAATACCTTATGTTACCCAATGCCAGTGTCTTTCCTGTTGACTGCAAGTTAATTGTATATGACTAAAAGACAATTCGAACGAGACGAATTGCTTGTTTGCAACAAGGATTCCGTGCTCTTTTTGTTCGGTCAATTGTTAATAAGACTGCGCACAGATATGTCCAAATTAACTCTTACCTTCGGTACTGGCGTGCAACTGACTTTAAACATAGCCGCGGGAAAAGCTGAAACTCCTAGAACCGCGATAACGGATGAGAAATATAGATTTTCGATATTGGAATTTCTATCGGGCTTAAAGTCAGCAGCACGCGGAATCATCCAGTGATTCCTGGTCTTCGGTAAGCTTCGGCCATGCACTTATACGCTTTTTGTTCTAATAATTATTCCGCGAAGAGAAGAAGTGCGCTCGCTCGATTGACCTGACTCACAGGTGTGACGCAGTCTGCCATTAGATTTCCGTTCGAGTTGCGACGCACCAATTCGATTTTCTTCCTGCAGCGGACGAGGGGCCAAAACGCGCGATAGATATAAATGGCAATGGAACTATGATCTTAGAACGAAAGCACCCAAGAAAGTCATACGAGCAAGAAGGACAGAAGGATGATTGTCCGATCGTGTTTCTACACGTGATTTTCTCACTTTACCGTCTGAGATTCTATATTGATGTAAAATTGGCCTTTCCTTGTAGAGTGCGAACTCGGACCATAATGGCAATCATGAGGGATCACCGTGTGTCAAGTTTCCGATTACAGCATAGCGAAAATGAACCCTCTCATATTTTGCGAGTGGAATACAATTTTGAGAAGGCTGGCGTGAATAGTGCAGGGATTCATTATATTCGCTGTTTAATCGGAAATTTGATATCGCACGAGGAATAGAGGCTTCAGAGGAAAATACTCGACCAATAATCAATAATACTTAATTCGTAAGGATAGGCACAGATGGACAACGGATGATGGCTAACCACACATATAAAACATACGATCAATCACACATACGCGTCCGCGCGCGCGCGCACACACACACACACACACAAACCGAAACGCACTTGAATACGATACAGATGTACACAGGCAGGCAAGATATATGCAAAAGAGATTCCTGTTTCATGTAACAATGTAACACGTTTACTTATACGCAAACATAATCGTTAAATTTTTCCGCCGATGATTCATAATCCAAGAAACATTAACCTACCTGTCGACCGAACTTCATCGGCATATAACCAACCTTTCTCGATATATGTATATGTACCACCGTCATCTAAGACTTACTGACTGTACATTCTATCCGCCTTTACTTTGCCGGCACAATTTACTTCCGAAGGTGTGTACATAATCACTAAATACCGCACCGTGTCCGTTTCGATGTGATGTAATTAAGTAAAGATGTAAACTGAAAGACACTATCAACGTATTAATTGCGCAAATGCGTGGTGTATATCTCTAGTAATGTATTCTGCATAACTCTACGAAGAAATAAAAAACTCGGTCAGTTATCCGAATTTCCTCTGTTTTATTCTCAGCTCTCGTTACTATTGTCTCGTATCCTCTGCAATTTCCATTTATTCAGAAGAAAGCACGAAGTTTCCTAAAATTAATCTCATTTCGAAATATCGAATTTTAGTAATTTATTACATATCGGATGGTTAAGTTACTATAAAAAGGTGAAAAGAAACAAATGTTATGTAAAACACATAACACTTTTTAAATTCAAAGATTCCAATATTAGGTTTCCTTTGAGCATAAAACCGGAATGACAATTACTGATAGTTGAAGCGCTTTTCGTAAGCTTTAGTGGTAATTTAAAGAACCTTAGCGGAACCCAAGACGCCACGATTATTTTCCTGCCTTTTTAATAGTCAAGGTAATTTTTTAAATAATTTTTTTATCGAATTCTGTTACTGATCATTACGCCATTCTGACTCATTCATACTACTCATCATTCGTCTGCTATTTATCATTCTTAATGTATACAGGGTGATGCACTAGACTTGGAATCAGCTTTTTACCATCGAATTATCGGTAATATCGACATTGCATAATTGTTTTGTTACCCGTGTAATGTCACTTGTGTCGTGTGTCGCGTGAGCTTATGTACATGGAGTCAATCACGACAGATATCGGCGGCCTATTGATTAATTAAGAAATCCAAAATCTCGAGTAACTGTTACTTGTGCACTCCGATGAAATTGTTTTATTTTAAATTCTGAACTATATGGTGACCGTATTCAGTCTTGTGTCATATAAAATTACTCTGAACTGAATCTCCGAAGAGTGGGCTATGATTATTAGGATGAACGCTTGTCCAATAACAATAGTAGTCGTCGTAGGAAGACGCTGAATTTTCAGTTCTGTTCTAAATATCTGATGCTTTGTTTAATTCCTCACTATTCAAAGAGGTGAGGAAATTGTAGAATTTTCTCGATTTTTTTTACGATCTTACTAATAAAATGTAATTTTTCTAGATTTTTTCATTAATACGTAAAAAGTTACGATTTTTTTAAAACATAATTCGAGCGGAAATTCGGGTTTTTGGTGTGATTCTTTCGGATGTCAATCACGAAAAAATTACACAATGTGTCGTTTTTGCATACAATTAGACTCTATTTTTTTCAAATTTGTCGATTTGGTGCTTCAATGTTAAAAAAAATAAAAACTATTTAAACGGGAAGGGTTACAAGGCTGGTATTTTGAGAAAAATTATTTGTTTTGAAGACGAAACTGTGGAGTATGAGAAAATTATTTTTGGGCCGGAGGCACTCTTGCCGTTCTTATCCGGCTATGCCCTTTATATGACACAAGACTTAATACGGTTACCATACAATTCAGAATTTAAAATAAAACAGTTCCGTTGAAGTGCACAAGAAACGTTTCCTCGACATTTTGCAGGTCTCAATTAACTAATAGACCACCGGTATCTGTTACGATTAGTTTCGTGTAAACTCACGCGGTACATGATACGAGTGACATTACACGGCTGCCAGGACAATTACACAAGGTCGACATTATCTATAATTCGATGATAAAAAGCTAATTCCAAGTCTCATGCATCACCCTGTACAAACAAGCACACGTAACTTTACATTTTGCGTATTCCTTCGCCAACTGGCCATCAGTGTTTTGTTCTTCTTTTCATTGTTCTATCAGAATAATACATCGTGTGGTATTCTACTTCCTACAGCAAGGTATAATATATAAGTGCACTACCTCTTGGATCATTGATATACTGTCTACCACAGTCGTCGACTATTAGTAGGCTAAAATGCGCGCCAACGCTTGCTGCTGGTTCTTCTTGCTGTCAGTATGCATCGCATCCGCAGAGATTAAGAACAAGGGATGGTGGAAAAATATGGTCTTTTATCAAGTATATCCGAGAAGTTTCATGGACTCCGATGGCGACGGTATCGGCGATCTTAAGGGTGAGTTATTCATTATATCGCGAGTTCCAAGATGTTTATGTAACACGACATTTAAACGATTGTATAAATTTCCACAAAATTACTATATCACTACTTACTACATAAACTATAACATTAATTGTATGTGTCAGGTATCACGTCAAAGTTGGAGCATTTTCAGGACAGCGGGATTGGTGGTATTTGGCTTTCGCCGATTTATACCAGTCCTATGATTGATTTCGGATACGACATATCCAATTTCACGGATATCGATTCTATATATGGTACCCTGACAGATTTCCGAGTTTTGACTGCTCGTGCACGAGAACTGGGCATTAAAGTATAGACAATAATCGTTCAATATACTACATATCGCTCATGAGAGAAAAAAAGAAAAGTTATGGTAAATGCCATAATGACAATTTTTTATAGGTCGTCCTTGATTTTGTACCAAATCATTCATCAGACAAGCATATGTGGTTCCAAAAAAGTCTCGAAGGCGATGAGATCTACAAGGATTATTATGTGTGGCGTGTTGGTAGAAATAATAACACGGAACCGCCTAATAACTGGATTAGTGTTTTCGGTGGCTCAGCATGGAAGTACGTCGAAAGCCGGAAATTATGGTACCTGCATCAATTCGAGTACAGACAACCTGATCTGAATTATACCAACCCAAATATTCATGCTGAAATGAAAGTATGTAATAGAATGAAAGTTATAAAAAAAAGAAACAGTACAATGACACTTCAACTATAGGAATGCCAAATTCAATGATAAACATTTACCAAAAAAAAAGTATATACATTTCTATGAATCGTTTGTTTATCAGAAAGTTCTAAACTTCTGGTTGGACATGGGCGTGGATGGATTCCGTGTCGATGCTGTCCCTTACTTCTACGAAAACGACGAACTCCTGGACGAACCAAGATCTTACGCACCTGGTATCACCGATCAACAGGATGCTTATTTGAAACATATTTATACGAAAGATGATCCTCGAAATTACGAACTTCTTGGAAGTTGGCGCCAAATTCTAGATGATTTCGCTGATGCTCATAATGATGATGAAAAGGTATCAACTACTTCAATCGGTGTATGATGCACCAGGATACGTGAAGTGCATATTTATTACAGGTGATGATGACAGAAGCATACACGAGTCTGAACTATACTATGGAAATGTATAAATATGGTTCAAACATACCCTTCAACTTCAAAGGAGTCACTGATGTATATTCTTGGTCGAAGCCTTCGGATTTCAAGGAAGTAATTGATGAATGGCTGGATAATATGCCAGCGGGTTACACAGCAAATTGGGTTGTAAGAATCTCTCACAGTTTTGAAAATCCTTCGTTTGTTTACACTTTCGTAAAAATTGTAGTGATTCTCAGATGTAAAATACTTTTAGGTAGGAAATCACGATCGAAGTCGCACAGCATCACGTTTCCCTGGTAGAGCTGATCAGATGACAATGTTCACTATGATATTACCGGGTGTGGCAGTCACTTATTATGGCGAGGAAATTGCTATGGTCGACAAAGACGATATTTCTTGGGAGGACACACAAGATCCGCAGGCCTGCAATGCTGGGAAGGAGCTATACCGAAGTCTCACACGAGATCCAAACCGGACACCTTTCCAATGGGATGATACTAAAAATGCTGGTAAACGTCATCTCCCCACTACTTTTTTACACCTATCATATAATAATTATTTTCTTTCCAATTAATATTTAATAATTCTAAATTAATTTCTATCTAACTTAAATTCGTCCATTTATGTTATTACAACAAACAACATTTCTCTTTATCTACTATGTTTACTCATTGAAACATGAAATTCCTAATTCAGGTTTCAGCACTGCCAATAGTACATGGCTACCGGTGAATGAGAATTACAAGGAATTAAATCTGGCTAATCAAAAAGCAGCTCCTGAATCCCACTACAAAATTTATCAGGCACTCACCGCATTACGAATGCAATATCCTGCTCTAAAGGATGGCAGTACAAAGGTTGTGGTACTTAACGACAACAAAGTTCTCGCAGTGATTCGTGAAATTCCAAGCGAATCAGTTGCTTTACTTATAAACTTCCTCGATGACCAACCACAAATTGTTGATTTGACTGAGTTGATGAATGCGCATAAAATGACGAAAGTCGGAGCGGCAAGCTTGGGTTCCACTATTAAACAGGGGTAAGTTTCTTTTTTATCGAATTCCTTGTAAATAACTTTATTTAAAATGATAATCATGATGGCGGCACATTTGTTTCTAGAGCGGCGATAGATCCGAGTAATGTGACGATTCCTGCTAAGGCATCTCTCGTCATTGTCTCCCGCGAGTGACGCAATGCTGATAGAATGTGCCGATGTTCACCGACTATATTATGTTATTAACACGCATTCCAGCACACCTTTGTTATATCTGCTTTGCACAATAAAGTTCTCCTTGGAATACTTGATGCTTCTTAATTCCCCCAACACTTATCAAAGTGAATGGTATCCACACTTCTTTTTGCACGTACATAAAACAAAATTTGTTTAATTAATGTTAAATGCATTCAAAGATAATTGGTCTACTTTAAAAAAATAAGGAAATACTCTGTTATTGATTATAATAATAATCATCTAGTATAATATTTACGGCTTTAACTAATGTTTCCTCGTAATTACGTAATGTAATTCTTACATTGTTAATTAAACGTAATTCTTTACAATAATGATTAACAATTCATTATCGAAGCTTCAAATTCAAGAAGTAAACAATGGTGATCAAGTAACACGAATTTCCTTTGTTTTCAGTAGACGCGATAGTGTGACTATCATCACATGATAAGTAGATTCCGTTAATTCTCCAAGAATTGTCTATCAATATGTTCCATGAAGGAATGCCCGAGTGTGGCAGTCCAATAATGGAAAAGCGTCGAAATGTTTCTTTTACGAAAAATAATAGAAAATAGTTAAAATACTCTTTCTTTTGATACCTCTCTGTAAAAGCGACTAAACTATTCTGAGTAAGACAAATCACTTTAATCCGTATCAGCCGGTCGATCTTGAACAGCAGATCTTTTTCACTTCTAGAACAGAGGCATGAGGGTTACCGTAGTGGAAAACTCTAATGCACACACATTTTCTTCATGTTATCATTCTAGCATCGGTGATTAATTTCATTTCTTGATAGTGCGAAGATAATGTATCGCGAGATTTTTTCTTTCTTTCTTCTAAGTCGGATATAAAAGGGAGCCAATGCTCCCGCTACCAACACACCGGCAAAATGCGCGTTCTCGCTCAGTGCTGGCTTCTGCTCTTGGCGGTCTGTCTCTCATCCGCCGTCATCAAGAATAAGGGATGGTGGAAAAACGAAGTCTTCTATCAGATATACCCGAGGAGTTTTATGGACTCCGACGGCGATGGCGTTGGTGATCTTAAGGGTGAGTACAACCACTCAAAAACTACCCTTTAAAATTCATCTATTCTATTGTAGCTGAATCAATGAGAGTTGTATTAAACTGGACATACAATATGTATTCAATCCAATATTAATATTTCAAATTGAGCAATAAGAATTGATCATAAGAGAATCGTTTCAATATATTATTTACTTTACATATGTACAGGTATAACTTCCAAATTGGAGCATTTCGTGGACGCTGGAATCGGTGCAATTTGGCTGTCACCGATCTTCACAAGTCCGATGGTTGATTTCGGATATGATATATCCGACTTCAAAGATATCGATTATAGATTCGGCACCATGAGGGATTTCGAAAACCTAGTTGCTCGGGCAAAACAACTTGGCATTAAGGTATGTCAATTATACTATTACTTGAATTTTTTATTTACTTAATATAATTAAATTCAATTTCACCCATAAAAGCACTAGAAAATATTTAATAATTTTCTAACATTTTAGAAAATATTTAACGATCTACGTTCTCGTTTTTAGGTCATCCTCGATCTTGTTCCCAACCATACGTCCGATGAGCACGAATGGTTCAAGAAGAGTCTTGCTGGAATTGGCAAATACAAGGATTACTTTGTATGGAGACGTGGCAAGAATAATGATAATAAAGTACCACCCAATAACTGGATCAGTGTGTTCAGTGGGTCTGGATGGACCTATAACGCCAGTCGATCGCAATGGTACTTCCACCAATTTGAACGTAGACAACCTGATCTGAACTTCAGTAATCCAGATGTACGAGCGGAAATGGAAGTAAGTAGTGAATGAAATGTAATATGTTCAGAAACTTGTACTTCCATTAGAAGAAATTAGTACAAAAAGAATTTTTAACAAATTAATAGTACCATCGATATTATAGGACGTAATAGTAAAGTTGGAATAAAGTTGAATTGAAAATTAAGTTAACCATAATTTATACAATGAAACAAATAAATGGATGGGTTTGTTGCTTATGATTTGTAGGAGGTCATTAGATTCTGGCTGCAAAAGGGTGTCGACGGTTTCCGCGTGGATGCTGTTCCGCACTTGTACGAGAGTGACCATTTGATGGATGAGCCCAGATCTTTTGCTCCTGGATCAACGCCCGCAGACTACACGTATCTGAATCACATTTACACGAAGGACGATCCTCGCACTTACGAACTTGTAAAGAGCTGGCGCAAGGTCATGGATGATTATGCGGACACTCATAATGAGGATGAAAAGGTGGGCTTTAAAAAACTAAAGAACTGTTTTGATAATACTATCAAACTTTGTACGTTAAAATTGTATGAATATTAAGACTACTAAATTTAACAAATTTAATTTAACAATAACGAAATAAATAACACAGGTAATGATGACCGAAGCCTACACGAGTTTACCGAATACAACAAAATTCTACGCATTCGGATCCCATATTCCATTCAACTTCAAATTCATCATGGATGTGAATTCATCATCAACTCCAGTGGAGTTCAAGAAAATCATCGACGATTGGATGGCCTATACACCTAGGGATTCCAGTGCTAACTGGGTGGTAAGAAACTAATCAACATATAAATCGTTTCAAATGAATCTGAAGGGCCAACTTAAAAAATTAGAAACATTTGCTACCATGAAATTCAGAAATTGAAAAATCTATCATAAGTCCACAATAGACTTTCAATCAAACTGACGTACAATTGATGCTGGTGCACAATACAACCCGTATATGAAATTTCCAAATGTTTCCAGATGGGAAATCACGATCGCGCTCGAACGGCGTCCCGCTATCCTGGTCGAGCTGATCAAATGACCATGTTGGCGATGATACTCCCCGGAGTCGCAGTCACTTACAATGGCGAAGAAATTGGTATGTTGGATAAGAGTGATATTTCCTGGGAAGATACTCAGGATCCACAAGCCTGCAATGCTGGAAAAGACAAATACAAAAGCCGCTCCCGTGATCCCAACCGCACGCCTTTCCAATGGGACAACACCAAAAATGCTGGTAAGTTCCACTCTCCAACTATTATATTACATGTATTTCAAACTACATTTTATACTACACATAGTATATTGAATGAATCAAATATCATTAATGTAGAATTATACATTATTGCAAAAAGGTTCAATTGTTTTGCAAGGTGATGGAATAGTAGTCCTTTATTCTATTAAGGATTTGTTTACAATATCGCTTATCGGACAAAGATCAGGTTATCACTCTTAGAGACAATACCTTTTACTAACGCCACTAACGTCGGAAGTACCTGAACTACGCGCGCTATATACGAACCCTGCTATGCTACCTTTGCTTAACATGAGGTTATTGTTTCAACAGTTTCCATAATCATTTTTAAATTGTTCTTAGTATATATTATTTTTCATCGCCTCATTGTTTATTTTCGTGCTTTATTCAAGAATATTTTATTCCTATGATATTAAATCTTTCCATCCGCCGTTTTTTCATTAGGTTTCAGTACTGGAAAATCTACGTGGTTACCAGTCCACCAAAACTACAAGGACCTGAACTTGGTGAAGCAGAAGGTGGCCCCTGAATCCCACTTCAAAATTTATCAGGCATTGAGCAAATTAAGAAAGAGCTCCCGTGCCGTCAAAACTGGATCCTTCAAATCTGCGATACTTCGGAACAACGTACTGGCAGTCTCTCGTAATGCAGTAGGTGAATCTGTATTTCTGCTGATCAACTTCTCCGATACCAGCGACCTAGTGGTCAATCTCTCCGGACAAGCTCCTTTGTACAATAAGGCTGTGGTGAAAGTTGCAAGTCTTGGATCCAAGCTAAAGGCGGGGTAAGTGACTGCGCTTGTCACCGTATTAGCATGAATATTATTTTAGCGAGTCTGAAAGTATTAATGACATATTATCTATTTAGAACGATGGTGAATCCAACGTCGTTAACAGTGCCCGCCAAGGCTTCCGTGGTCGTCTCCTGCACTATTTAACGCGACAGTTGGTAACAGCCGACCGACCAAAATATACAGAAAGACATTTCGTCCGATTAGTGTAACTTTGAGGTTCTCTTTATTACGCAACACTGGTAATTGTATAATATTAAATAAAATTAAGTAAATTACCATATGTGAATAAGTTGGATATTATCCACTGTTGTTATTGCCACCATCCATCCTTTCCTTCTGTGCCCACACTATTTTCTTTACTGTACCGTTGGTCGATGAATCCCTTACTTGAAGTGTTCGTTAGAAATAACAGTGTATTACAGAATAGCATTTCTGTTCTACCTGCGGTCAGATGAAAGCTGAGAAAGCTTTTGTATTGATCGGAGCGAGCGCATGCGTGGGCAATAATCGGATCATATGCTGAAAGGATAATGCAAGTCGCACAGAGTGTCGTGGAAGTAGCTGCAGTTCGCTTACCACAGCCACTGCTAGTTGTGAATGTCCGCGGTGGAAGGAGACGTTTTTGGTCAGACACGTGTCTGAGGTGTACAAGGAGAAGGAGATCGTGTCAGTGACCAACACTTCTTTGCTTCCCCGGTAAATGCCATTTATTCATTTATAAACCTCCCATATGTCAACTACAATTACTACTAGATTTAGAGCTGATAGACACTGGCCATTTATGCTGAATCTTGATTGTGATGTACTAAAGTTAATACCGCTCTATAAGTATCTCTATTGACTTTGCATATTTCTTACAATCTTCCACATCCGTGCATAAAACAGACAACTAATTCTTTCGGTCGAGTCTAAGTCAGATGTGTTCTATGGATCGAAAATATAATGCATTTCATCGAAGCTTTTAACATTAACAGTAACGGTTGTAACTGTAAAGCTGTTGACGTAATTTTTACATTGTTCGCACCCGCATAATGCAGACGAAGCTGCAATGCGGTGACGTACCACTGGAGTCTAAATGACTATATGTTACACTCGTAAAATTCGATCGGTTTGTTTTGATCACCGTTTCCTCGCAATTTCGCCATCTGTTACCCCAGTTCCACCATCAGTTGCCGGAAACGAGAATACGAACAATCCAGAAGCTCCATATTGTTTGTCGTACATTTCGAACTCTTGGTGTTGATAATAATAATATGAAATCTCACAAACACTAGATGTATTATTAGTAGTGTATAATTCGTTACAAAATTCGAGAAGTTATATTACTATTTGACAGCATCTGAAATGAAACATATGTCACGTAGAAAGTGGCTATGCAATTAGTACGAGAAAATTAAAGTCGACATTACAGAATTAACGTTTACCGTTAATAGATGGAAATTGGCAAACTTGGCTTGTTACGTTTAATGAGAAGGGTAGCATCCAAGGTACGAATAAATTGCTACAGAGTGTCAGTAACAGGGCGCAATCGCGTTGATGGGGAAATCTAATGAATAGCGTTGGCGGGATTGAATCTCCGATATTGCTCGTGCTTCCACCCACCATGACAAGCGCTGAGATTAATTTTGAATTCTTGCGACCTCAAGCTCTCTGTAACGATGAGGGCACAATCGATTCTTCCGTTTGAAAAGTACGCACTCTCATAACAAGAATATTTTTTTCTACCAAGTTTTACCAGAGTAAATTCATGTTATTAATAATTCTTCAATGAAATGATCAAATTATAACATGTCAGTAGAATTGAACTGCAATTCTAGAATAATTTCATAACAAGAGATTAACTGACCACTAGTCCTTGTCCTCATTGCCAAGTACTTAATCTCTTACGAGGATCTTTATCGTCAAGGATATCCGCGTTGATTTTCTATATCAAGTGGTCAACTTGGAGATAACTGCTATGAATGATTCACTGTTGGACTAACATGCGTATACTATAAGCAAAACTATTCACCCTGTAGTAGTTAAGAAGGGAAGCAAGAGGCTCTACTAAAGATGTAAGATCACTCAAGACAATGTGGGACAACTCTCCAACCTGTCGATATGCTGCAGAATTGAACAGAATTGAAAAGATAGCTCTGATAATACATCGGATCACTTACTAGTATCGAATTGCCAGAGCAGCGATCAGATAAACTCCTTGAAATGATTTAGTCGTATTAAAATTTCATTCTCTTTCCAAAATTACAGAACTTAATGCGATGCATGTCGTTCGTTCTCATGTGGCTTTTTCCTCATTATAATTAGCTTTACCTTGCACTCCACCCCTGATTACACCTAACGGCGTGACTTTAAGCAATAGTTTCATTCTAACATTCTTTTTTTAGATTTTAATTGTTTTCCTAAGATTCCTATCGCAGCTTTGTCGCGTGTGCGGTTTCCAAACACCGTTTATCATTCGGCAAGCACGTTGAACGGCCATTACAATGATATGTGCAGGTAGATGTACTCGTCGTTGGCGACCGTGACCCACATAGATTGCCAATTCGTTTTACATTTATTCATTATCACAGTTTACTTGAACGAGTACAAGCGAACTTTTCAATCACGATATCTGCTGTCAAACACAGGTCTATTTGTTGTTATATGTTTACTATGTTTTGCTAAAATCAATTATAGTTTCAATCGACACACTGAGTGAGTGCTTAAGTAATCAAAGAAGAATACGAAGAAATGATTGTCATAGAGTGCAATGATTCGAAAAGCCTCGATACAAAACCAATTCAATGGTCACACAACTTTTTCATTAGTTACTTAATTATAATGTTTATTTAACCGCGGAAAATGAATGAACAATAAAGTCATGTTCTATATTAAACTTTATGTACCAGGCAGTAACAAAGAGTTTATTCGAATTGCGTGAACACCTTCATAGATAGTATAGATTCCAGGACTTAGAAACCCTTCAATATCTAACACAAATTAGCGTGCCGTCTAGCCGGCAAACTCAGATCTCCTGAAATCGGCTTAGCACAGCAGGAAGTAGCAATTTCTAATTGGATTGATTATCACACTTTTCTCGATCTTTCAATATTTTCATATTCCTCTATTAATTCAAACATACTTCAACAAGTAGAAACTTGACAATTTCCATTCCATTTTGCACTTGCGTAATGCAATTTTCATTCATCGAAAATATTTCTAGGCATGGCCGCGATATCTTTTCTCCTTTTTCTCCACTTGTTGATGAGATACACATAAGTTGTTCCGACATTTCAAGCAATTGCTTGCTGGCACATAAACCGCAGTGCAGTAAAAGTACTACCGCATATCAAATGAATGCTCGCTGCAGCAAACTACGAAAGTCTACTACAACGAAAGTCGAATTGTGAAAAAGATTTATAACAAGATGAACTGAAGAGTGTTCGGTGTATCTGTGTGCCTGTTAAAGAATATGGTCGACGTAACGACGGCATTGCCATCGACGGGAGGTGCATCCCTAATTGGACGTACCAGGGGTGCACTCAGGTCAGTCAAGTCCGCTTTAGGTGGTAGCGGCGAGTATCTTCAAGGCCTAAGCAACCGCATAGGTTCCGCTCTGAGTAGCAGTTTGGAAGAAAGTGAATTGACGACGACCCCTTCATCAACACCCTCTTCACCCCAAGCACCACCTCAGACTCAGACTGACAAGCCGGAAGAGCAATTGGCCCGCAGAAAATTAAGGCTTCCAAGGCACGTGCTTTCTTCCAAAAATATTTACACGTCTACGCGACACGTCTAAGTACATCGCAACTCTTTTTCCCTCTTCGCCCTTTTTTTTTAACTATATGAGATATACTTCACAAATCCTGCTTAATTACTTCCCTCGCAGAAACCTGATAATTATACTACCCTGTAAAATGATTAGATTATTACCCTGTTTTATTTAGATCGGATATCTTTTTTGTAGAATTATGTGTTTAATAATTGAACCAACATTTCATTCATGCCAGACGTTATTAAGCATTGACAGTACGTAACGCTCCTATTACGCGTGCGCATTTGTCACTCATTGCAAATATACTATTCGATTAATGAGCTAAGCGTGTCTCTGAGAGGACGAGCGCTGTATATAGAGCGCAAATATACATCATAAGTTCTGTACACACAATAATGGCAGTATGCCATTTATACGCGAGGTCACATATAAAATATTGCATATTTGGTTCTACGTTTTCGAAAGAGACGGTCTCGTTATTTCTAATGAGGATAGCAATTAGTTAGCGAACAACACCGCACTGTTACTATTTTTCTTTTACTGCGCTCATTCTGTCACTCGGTCTGTCTTCAGGTTTGGCGCTGGATTATCATTCGAGGATTACGAAGCGATAACGCGACATAAATTAGAGCGCCAAGGTATTGCAAATATGTCACGTTGCACGAGAAAGTATCCACCCGGTATGACTTATGAAGAAATCGCCTCGTCGAGAACAAACGCCAACAAAAAGCAGGAGAACAAAGTGAACGAAGAGACCAGCCCGGATAGGGAAAGCCAAGAGAGCATCGAACCATTGGAAGAGAAAGACATTAAAGCTACAGGGCCTGATCCTTTCGAGAAACTGAACTACAAATCCGGTGAGTAGAACCACATGAATCAATAAATAGCAGCACACTCAACTGGGAGTTATACAATGGTTTTAATGAAGAAACTTATCGAAATTGGCAATAATAAACTCTTGGTATTATTCCCTTATATATTTTACAACGTTTTTATCAACTATTTTCTACCACTAATCGTTCACACGCTACAACAATTACATATACTCCTATTACACTTTCACACTGCCCGATGTTTCTCGATGTCTCGACCAGTTTTTGAATAATCTCTTATTTTTGTTTTCACGAAGCAAGGGCGCCGACTCGCTATCAGACGGTCGTTTTCCGTTTAGGTAAATGAACGTCAATGTGAATTGTTTGTGAGCCACTGTCAAACCCTATCCATTTCACAATCTGCATCCGCTCATGGTTTGTCGCTGTTCGTCGTATGAAAGTATCGCTTGCACTCGTCCAAACATTTCAAAGCGATTTGATTTTTGGAATTTGCATTGATTAATGGACGCAAGATATTTTCATCCGACGTATCTGCCAATAGCGAATTCGTAGCTCCCTGCTAGGTATGCGGACCCCGACTCACTCACACATCCAATGAAAGCAATGTCTCTGTTACGCTTTCGTAAAAAATAAATCCCAGATCACCCTTTGGCTTTGGCCCCTTTTTTGGCAAATAAGTGTGCCAGGGTACTTTGAATCCAAAACTACTGCTCGCTATAATATTTCTCATGTCGCAAACTCCTGCACATGAGATACTTTGAAAGTTTCTACCTGCTAGAAAAACATTGCCTATTACACGAACAGCATACAAGTACAAATTCTCGTTCTGTATGATCAATATGGCTAAAATTCAAGCGTCTATACACATAGCATGCCAAATATCCTCCATATTTTCTGGTATGTTCGTTAAAAATGAAATTCAAATGGAGCGACTTGTGCAAAAAATGTGTAAAAAAAAGTATTCGTTTCTAAGGGTCAATAAAGATAAAGCAAATATCTATCTACGTCAGAGTTGAGTACGAATTTTGCCTATATATACGTATGGATTTGCCCGAACTTCTGCAGTCTAAATACTCCCGTGTATGCATTTACTCTGTAAGTCTATAAATTAGCCGAGCTTTTTTTCATTTCTACCGGTAACCTCTCACTCACATTTACCTCGAACTTCGAATTTTATTCTTGTCTGACAGTCACTTATTGTTGCGGCTTCGCAAGAAATATATTCGCCAAACGTCACTTATTACCAGAAACAAATATTGCACTGTTTGCTCAGTATGTGTATCGTAGAAACGGACTAAAATGTGACTAGCTACGTATAATCTATAGCTATGCATACCATGGAGAACCGAAGGAAGCTTACCCTGAGAGCAATTTCCAAGAGGACCATTCGAGACCCTTTCTCATAGTATCTTAGTGCCAGTGTGCCGTTCTCGTGTATTTGTTTAGTGCAGCCATTAGAATAGAGAAGTTCTGAGACTTCGTAACGAGGTTTTGCGTACCGCGGCACGTCAGCCTCGAATATTGAAGTCGCTAATTAGAGTATTATCAATTAGGCGAGTATTTCCGGCAAAATCTTATTTCAGATATGCCTTGTAGCAGTGACTCGACTAGTGATCAAGACGGATACGGACCGAGCACCAGCTTGGACTCGAATATGGACGGTCGTAGAGTGTGGCAGAGATCAGGTATGACATTTTATATTTTATTTTTATATAATATTCGTTATTATGTTATCTATCTCAGTTTATACCAATAAAGCCTCAAACAGGGAATATATAAAATGTTAAATGCATTTTTACCTATAAATTATAAAGCCGTACCGTATATGAAGCATACACATACAACAGGTCCATTAATTGCTGATACCAGCTAAATAGGATGTGTTATAATAATACATATATTCGAGGCTCTGACTTTTTAGGTTCCTCTGGATCTGTCCAATCGTGGGCTTCCAGTTTATCGGCGGACAGTCAATCGGAGGAAGCAGCTGCCGATTTCATGAAGTCATTCGTACCCTTGCTATTCGATGCTCCGGACACTATCGACCAGGAGCAGAAAGCAAGTTTCGGACAAATGGTTCTTGTACGTTAATAAACGTTACACATAATTCAATTGGCTGTTAGCCGATTATTATGTCAAAGAGAAGATAAAAATCAGGGAGATCGGAAGAATATAGGGGCTGAAAATTGTTGCAGACAGAATCTGGTAGAATATGGTTCTCAAGAGTAGTAAATGCAAGGAGAGCTCGTCCTTGCGTGACAGAAGCATCATTTTACAGTTTAGCTCAACACTTTGCCGTCGCACTTTTTGAATGTCACGAAGCCGACGACTTTGCTCCGGCGAAGAGTCTCATGAACATGTGTTTCACCTTCTACCATGAAGGTATTAAACACAAATGTACCACTGTTTGAAAACTTTTGATAATTAATTAAATGTTACATTATATGCCTGTCGGGAAATAATTTTCTTTATTCTTTCAGTGGAAGTACCAGGCTTAGAACCGTACCGCGAATACTTGTATACACACCTGCGTGTACAGCCAATCTGGACCTCAATGCGATTCTGGACGGCAGCCTTTTTTGATGCGGTGCAATGCGAGAGGGCATCCAGACCGGTCCCACCAAGGCCTAAATCTCTCGATCAAGAAGCCATAGCTGCTGAAGATCGCAGGTTCCAGGCGAACATTGTCTTCGGTCAATTAGGGTATGAATCCTTAAAGCATAAATCGGTGCCAATACGAGAACTCACAAACTACGAAATATTACATGATTCGATTTATTTGAATCCATTGTTTGTTCAATTTTATCTAAAAAGACCGATTATATATGCCCGACAGGACATTCACCTGTAATATGCACGCATTTGGTCTTTCCCGTACCTTGTGCCTGGAATTCCTTAGAAAACAGTGCATTATTGCTAACTTAACAAGAGGTAATTAAATATCAATAGTAAATGAACTTATTCATTTTGTCAGATTATTACTTTTACAAGGACTTTATTCCGTAGAACAAGAGAAGATGCTACGCGAGAACATAGAAAGGATGTATAACGAGACCGAACCATGGCGGTAGTTTCATTTCAATATGGTGGGTATCGGTATTCAAAATTCAAACAATGATGAAGGTATTCCTTCGAACGTACAAGTTATCAAGGACCCAGACGTGACGGATGCCTATGAGCGACGAGATTTGGTCGCTTAAGCAAAAAGTCTATTGTTACATCTTCTGATCCTTGGAAGATTATATCAACGTCTCGAGTACTAAGAAGTTTGGAAAAACTGGTTTTTCAATAACCTGATAATCAGTAGGCTTAAAGTCACTTGAGTCTAACGAACTGAGCTTATAGTCAACAAACGGACGATTCCTAACAAAGCAGAAAAACTGTAACAAGCTATTACTGCACTAATGAACTCGCAAAACTCTAAGAAATAATAACAATTTCCTAACTTTGACGAGAACAGCAGGGTCTTTCATCTTTGCGAGAGTAACCCTTGCCAACAATGATTTTATAAAGGGTGAGAAATGTCACTGATTTATCCTATCTGATCCGAATTTACCATAGATGGAAATGTGAAAGTGGTGAAAGCTGCGAAAGTAATACTGTAACGATATCACGTTGTAAGTATAACTAACAATAAGTAAGTGTATCTCTTCATTACGTTTGTGATATCCTATGAGTTTGTGATATCCTAAGCGTGCTAAGTACTAAATGTGAAGCGGACAATAAAATCTGAATTTCCAGTTTGATGTGATTGGCAAGTAATTTGGAATTGCAAAGTGTAAAGGAAACTTTAATGTAATGTCGACACGAATAACTAGTCTTTTAAATTGTTTACGCGACATATATTCGGACTTTCTGAAGAATGGCTCGTTTTACAATCGGACGGGAAAAATGTCGATAATGGTTAGGTGATTAACTAAAAATCTTATCTTCTTGTGATGCAGATCGTCTCTTTGATTAACTTTATTAGTATTTGCAACAGTTCAAGGAGTATTCCGCACTGTGCGAGAAAACAGGGGATTCAAAAAAATGCAATCTTTCCGAGATTTTGGACTGTACGAGATGCAAATTAAGATGAAATATTTTTTACCCAATGCAGAACATTTTGAACGTTCGTGCAGGAGGAATTTTCTTGGGTCAGGCGGTAAGATTTATCCACGAGATGTGCTCCCTTTTGTTTTAGCCCAATACAAGGCTTTAAGAGTCCTATAGATGTATAAAATAATATTCAATGCTATATGTCCACTATGTGTAAGCTTCCCTTTCGGAAATTGTTGATACCCCAGATGTATGTAAACTACATGTTGACTGTAATCGGCGAGAAAGGGGAGCAGTAATATCCTAAATCAGTGGAAACAGTGGCGCAGGGTCAGACAGGCCTGCTTGTGGATTAGTCAAGTTCTTAGCTTTCTTCTGAATTGTAAATCATTTTGTGCGCAAAGATTTAGCTAAATAATATTGGTGTTTCGAGGGTAAGTGTTTTACGCGAACGCTTGGTATCTCTGGATAAGTTCTACATACAAAGTTATTTAAATAAATTAAAAATGTGAACGCAGCTCAGTTTCAATTATTTAAAGATTAAAGCTACGAACAAAGTATTTTTCCAATGTCCAGGTCGAGCAATTTATAGAAACTATTATACACATACTTACTTTGTGTAGTAGGCAGACAGATGTGTAAAACCCGTAATCGAAAATCAATTTGCTGTTATAAATGGCGTCCTTAGCAATCATCCGTAGAAACCAATATTATAGTGATCTATGTAATTGCGTTTGATTCTTCATTATCTAAAATAAGTTTACCTCAACAAACATACATACATTGTAAATATAGCACGGTGGCTCGTGCTTCAGGAACATATCATCGAACACAATTAATACTCTATTTTGTTTTATACACGTGCATATTTGTATTCATCTGCTACTTCCGCAGGTATTAATAAACTATCCTGAAAGCTCCTCAAGAAAACAACTGCATTTTCCTCGTGTCCTCAATATAGAAAAAGTATACCAGTTATATTTCAAAAATACAACTTATACAAATGCGACAATAATAACGAATTCAAGAAAGAATACTCATTGATAGAGTGAACCGTAAGGAACGCGTCTACAACAAATTTGGCAGTGATTTGCGTTTCAATTAAGGATAGTAATCGCGACTTTTTAGTTCTTTTTTCGAAATTTTTGCTTGTACAGGTCCTCCAATGCTTTCTCCATTTCACACTGTTCTTTTTGCGCGCCAAATGGTGATCTTAAACTAATACTACTCGTTCCCAGCCATTTCATTATATCGATTTTACCTACCGTTTTACTTTTATTTAAACTTTCCGTCTGAATATTATTAGTCTCTGCAGTATTAGATGGCTTACTATGAATACCATATCGGTCGTAGTAATCGTTACTATCGTCGCCAGTTGCAGAAGATAAAGATTTATCTTTCTTCAGCCTCTGTTTGTCTGCTTTTGTAATGCTAGACTGTAGATCCTTCGAAGAGGAGGACACGATATCAGCGAGACGCTCAATCTTCTTGTCAAGGTCTGTGATTCTTGTAGTAACTGGTTCCGATTTTTCCGAGACGCTCTCCAATACAGTACCCATGCGGTTAAGCCTTGTTCCTTTTGTAGTGTCAAATCTTTTATAACATTTCTCCTGTGCTCTTGATTGTAGCTTGGAATCACCAGCACAGCCACCGGAACTATCAATGAAACTAAACTCACTGTCGAATATTGTTCTGGGGCTACAAATGTTCTTCAAGCTTGCCTCTATCAGATCCGTGAGATCTAAACCATCGTTTTTAATGAGGGAAGCCCCACGACGAAAACCCTTATCGGTGGTGAAAATCGTCGATTTACTTTCACTAATTATCTTCGTCGTATTTTTAACTTGTTGCTTATTAGCCCCGCTTTGAACCCTGACTTTTTCACTCTTTATTACTCTTGAATTCAATGAAGTCTTCGACTTACTCGTACTCAATTTACTGTCAGTCGCTTTCACGTTTGTGTGACTAGCTTTCGAATTCATTGTCGTCTTCTGGAGTTTAGCTTGTTCATTAAGAGATTTTGATTCCTTTGTCTGCTCAGAGTGAACATTTTTGGCCTCCGTCCCGTTTTTAGTTTTATTGACTAATGTACTGGACTGTTTCCGGAGATTTTTGATATTGGTTTGCGAACTGCGCTGTAGGGATTTAATTTCCGAAACTTCTTTTCCCGAAGTGAATATTTTCTCGGTTGACTCAGGCTTTATTTGTTTAGTAGCGGCTTGTTTTTGATGCTTTTGTTCCAACTTCTGTGGCACTTGCTCCGCTGATCTCTGTCGCACAGTATCTGCTGATACAAGCTTCGGTGTAGTTTTTGAGTTCGAATTAGTTGATTGCTCTACTTCCTTTTTCAGTATCTTTCCTTTCCTAGTCATACTGATAGGACGATTCTGCGACTTTTTTAAGGAAAGCTATATGTTATTAAAAGTAAGAAATTTGCATGTTTATCGCACTCATAGATTGAAACCTTTTTCACTGCTAAGTATTCGTGCAAGTGCTCCTCCTTGAATAATTTTTTCCAATCACACGCCATACCACGGAAGCCGCAATATTTGTCTCCCTTTGATCCGCTGTACCTCTTACACAAAGATTTCCAAAGGGAGTTATCGTTGAAAATCTGTTTTTATTTAAAAGGATTTTTAAGGGTAGAATTGGAAATATGCAACATAGAAATTGAAACGGGATCATTGCGCTTTACCGTGTTAGCCACGTGAGAAAGAGACGACAGGTTTATGATATCTTCAAGGCGCAAATGCTTCGACAATCTTTCAATTAGGCATCTTGGTAACGTCAAGAGGCTATTTGTTTCTCCGCGTGTAATACTCTGTACGTGCTTCAATAAATGGTCACCTGGTAAGATTACCAGTCAATGACAGCATACTTTGATTACTGTGTGAAATTGCTTGGATGAAAAATAATCTCTGAGTTAAATTTGTAACTTCATTTAACGCTGTGTCCGCGTGAACAAAGATTGTTTACTCGTAAAGGGAAAGTGGAATCTCTTAGGTAGATTTACCAAAAGCGCGAGAGATTTCGTCCTGCAGAAGCTTATTGTGGCCAAAGTCAGCAAAATGAGCAGCACGTACAATGGGTGCTTTGTGAGGACCGTGAGAGATTCGCCAGAGGTAAAGTATCACCTAGGGAAACAGGATAGTGGTTATAAACATTTTGGGCATACAATTCATTCGCCGGCACCTCGTCCTGAAGAACTTTGAGGCCGTAGTAGTCTCTGCTGGGCGAAGGGGCTACCGAATATTGTTCCAAATACTCGATCTTACCGCTCATACTCGGCGACTCCGCATCAACAAGGACATTACTGACACCGACCTGAAGGTGTTCCTTAACTGGAACGTCAGCTTTATGTCAAGGTTACCGTGACAAAAATAGAAACTACAACAGCTTTGTTCTGATACGGAACAGGATATAATAGCCTATCGAATACGTCTTTTCATTCAAACATATGCACACATTAATTTTAGCTGTTCTTAATAAAGATTGCAGGAAATTTGAAGTCAACAAAATTCCAAGTCCTCTTGAAAATGCTGGAATAAGAGTGACTGACCGGTCTGTATTGTCATTTGAAAAAGACGTGAAAGTAAAATGTGTGCCCATATTTTATATTAATTTATTATATAATTTTGTCATACACAGACAGCAATTTTATTAAACACGTTGTAAGTATATAAACCACTTACATAATTCGTATTCTTGTGAAAAAGCGACATATGCATGTAAATAATATATGTATCCGAAGACATAAACGAGTATCTAATATCCTGAAAAATCGGTACTCAATGCGAAAGATGCGAATCTCATAGTGGTATATTATATATATATATATCGATATTAATCCCAATTTTTCACACGATATTCGACTTCCAAAATGCTCCAGTTCGGCGAATGTTTCTCGCTGCACAGCCAATTGAAATCGTCAACACAATTCCAGTTATTTACTTTGGGGTCAAGACCGGCTAAATTAAAGTGACTTGCCTGGTCTTCATACGACCAGTTGTAAGGTGCTACACGTATCTTTGTACAATCTTCTATGATAGATCTACTAGTAACGTGCAAGTAAATAGTACAATCCATCGATGAATGGAAACGAAGTTGCTGACACGCAAAGGCAAATACGCATTCATTGCAGTCGTGTGCGAACACGGACGACGTCACGGGACCTACCAGCACAGTACACTGCTTTAAGTTCACCATATGCAATGTACTCGGTGTGCCATATATTCGAACGGTACACCGAACTAGATCCGACAATAAGATATCGTTCTTGTTCACGTTCTCGGCATCTAAAACCAACTGCTCGTCGACCTTCCCGAGTAACATACATGCACTATCACCGTATTTACTCGATAACTTGTGATGAAGTTTGGCTGAACCATTCACAATTCCTTCGGATATTTTTAAGTCCTTTAAACCATCAGTCATGTCGTGCGACTTCTCAGAAGGCTTCTTCGCAACACGTCGATTCTTAAATCCAAACTTCTTTTTCGGCAATAACTTCATTTCCAACTCAGAAGCCTCATTCTCGAGCATCTGTAGATTCTCCTGTGCCCTTCGAATATCATAAACCTTAAGAAACATTTTTGACTGGGACAGATAATTCTTAAGCGACTGTATTTCTTTGTTCGCCTTATCGAATGTGCCAGGAAGGGCAGACAATGGTGCACTTGGTGCATCATCCAGTATCTCCTTAATCTTCTTACAGGTAGAATAAAATGTGTCTTTGAAGTAGCTGCTCTGCTCGGACTCAACAGCCAGAGACTGCCGTTCCTCTTTTCGTCGTTCAATAATATTCTTTCTCTCGCGGTCCCGCTTTGATATGCGGTCTGGCAGACTTCCTTCTATGAGACTTGTGGCGTCCATGTTTTCGTATGAATGCTATTTTCTAGTAGAGTCTAAAAATTCTCCAGCGTTGTGCGCAATGTGGTGTTCTTTAGTATTAATTACCATAGGGTCCAAAATAGTGCTTTGTTTCAACACTTTTAAATGGTCTTCATACTTTGTACTACCAGGACTTTCAATAAGAAACTGCAACATGGATTGATATATCAATTGATTCTGGCTTCAAACATACTTCATACCGCTAATGACGCAACTACGTTAACAATGCATACTTACATTGCCCTCCTCTTGCTTATCTTCTACTTTTTGTCCTTTTACTTTTGGAGCAAACGTATTTAATAAGACATATCCTATTCCTCCGCCACCAAGAGCATAGATCGCAAACTTCAGGTACGCCATGAAGACCTACTGTTCATTTCGCTTTTCTTTCCAAGCTGAGAGATCTGCAGCTCTTATTGCACTATCGCCAGACAACTGTTCACCAACTGAATAATATCCTTCTAGAATAAACGGATAATTCTGGTGCATATACTGTCTGAAATCTAAAAGTGCTATGATTAATACAGTGCATCAGTGAATTACACCATTTCTCGACACAGTTGCACTACAAGTATAATTCCATTTTATCCTTCGTAATTGGGTTTCTAACCAATAGCCGAATCCATGTATGGTAGAGTACAGTAGAGTGTAGGCAGGTCATGAATAAATGTCGAGTAGATGTAGATCATACTCGGAAAGGGACATGGTTCATTGTGAGATATAACCTAGTATACGGAGAAATCGGGGAACCGCAGTAATAAACTTACCTTGCGAAACATTCATATAATGCCAAAGTCCATAGGAACCACCGAGTGCTAGAAGTTCAGTACAAATCAGAACTTTAAGGCCGGTTCGAGTTTTCTTGAAGAACTGCGAGTTTTTGTAGGAATTATACATACTCAGAGGCAATAGGATATCCTTAAATGGAATTCGTCAATACTACAAGGAGCGATATACCTTGTGAGTGTGAGCGAGGGTGATGAGAGGGGGCAGGAAGGGGTACGGTAAATGTACCCGGCTCACCCACGTTGAGTGCAGCTCTCGAACACTTCGATTCCCTCGCTCGACATAGTCACCGCGCAATTTCGAATAAAAGGTCGTGCGATACCTGAAAAGCCGTAGGTGTTCATCTATTGTAAATCAGGACTGCGTGTGTGCACGCTAAATGCAACTGTATAATGTATTTCTATCAAACTTTTGAGCAACCATGGAAACAAATGTGCATATGAATTACAACTGCTTGTGGTATAGATATAAAGATCTAATACGCACGATCTACAGTTCACATCTTGCTAATGGACCATAATCACTCTAACGCACTTTTACGATTTCTGAACGAGTGTACACGCAAAATTGCAGATTACAGTTATTAGATGCATATATTCTGAGTATGATACATTATCTTAGTGCTGATACATGATACACAAGATTAACTTATTTGGACAATCATTTATAGTCCCGCCGCGTCTTCTTACATTCTACACATTCACCTATACGTATCTAAAGCTTTACAATCTATTGATTCAAATTTTATATTGGTTTACGTGAGAAACACATCTCCATATAAAAAAATGTCTTAATTACAATAATTCATTTGTTTGGTATGCTTAAACTATTCTGCTACCAAATCTCCTTTTCGCTCGAATCATTTAATAATACCAAAACGAAAAGGCGCTTGAGCAAAATTGGTGTTTATAGATCATTTGTGTTTGTTAATTCGCCAGTTATCGTAAATGGCAATTAGATCGTACCTATTGAAACAATCTAAATTCAATATTGTAGAAGAATATTTATTATACAGCCTTTCATACATAATTAAGCACAGATGAAATATACAAGTAGGGATTGCGTGTATGTGTGTGTGTATGTCTGTATGTCAAAAGCAACTTTAAATCTGCATACGCAGAAAGCGTTCATCATTACATGTACAACAATAAAAAAATACCCACCAAAATTTGATACGATTTGTACAAGAATTGATACTGCTTTCTTATTCAACCTCATATATTAAGTATTTATAATCGTGCGCAGATTTATTATTCGTTTTAAGAGATGGAACACAACCAATCCTGTAGTGTAGATTACCGTCATTTACAACTACGTAAAACCCTTGATCATATAACTATCGCATATATTTTAAATAACAGCACCTTAACAAATTATTAGTTTATTTCGTTCTGGGAAACACATAATAATCAAAATCAGTGTATTCGACTTGAAAGTAACTTAAATCGCCTATGCGCTCATTTGGCAGGTTGATTGTTAGTTGATTCAAAATATCTGTAAGAAACTATGTATAGCACACGCGGACAATAGTTGGATAATTGATCTTAAAAATAATACGCCTATCGTCTATCGTGAATATAACTTTCGTATGAAATACATATCTAACGGAGATATACCATCAATATGTTATGATAACAAACGGCAGTTTTTCGTAAAACCATGTATTTATTACTTTATGTACATATCAAATAATGAATTAAAACGTAACAATTTAAAAAAGTGTCCTAGAATAGTAATATACATAAAAGTTCTTAAACACTCATGAATTCTCTGACCCGGCTGTGTTGTCATGTGTTTAATTATATCTGATACACCTACAATTTATCATTGCACTGTAATAACATAAATATTTATGCGAAGTGGATTCTCGGTTCGTTGCGATTCATACTCTGATGGATTTTGCGATGATGTTTCATTAGGTACTATTATGCCTGGTCCAAAACGATATTAAAACTCTTCACTGTGATTCAAAGTAAAGTAATACTGTCTGAAAATCAAACAATCGTAAAAATTAATAACGTCGCTAATTGTTCCTCAAGCTGCACACAAAACAACATCTTGATAATTGTATGCACTCATATGAAAGATCTTCGTTTCATATTGAAACAACACTATTAAAACAATTATTTGGTTTTTATACGGTTCTCTAATGTTTATTTGCCGATATATGCCATAGATTACACCTCAAATAATTTTTATTACAGTATATATAAAAAAGAAGTATTCTGATAACATCGATTATTGCTCATATGCAACATACGTAGTATAAGCGTAGGTAAACTGTTGGACATCAATGTCATTTGTGTAGTATAGAATATCACTACAAAAGAAACATAAGATAGGTAAATGACGTGCATATGGCCTGTTTTAGAGTAGAACAAAATAGAAAAGTAGCAGAATTCAATTTTTGTACAATGTATTTCGCTCACTTTTTTATACTGCAACCTATACTGTCTTATAAGTTGCATATTATTTCAAATAATACAAAAATGCTCGAAATTTCTAATTAGAATATTAAAGTGCTAAGGCACCAGAGGTAAATGCAAATGATAATAGTGATTGACGTTATATTATTTCCCTATAATAGTAGGGATGTTTTACTAGAGGGATTTTCGTTTTACGTGAATCGTAAAGATATTTGTACATATGAACTCTCCAGACCCTACTCATGAGACTTCATATTCCTTCTTAAAATTCAATCTAATCCGGAAAGCCCAAATTTATTCTCTACCCTTTTTGCTCCATCATTTTAGACTACCTTTTGAGATATTACCAAGTGATGTAACAGAAAAATATCATTGGACTTGAAATTTATGCCGGTGCTTTACGTAGCGGTACACTGAATACCGAATTCACTTTTAATCGCATTAATATCTCTGATTTAGCGCACTCTGGTAGATTTATTTTAAACGCAGTGTACTATTAAACATAGTATACTAATATAGAGTGTATAATTCGAGAAATATCGTAGTTGCACAATACATGGTTAAACACCAGCCAATAATAGTCAAACTTCGAGCCATTCAACTCAAAAATTTATAATACTATTTCATCATGCAGGTGAAACTCGAATTATCTGAAACGAGACGTAAAAGCATAAATGCTAATGCGTGTCGCAACTGTTTTGTGAGAGCTTTATAAAAAATCATAACATTAAATCATATAATATACCTCATGTAAAAAACAAAATCCCCTTATTAAACTAACTATGATAAATAAATCTTTAAAGCCTGCGTACTTCGTGGATTCTACTCTAAAATACATTCACACACTTGATGATCACAAAAATTTAGTATCGTTTAAATGTTGTGGCCGCACATTCGAATAATCACAGTGTTGACTAAACGTAGTATCTATGAGATTAAATTTTCAGAGGAATCAACTTCTCCAAACTGTTTTCCGTCGACTTAAAACCCAATTATATATCCGACACGATAGCTTGAATATTCAAAATGTTTATTGTTTGTTTCAATCATTGGCTGTAAGAATGTACATATTTCTAATTTAGATTGCTTCTTACATGTATAGTATTGGTGCTATCTGCGATCGTTTTATCATACTTCATAACTACAGTACACTGTTAGAAATAGAATGCCAGTTCAAAACGGCAATAGATGGTGCGATGACATACCAAAATGAAATGTTAATTTCCAATACTTTGTGAACTGAATCAGAAATTCACCAGGCATGAAATTGTTATGTACAACGCTCCTTTATTTTGCAAACGATTAAATTTGACACATTTCTGTCGAAAAACACAAGTTCTCTCTATCGTTACTTGACAAACCGTGAATGTACTTGTAGCGTTCTTACTCATGCACATCAACTTTTATCCTTACATCAATGCTAAGACGGAATTCCTTTAATTTCTATTCTGCCATATCCTATGCTAATTATCGTATTATGCACTTCCTTAATTTTCGATTATTAGCTCACACAAGTAATTCATCCGGCTTCAATTTCAACAGGCAAATGTATCATATGCCACCATGCACAATTTATATGTTCATGAAACATATGCACAAATTTCCTCAATTATACTGGTGCTTGCTTTTGATCAGTTAGCAGTTGCTGCTAACAATTACATCCCTTCTTTACCTCCATAATCGTCATTGCTCCAGACTTACGGTAATGAGGCATAAAGAGATAGCTGCAGAGGGCAGGAAAAAGTCAGTATGACGATCAACATGACAGTCTTTTGAACACCATGAGGTCATGGGAACACTGATGTGCTGTAGTTCGCTACGATACCATTTCATGCCATCCACTACCGTTCGAAGAGTTGTTTTCTAGAGATACTAGAAATTTAGATAGACCAGGCATTAAGCTGGGTAACTGTATCATTGGTTTATCGTTGCGCGAGTCGTTGCGTATCAATACTCTGACAGTTATCTTTCAATTTCGCAATATCAGTATAAAATCATGCTTTCCAGTCCGAGAAAATATTCATTTATTATCATCGCTATCATCATCTTCTATTTCGAAATATATTTGATATTTGAAATCTTTCATGACGAGGGATCTTAAATACACTTACCAGTCTTGTCATTTTCGGGTCTCTCCGAACAGAAGGATTTCGGCCCCCATATTCTCACGGTACAATCATCTGACACAGATGCCATCATTTGATGATACACAGGGTTCCATGAAACACAGTTTACTGTTCTACTGTGTCCTGTTAGAGTTGCTATGGGTAATTCTCTCTTGATATGCCATACATACACTCTATTGTCTGTTTTTGGAAAAAAAGACAAAATATACCTAATTCCCCTTCCTAAATACTCACTAAATGTGTACTACAATTCGATGTTGATCAGCATACCTTCACTGCCCGACGCAATGAAATCTTGATTTATACCTCCAAAGCAACTATGAATTGTAAAGTGTCCTTGGGTAACTCCTCGAAAACGCCTTACCAGGCACCTATCTTGTAGATCCCATAGGTGGACACCTTGATTAGCCACGTTAAGCAACGCGAGGCGATCAGCTTTATTTACACTAAATGACATGACGGGATGGTCTTCCTGTAATCTGCAATTTAGAAAATTTATATAGAAACACTAGTACACGTAAATGGGCAGAATGACAACTGTAGTAGCGATCGCATATTCACATTGTGAAGTCTAATAATTCATCGAAATTATATCCTCGAATTCGGTGGTGAGAGTCGGCAGCTAAGACAGTTTTTCCATCACTCCTACACCACAAACATTTTACTCTCACTCCTTCCCATGAGTCCGACACAGTACCGTCCATATCCTGTAGAATCGATAACGATTCATAAGAGGGGTTGAAATTTCTGTAGCTTGCACAACACTAATCAACAGCTTACACATTGGTAAAATTGACCACGGAGACCTCCTGTCACGAATCTATTCGAATCGCGATGCCAGGCGCAGGCAGTAAGAGAATCGTCAGTACTTTGAGTTAATTTCACACGGAGCTCACAGTCGGGCGTATCGACACTCCACAACCACAATTCTGGGCAGTCTTCAGGGCCACATGCAATGAGGTAACTGCTATCGGGACTCCAGGCAATTAATGCAACTCCATAAGTGTGACCCTCCAACGTCTTTCTATGAGTCACCTTTAACGTCTCCTATTTTTCAAAGGAACAAAATCCTTTTTTTGAAAACGATTCAACAGTAGCATTTCAACATGTGTCATTTTACATACTGGATCTACATCCCAGATAATGACAGTCATATCCTTGGACCCTGTTGCCAATTTCAAACCATCAGGAGAAAATTTACAATACCACACTTCATCACAGTGGTCGTTGAGCACCTGAATTGTATGGCACGGAAATTGTTCTTTGCTGCAGCTATGATCAACCAGGAGCGACACATTTTCTAAACTTGTCTGTGATGAAAAATGTAGAATACAAATATCATATAGGACACACAGCATGAATAATATAGTATGATAAGAACTATGATGTGAATAATAATGTTACCTGTGCATGTGTTATATGGTAAAGGCATTGTTGATTTTGCATTTCGACCGCTTGGCACAACAGCGAATGGAGTCGTCGTGGCGGTAGCATAATCGAGGGTGGTAAATATTTCTGTAATCTGTCCATCAACGCAGCCCTGGAGGCTGGTCCCTTGCCATCCCAGCCAGCACGTGTCTGTCAACAAGTATCTATTTGCTAGTGATCAAATATTTAGTAGTGCGTTAATCTTCTAAGTTTTTAATGCAACATGTTCGATTTCACAAGAAAGCATCAATTTTGAGGGTAATGTTCAAAAATCAAATGCATACATTCCCCAATAACATGGATAGATCATACTTTACCTGCAATTCATCACGACCACTACACATCATAAATGCGGACAACTGATGAACTCGACCTGTATTGTGTCCCAATGGAGTAAGTTCATTTCGTAAAACTTGCAATGCCTCCAGAACTAATCCTTCTTCCAAGTACTCTAAATATTTTTGCTCTAGTAACAAAAACTTCATTTCCTGCAAATATCCATTTGTCAGCTTCAGTAGGAAACATTGTCAGTTTGTACATTTTTTTCCTCTAATTCACCAGAGGCTTGAACGAGACTGACCACTAAACTTTGACTTGCACCATTCAGAAATGACTTAAGTTCATTCAGATCGTGATCTGCCTTTGCCCAGTCACCGTCCATAACATGTTGTCGAAACTTTGCAGCGGCAGGGTGATCCAAACGGCAGCCAGATTCTTGCATTAAAAGATCTGCTGTCCGACTGAAATAATCATATATATTGTTAGTAAACCTCATTTTTCAGAAATCTCAGAAGAAACATTTCATTTCACATGTTTACAAACTCCATGACACTGCCCAAAATTTAAAAGCAGTGCGGTTTGAACAACACAAACATCAACACTCATATGCTTATGCATACTGATCTATCAGATGAGTAAAGACTGTAGCAATGAAGCACAAAGCAAAAGAAAAAATTCTGTTTCAAACATGGACACTGCGCATCGTCTATATAGATATACATTTTTTGTTGCCCACATCATTATAAAGTAAATATAACTTGCAGATACTAGTGACTATATTTCGAGATTCTATAATTAGCTTTCCCCTACCACGGAGTGTGTAGTCCAGATAGGCTGTGATACAATGCTCCTGATATAAGCATATATACAAAGAACATCCAAGAAACAATGAAAATCCTTTAAATGGAATATCACAACAAAAGAATTAAAATGACGTCTAAATAATAGACTTACAAACTTTAAAACCCATACTCCTAAGTCCTAGTTATACTTGTTATAACATTTGGACTTATTTTCTTGTGGAGATAAAGAAACTTTTCACAGAGGCTTTAATAAAATGAAACCTCTTTGTTAAACAGTACATACTCAAGTCCAACAGTCTTCAAATGTTGTCCGATAAGTCTCACAATGTCCTGATTAGTTTTATCCATCGCTTTTGGCGATGTCAAACTCTGATTGACATCCCCATTTACCCCGTTGATGTTGTTTTCTGATTCTGGAGTCAAGTTCCCATTTGACTGAGGACCACCAGAATCAGGGGTTGCCCCGTTCTGTTGCAGTCCAGAAGACACTCCACCGTTTGAGGCCTGCTGCTGCATCTGCATGCTGTCATGCACACAGAATCGTTCATGTCATAGCAAAATGGGCTTGTACGCCTAAGACATATGCCTAGTAATTGTAACATTCCGCTTTAATGTAAATAACTGGCTCTCCTGCTCTACCGTTGAAAACCAGTAGAGCTATTTATTTGTTGAGAAGGTCAGACAATTTAGGGAGAAAGGATTTTTAAGAAATGCAAAAAGGCTTTGAGAGAAAGAGAAAGATAACGCACATGAAAGGAATTCGAGGACGGCGCACCTTGAGATTCTGGAAAGGTTCGAAATAGGAAAAAGCGTCATTGAAGCGATTTGTTGAGATTGAGAGTGAGATTGTAGCGAGAGAAAGAGAGAGACAGAGCGAGAGGGAGGGAGGGAAAGAAAGAGAGTGGGAGAGAGAGGTCTCGGCCCTCCGTGGGCCGAGTTCGCGCTTGCGATGCACTACGGCCCTGATTGCGTTACCGATAGTTTTCCATCTCGGAATTGGAGTGGTGCTCGTCCGCTGGTCGTAGGGTAGCCGGGAGAGAACTACGGGACCTTTTGCGCGGTGGCGGAGCGAGTCCACCGTCGTCCGACTCGCCGCTCGAGGCCAGGCTTATGCGCGTACCGCCCCGTTTTTCACACGATTATTGTCCCTATGTTCGTTGGTGGGGCTGGGGCTGGAGCACGCACGCAGCCACGGAAAAACTCGCAGCCTCCCCCCTTTATTGCACTTGCTTTACCAACTACTCGCAACCCTTCTTCACCACCACGAGCCTGACGCTCGGCCGGATTAAAAAATGAAGAAAAACAGGATTCTTGTACGCCTGCCAAAACGGATACGAACAATGACTGCCACACAGCTGATACTTGTTTGGATCGTCGTTTACGTCACACTGTGATCTTCTTTGCAGATAGGTCTACTGACTGCGGCGCCCACTACGTCCGCTTCTCAACCCTTGCTTTCCAATACAGCTGCTCGCCGTCCGTTTTACCATTTTCCACCGCCGTAAGATGGTAGTGCGAGTTTCTTTCAGTCAATGCCAGCGGGCCTTTTAATCCCCTTTCTGAAATTAAACACATCGTATTCCTAGGCAATCTCCGCTCGGCCCGATCTTTTTAAAGATCTCGCCCTACGCGCTCACTTGCCAAACTTATAATTAGATATGAATTTGCAAGTGGAGGACATGGCGCTTTACCACCCGATCGGACTTTCGAACGATCGGGTAAAAATAGATGCGAGAAAATAAGTCTACTTTTCTCGTGGGTAAAATACCTTATGTCTGCGCTTTCAATTTCCATAAGAACTTTTTGAAATTTCCGATTGCTTTAATAATTATCACATAATATATGTTAGCAGTTTCATGAACCATCTGGAGTAAAAGTTACACGCTCAGATAACGTTACGATACATATGCTGTGCATTGATTATTTAAACCCATGGTACCTACGATAAAGAAGGAATTACCATGCATCCACTAGAAATGTCCCGGTAAATCAAACTAATACAAGGCCTCGATGAGTCCACGCATACATACATACATACGATATATATGTACATCTATTTCCTCGCCGTCAAAGCTTACAGTATGCAGAATGTTCAAGTTGATACCGATAAATCGCTGGTGCCACCAGCGGCAGTTCTCGGCATCAACGTTTATCTCAGCAGGGTCAGAGAAGTTGCAACGTCGAAATAAACTCGAATAGATTCTACTCTCCTCACACAGAGTGCAACCCATTCGCCTTACTAGGTAAAAGGGGGATCGCAGCAAATACGAGACAAGCTCGATGAGTAGTTTACGATTCGAAGTAGGCGGTTTGTGTAGAGGCTGTTCGACCGCCGCCGTTGTCGCCGCCATCGATAGGGTCAGTTGTGGCGGGAGCGGTTCGAGTTCGGTTCGAGTAGCGCGAGTCAGTCACTCGCCGGCTGCCGGTGCAGAATGTCGTAGTCTTGATCGGTTGGTGCGTTCACATGTTCGGTGTCCAGGCTGTTCCAATTCAGCACGTTAGAACAGCACGTATCACCAGCAGGCAGCCGTCATATAATAAACCGCGTACGTCTCGTTTCGATGTCCCCGAGAATGCCGCGCGTTCGAAAGACGGAGCAAATGCTCCGTATCTAGTGGCGACATAGTAGTAGTAGGCACTGCATTCCGTTCCTGGTCGCGTAGTTCTCGTGAGAGCCCGGTACATAGATCGTCCCGGTGCAAGGCGGACGTGCGGGGAGAGAAGATTTGTGTTGTGCTGTGCATTGTATAGCAGTAGTCCTACATCACAAGTGTTTGCATCGTTACGACTACCTGTTGCGCGCACCTAAAGCACGCCATTCCCCTTGTGTCACGTTGGATTAACCGGATTACGGTGCGACGCGGGGATGATCATCACCTGGAGATAATTAATCGGGATACAGCGAGGAACAGGTAAGGGCTTACTACCCTTGATTCGTTCTCGCGCGCTATTTCACTCACATTCGCCTCTGCGAGCATTCTTGTTTCACCACGTGTCAACAGGTTGTTCTTACCTTCCCCGTCTGTGGTTTCCTTTCTACATATAGTTTTTCCCATCCCCTCTTTCGAGGCCTTCGCAGCTATGTGTATATAGCTGAATTTATCGGCTGGCATAAAAGTCACAAAAAAATCCTTACCGCGGGGTGGTTGCCGCCATCTTGAAATTTTTGTTCGACCAGCTTCCAAAGACGCGAATTATAGTGACGTTCGCGAGACTTCCATGTAGATTGCGACCTTTTTTAATAGATCGTATACTAGACATGGATTTCCGTGGTCGCACAATTGAGTACAACGTCAGTGTCTCAGTGTTCGTGGAATTCCGAACTGCATAGCACTCAAATATTCCAAGTATTTGAGAACATTAATTACGCCAATCCCAGTATTTATTGCGGTCTGATTACTTAACAATTTCATTCACGTACTGGACAACGTTGCGCAACGCTCATTAATTCGACAAGGAAAATCAATCGCTCGTTCTCTTAGGAATAAACACATCTTTCTTATGAATTGCTTTCGTGGCGGAGAAGACCGATTCCTAAGTTTTTTGGGAGGAAAATCCCGATCTTATCGTTTTTGCATTGCATCCTTTGCACTCTTTCAAGTCGCAAAAACTTCAATAATCGCACTATAATGAATGGACCAACGATCTTGGTCGCAGCTGAACGTGAGAATATGCAGCTATGAATACCGCTCTGAGTGCAGAGTCATACGGTGTATACCGTGTGTATGAGTGAATGCCGGTGCAGCCTAGCCTAGCCTGAGGATAACTACCATACGACACCGTGACGCCGCGTCATGTGGAATGAACGACGTGATTTTCATAGCATGAGAAGAGAAAGAGTGTATTTGTGTGTGTGACGGAGATGGGAAGAAGTGGAATGGAGAGAGAGAAATAGAGAAAAAGGGAGTGGGGAGCGCGAAAGGACCATGATACGGGTCCAGCAAGGGCTGACCAGCTGCGTATCGGGAAGAGTGGTTGCCCATGGGAAGAGGACGCATTCCACAGCGAGTGCGCATGCGCCCGGCAGGACTCGCCGGCACCCGCACTCGCGCATTCGCTTCCTCGCTAGCTACCACCGCGTGTTGTACATTGTTGTAGCCGGCGTTCCCTTAACTTCTTCTGGTATGTACACCTGGAGAAAAAGTAATCTCGCAGTGAATGCTCATTGCGCGGTTTTGTAATTAACTTTCGGTCGCATAGCTTTGTCTTTATTCATCGGTATATCTTTGCAACCAGGCTTAACGAACCTTTTCCAAAGCTGCTTGTTAAATTAGCAATCACGCCACCTGAGATTCTTGCAAGAGCGCGCAATGATAATCGTTCGTAACCCAAAAGTTGAAAAAGCAATTCGAATAATCAACTCTTGTGAGATGCTGCTGATACCTCCTGCCGAACAGTCGTTCCTTCGGTTCATCGTCTACCAACGATGATTGATTACCACGGTTGGGGTGTAAATACCTGCCACATTATATGTACGGGGACCGTTAGAATCGCACGTGTTTTGAGTACGGGGAATACTATTAGCTACATCTTCACCGTGGACATAGCATACATTGCAATCGTCTAAGCGTAAAGATCATGGTACCGCTTGCTTCCCTATTGTACAGTCGATTTACCAGCCAAGGTCTCACTTACTCAACGAGTTCGAAGCTCGTAAAGTTGATTTGGAAATTTGTCCATTAATCAAAAGACATTGGGATAATCGTCAGGACATCAGTGGCCGCTGGGATTTTAATCTCCTCGCAAAGTTATGCCATTCATTTGACTGGACTCGGAAGAAGAGCAAAGTCATACACCTATCCACGATGGTAAATGTACGCGGCGGGAATGCGCATCCATTCTATGGCACTCGGGCGCTGTCGGGTGGAGAGAATGAGAGAGGAAGAACCCTAACAGTACGGAAATGTCCAATCGCAAGAACGCAGTACGCTTCCTCCGTGCTGACGTTCTTCGCATCCTTTTTATGTCGTACTGAATGTCTTAACCCTTAAGATGTGACCAAGTCTAATGCAGAACGCGCATTTTGGACAGAGACCGCTCACTTATGTTAAAATAACATTGTTGTAGACGCACTTTCTAGGGCGCCTACAATAACAAAAGCGTTAAGCTTTGGATATGGTAGTCGTTCTTATTATACCAAACTAATCACCCGGACCAAAAATGATCTAATGCGCAGTAAAAAAAAAGTTTTCAAACAACATTGAAAGGTTGAATTTTGAATGTCGGTCGGTGGCCTATTCCACACGAAATTGAGATGTTAGCCAGGTGCAAGCGTGCTCGACTATCACTTAGTGATACAAAGGGTAAACTACACTGACCTTACGAACCCACTCGGCCGATCGTGGCTTCCTGGAAAGGGTCGCCTTTCGATTTATCCCGACAGGCTTTTACCGAGCGAGAAAGAAGCGAATGGTGTTGCTCGTGTGGTCACGCGTGCGCCCTTCGAAAGCGCTCACACCGGCCAAGTGTTCGCGATATATCGTAAGTTATTACCCCTTTACGCCGCTATACGAGGCCCTTTTGCTTTTAGTGCACCGTCGCGCGCACTCACTCAATCCGGCCCGTACTCTCTTACCAGGCATCTTGCGCGCGCGCGCGCGCGCGCATGCGTGCACGTGTTTGTCCTGCGTAAATATAGCTCGTACAAAATACCTGGCGAGGTTGCGTTGGAGGCCGTTGTGCCGGGGCAAATAATATCCCGGCGCAGCATCCTCCGTACCACGGCGCGAGAGGTCGTCCAAAGAGGTTTGTGCGCACCGTCGTATATTCACCACGGAAACCAGACCTCGGCACTATGTACCGTACATTCTAAAGAACGCCAAAGTATTTCTCCCCAAGCTACTAGTAGTGTACACACAACAACTGTAATCCATAGTAGCGTAGCTGTACATTATGCCGAGTAATTCCGCTGTACCAAATTCAAGGTGGTTCCACTTGGTCTGTGCTTTATTAGCCATATAAATTCTTGTCGTACTAGGTTAACGTGGTATTTAATACGACGGTGCTTTGACAATGTTATTGAAGATTCGATTTCAACCGCAACACAAAATCAGCGACTAGTAAACACCGAACAACGGGTTGTTTGTGAATTTTACTGTTGGAAATCAGTGGTACTAGACACTGTTGAGAGTAGAAAGGGAAAAGTGAAAGAGGGACGCGAGACGATAACATTTGAGATCCGAGGGTTGCAAGCAGGTATGGGCTGTCGGCGAAAGAACTCGAGATTCGGTCCAGGCAGCCTCCGCCGGCTGCGTCACGTACCACTTGGGCATACCGAAGAGTGCGAGATTTAAGTGTACGATAGCAGACCCGTAATGAATAATATGGTGATGATGTCACGATAGGTCCACGTACTACGTGATGCACCGTTTCTGCCAGCCCCTTTTTTTACACGCTCCAAGGATCGTTCGAGTCGAAGGTCCGATAGAATTCGTAAAGCTTGCCAAAACGAAGACAGACCTTCGGATTAACCCGCCAGCGTTCCTTCGAGATAGAGGGTGAGTTGTTTGCGAGACAAGGGAATGAGTTCGGCCCTGCTCGCTGTTGCGGCCATTAACCAAGAAAATTATATCCACCTCCTACTGTAATTGGGAGGAGACGTTTCGAAGAGGTACAATTTCATGTTCCTCGAAACGAAATTAAGAGCGTCGGCGCTCTGTTGAAGGCGCTCGCCTAGGTCGTTGTTGTGGCCGGATTACCCTGTACTCATAATTGTGATCCCGAAACTACAGACACAGATGGGTTTAATAGGGCGCCATAGACTCTTCCTTCAGCGAGAAATCATCATGATTTGAAAATCTTCAGTGATACTTTGGTGTAATCGTATTTCTGCGAAGTAGAATGTTGCCTCATCGGTAAATCCCACAAGGAACATTCCAACTATCCAAAACAACATGCGCGTACGACATTCAGAAAGCATTTTCCAACTGGAATTTTTCCAGACGAATTCCAAGCATTTTTTTTTACATCCACCAGGGCATTTCAATCGGCTTTTTACGATTTTCAAAAGGACTGAGAGGAGGAACGTTGTACAGGCGCATAAGGACGAACGGCATCGTGCAGACTCCACAACAACTCAAGGATTCCGAACTATTTTTCTTGGGGAAATCGCAAAGAATGTGGCGGATGCCGGAACGCGCAGGTGCTCTTGCCCTTCCCTTCCACCCTCGTTCGGCTGGCTCGCTTGCTTAAACTTCTCCCGTTCTTTTACCTTTTACCGGCTTCTTCCAGCCAAGTGGGCGCGCGCGCTCGTGTGTGTGCGTGCGTGAGAGTAAGAGAGTGAGGCAGAAAGCCACAAGTCTAGAAATTCTCACTCTACGGGAGCTTAAATATTCGGAGGGTGCCAAGGGGTGATGGTAATTCGTTGGCTGAACTTGGTATCGCCAAGAAAGAGGAAGAGAGTGGAAGAGAGAAAGAGAAGGAGAGAAAGACTGGAATGCGGAGGGCCGGCTAAGACAAAGTGCAATCTGCCGCCCCGGTCTCTATCTCTTCAGCTTTCGAGATTAGTATCTGTATAGCCGAGCGACAGATGGTGGTCGGTAGCTAACATCGTTCGGATGAACTCGGGTGTGCCAGCAACTTTTCTTCCTCTTCCTTTTACTTATTCGCTTTCCGTCTCCTTTGCAAGGGGAGCTGGAGAACCGGAGAGAGACTGCCAAATCTGACCTCACCTTTCGTCCTCAACTCTTCTTTTCCTCCTTTTGTCAGTCTCGTATTATGTGAGTTCTGTTTGTTCCAACGTATGCGTTCAGAATTATGATTTATGTAATGCTCCGCGAGCGATGTAATAACATATTACATAAAATTGAAATTAGCCTTGTGTCAAGATCTATGGAAGATTAGTGTTAGAGTTATTGAAGAGATAAGGAAAGTAAAAGGCACTAACACGAGGGGCGCGAATCAATGCCAGAACCGGTAATTAATATCGTCCAATAAAATCGAGAAAAGATTTAAAATGGAATTACCGCAAGATGCCAGTGCCTCTGTTCGGGCATGCTTGGGCAAGCAATCACTCCGAGGAATACATATCGGCTGTTCATCTGATCGGTATCGATCGAGACAGCCTCCTTTTGCACAGTAATTCTTCATGCAATCTAGTTCGACATACGCATCTATTCGCACGTTAGAATAGTGGAGTGACCGTGATTTTATCATAATAACATCTGCGTGCAATGAGTCATACGGAAAGTGCAGTGTGGTCGTGCTGCAAGGTGGACGGAAGAGCTAGTGACTCGTTTTGTGGCCTGCATCCACAGCCGCACCATTTCGAATCGCTCTCTCGCCTGGACCTTTTAAAGCCTGGTTCATATTGCAGGTGTAACGCTCGCGTTAAGAAAAAATCGACTACGTTGACTGACACGTAACTGTACATACTAAAAACAACATTGGACTCGCGTTCGATTGATAGAGTGCACGTGGTGAATGGGTAAGAGAAAGCAAGCTAGAGTGAGAGAAAGAGAAGGGATGAGGAAGTAGTTGTTAGTGGAGCGTAGCGTGAACGTACCAATAATATGTATGAACCGGGCTTTATTACCCGGGTAGATACCTGCCTCAAGAGGCGTTGGCACAGACGCACGAATCCAAATCAGTCACGCGATACACTGCTTTTTTCACGGTCCCCGGTTTGAGTGGAGGCTTGACGGACAAGCGGTGGCGCAAAAACTGCCTATGATTACCATGCGGCGCCGCCATTCATTCGGACTCCCTCAATGGTATAAGGGAATCGACGATGCATTCCTTGCCGAATGTGTAATGGGCTTTTTATCGCGCGGCTTCGTCGTTGTGCTATATTCAAAGGCTGATGCAAGTCGCCGAGTGGTATTCGGCTGCGAGTCGACGACTACTCCTCTCTTTTTTATTGTACGACTCATGGATATGGAGATCCATAATCAATGTCAGAAGGCTTACCACACTATACGTATATTTGACACACGTTATACGCACGCGTTATTTTCATACCGCGCTTCAATTCGAATAGACAATGGTTAATTCTATCAATGGTCAATGATCCTTGAATATAATTTACTATTGCCAAGCCAAAGAGGCCAGTTTGCCCCGATGCATTCTTGGCTTGTACTTTCCTGGGTGTCCGGATTGTCGCTGTAAGACCGCCTGTCGAGCACTGACACTCCCGTCGCCGGAGCCCCTTGAAATTCCGGCGATTTAAATGCTGTTCAAGGTGAGCGATGCGCCTGAATTAATGCAGGAGCCTTCATGCTGCATCACGCTTATATTCCTCCACTCGAGGATTAACAAATTTCCATAAAGAGCCTGAAAGCCAAATGACATAACATAGGATCGGCACGCACGTAAGTGAACGAGATTTTTTCCGGGATACCTTAATCCAACATCTCCACCATCAACTTCACCAACACATCTAACGATCCTTAATAAGGCGATTTCTCAGAAGGCAAAGATGTTGAAAGGTGCGCGCTCCTTGATTTGTACGGTGTCAGCATTGATATTTCGCGAAACGGTGAGAGGAGACGAGTGCAGGGCGCTCGCGTCTGTGTTAGGGAGAACGTGCCATAGAAAGGAATTTATGCGAAGGGCTTGCGGTGTTCCGACCTTCACGGTCACGCTGCAGCCGGACCTCAAACCGCACGAAGGTTATTCCGTACAATTCCACGGCCTGGCTCTGCCTCGTTCGCTTGGCCACCGACGCGACGCGAGAATGTCGAACCTCCGCGCAGCACTCAGGAGACCAGGGAGAATGAGACGGAGACACCATTGTAGTTCACATACACGCGGATCAACCACTGCTCGTTCCTGCTGCCTACTTAAGCTTGCGTGACGATAGTGCGGTGTATGATATTAAAAATGTATTTTCGTTCGATCCGTCATGCGACGCTTCGCATCGACCGCTAACGATCGTGTTACGAGGGCGAACGCGACTCTCCCTTTCTTTCTCTCTCTCTCTCACTTTCATCTGGAACGAGTGAAATAATACGGCAAGCTTTTGCACCCTTTTCCAGCAGGACATCGTCGCTAGGATTGACCTTTATGGCAGTGGCTGCCATGATCTCGACAAACCGATTGTCTCGGGGCGAACGAGAGAGAGTAGTAAATACGCGAGCGCCGAGGCTATCGACGAATCGTGGAAACTCGTGGTTATCTCGATCGGAATTTCAAATCGATCGGCATGCCAACCGTCTACCGTAAATCTCTCGACGGCAGAAAGAGAGTGAGTGAGGGGATGTGGGGGGCTAAAAATGTGGACGCTACGTTGGGAGTCTTGCGGCTGGTTATCCTCGCGAAAGGTACGCGTCTTTCTCGATAGAAATGGCAAGGAACGCGAGAACTACTCGTTATGCATCCAAGTACCATGGCGGATGGGGAGGGAGGGAGGGCCCCTTCGTCCGAGCAATCGTCGAGGATTCTCTTTCTTCGCTCTGATCCCTTCTCGCTTTAGTTCTAGACCTTCTTGTTCCCTGTCTCACTTACTCTTACTTGGTGGCTCTATGCCCGCCTTTCCATCTTTCTCCCTTTCTCCCGTTCGTCGCTCGCGCGCGCGAGCGAGCGATCCACCAAGCGGAGGAAAGAAACCCGCTGGCAGGCAAGAGCCAGAGCCCGATCGTGGCTCGAACGGGTGTGAATGCCCGTACGTGCCAGAAACGAATAATGAAGCCGCGCGCGGTACGATCCACGATAAAACTCGATGCCGTTGGAACGCCACTCACGTACGAATCCTTTACCTTGTACCCGATTTGCGAGCGAGCTGGTCAACATTGCCGTGCCTACGAGTCACGTTGCCCCGAGACTCCGTCTGGTATACATAGCGTAGTACTACACTTATTTTACTACATGCTCGAGCACTCCAGTCCCTCGTTCTGACCCGTGCAACGGCCTAAGCCGGAGGACTTTCACGAGAGTATCGACTGGACTCTTCCGCTCAGTCACATGTGTACCAATGAACTGTCTCGGGGAATCGTAAACTCACTCGACTCCTGCATACTTCCATAACATACTTCAAATCCAACCAATCCAATCACCAGTATTGCGAAAACGCTAAGCTATAGAACGTATATCCAAGTACCGGGGAAACTGCACTTCGTCATAGCATTCTTTAAACACCAACCATCTGAAAGATTTTCTGTTATTTGAAATATAAAGAAGCCAAACACTGTTCATATCACTCGATCTATCAAACTTAAAATGCGCAAAGAATCAAATAAAGCAGTGGGTGTCTCTTGATTGAAAGAGCGAGCGTATGGACCATTAGCCCGGCACGAATACGCGCAGTCGGCTTCGTCCCACGCAAAGAGAGTGGATGGCTGGCGTGCCATGGTACACGCAAGAAGAAAATACTCGACGTCTTCTCGTTCTTGGAAATTCATTGGCACTGACTAACGGTGCAAGTGCGGACGTTTAACGTCTCCTGCGAATGTCACAGTTCCGATGGTCAGAAATCCGCGGTATATATTGCTAGGTTAAACACACTATTATCGTCCGTTAAAGAATTCAAAGCTTTGATTTCTCTGGCTTAGTTTTTACTTTAGATGGTCAACACGGTAATGAAGTCGTAAAGCTCGACTTTTCTATGATACTAATATCACTGTTCATACTTACAACACAGACTCCATGTGAATGAAAGTTCGTAACGCTGAGACGTTCCTTTTGAATCCTGACTTTGATTTATTGCATTTACGCGGCCGCCTATGCGTGTATACATTTATCCTCTGACACGGATAAATCGTAGGTAATCGGGAAACCCAAGTCGCTGGGTGAAAGTACAGAAGTGCAAGCGTGTCATTCTAGCGCGCACACATGTGCTCGTGTGAAATGATACAGTAACACACGGTGTTGGCGAACTGGAGAAACGAGTCTCATGGCAGCATTACACTGGCATGAGCATACTTGTCGGGATCTCGTATGACGTATAACATCTTGCATGCTGCACGTCTGGTACTATGTATAATATACCTATATGTGTATGCACATAAGTTCAGGTTCACATACGTTCTCGAAGGCAGCGGAAGGATTATACTGGAGGATTAATAAATATAAAAGTATATATAAAAAGTAGATTACATTAGACGTATAACAGATTTACATTAATAAGAGTAAAAGGATGTATGTAGTTGTATCCGCAGGGCCAATCGTACTCTAGTCGATTCATGCGGCTCGATGAATATTGAACGGGGTTACCAGGAGTTTGAATGGGTCTGCGCGGAGCTAGGCTTCAGCCTCTCCTGTTACGGTGCACTCCGAATCTGGTGGCTGGTGCGACGCAGGATGCAGAGTATGCACGTGGAATGCAGTTCTTGAAGTGGGCTGCTCTTGGCTATCGGCGTGCATCGGGGAACTTGGTGAAAGTACCCTCCACCTTCGCGACACGCTCGAACCGTCTGTGTTCGTGAATGCGTTTACCTCGTGTGCAGCCGCATTCACGAATCGCACGAACCACACTCACACCAATGCGTGTGTGCGTGCGTGAGTGCGCGCGCGCGCGCGTTGTACGTGAAGGCGCGAGGTTAGATACTGCGAGATAGCGGGGCACGTGGTGTCAATGTACTCGCATTGTGTCATCCGTCACAACAATGGCGATAACGCGCCTGCCTCTTCGTTTCTACAGGGCGACACGCCTATGAAATGATGTGCCGTATCTATCAGTGATTAATGCATCCAGAATGGAGAACTGCCCACTGAAATCTGGACCACTCGCCATACCAACATTCCATACTGTCGGAGTTTCATAAGAAACTCTGGATTTGAAGTTATATAATTCTTTCAATTTTGTATTTTCATATTTGCGCATCTTCTGCGAATCCACATGCAGAGTTTCACCTAGACAAGTGATCTATTTACTAGTTTATATATATCGTGCGTGATCTACACACGCATACTCGATGTTCTGCAATAGTATGTCTGGAATGTCGCTTGGACAGCCGGTGAAACATAATCCAAGATTATGTATGTATACTTACTTATCTATGTAGATGTATTCAGTACGTATACCAGTTGCATTCCACTGATCGGCGATTAACCCGATGCTTATAAAATGACGTTGGCAAGCCTTACACTCTGACGATCGTTGGCCACCCCGAATAAACATTTGTACAATATACGCTCACAACTTCTAGTGCATTAGAAGCTAACAGCCACGTATAAAATCAGTGGGTGCCTTTCAAGGCCATATCCGCTTGCTACTTTAGGAATTATACTTCCAGGTTTTCATTAGAGCGAAACGTTGGCTAGATTTCAACATTAAATCTAACCTGTGTCTAATTGAGGTATAAAAGAGCTAGGAAGCATTAAAGGACGTTTATGTGTTTGAAATTGGAGGCTAATAAATGGGAGGGTAGGGTCAGAGCTATGCGTAGGGTAAAAGCTGTAGACCAGGCACGCATAGTATGCCTGGCAGATTTCCCGAGGCCAATCGGGTCGACCTCGCCCCCGAGTCTCGAATTGGCGCCTTCTTCCCCTTGGATTTCACCTTCTTGCCTGTTGCTTCTTCTTCTTCTTCTTCCTCTTCTTCTTCTTCTTCTTCTTCTTCAGTTAGTTTCTACTGTGTTCGTGCGCCCACTCTGCTCTTCATTTTTCTCTTCTCTCCGCTCGTCTTTTTGCGTCGCACTGTTATTAAATCCGAATGCCAGGAACGTCGTTATGCGCCGGCTGTATGGGAGCAGCGTATCCAGGAATTATCAGACTAACGACGACGCTTTAGCCCGCAGTCGAACATAGTTCAGAGCCCCCGATGTATAATTACGGTCTCGCACTCCAGGATGTGGACCGTCCATTTAATTCGAGTTCCTCTCACTCAGCCTGGCGCTCGGCGCTCCGGAGAACTGTTGGTTGTCGAGCAAATGTCCGTGAAAAACGAAATGCTCGGGATTCATTTGGATCGTAATTGAGAGTTGCTCCAACGGGTTCTCCTCCCTTGAATTTCGCTTCTCTGCGTGGAGGAAGCGCTCCCGCTGGGCTACAATATTTCCTAAGGCTTTACGACCCTCCAAATTGCTCTGACATCATACTTCCCAGTCCGAGGTAATCTACAACCAACGAATCGCGTACATTGTAAACCTATGATTCAGACCGGCAGTGAACCGTTAAATTTCTAGGCCAACAAGCATTAGTTTCGCATTACAGAATGAGAAGAAAAATATTACGTCTTAACCCTTGAAAGAGAAACGTTGCAAAGTTGCTTGACTGCAGCTCTCAATAGAATCTCTTGCATTTGTGATGTATTCACTTTTAGATCAGGCCTTAATAGGGCTTTGCCTGATAGGCTCCGGCTCAGTGCCGTAAAGTTCTCAGGGCGCCTCCGCTTGCAACTAGGCGCATCAACTTAATTGCCGCAATAAAGCCGATAGCACGGAGCGCCTGAACTATCCAACATTTATATAGGTATCCTCAGGGCAATTTGATGCACGAATATCCAATCGGTATTTCGCGTTGTGCAAGCCTCGAGGAAGAATAGGCAGACACGCTTGGCCCATCTGCCACAAAAGCTATTTACGAGCGGTTGCTGTCCATTAAGCCTTCCTTCTCATATGTGTATCAGTGAATTTTGTAGTTCCTTTTTTGCGAATTCCAAGACAAACTTGTCAGTCATTCTAAGTTCTCCATGTGGTGCATTCGATGTCTTTAATAACCTTTCTTTAAAAACTTTCACATTTTTTTGTACCACTGTTATTCTTTCGCATATTTATTGCACCCTCGCGCAGCACTTCCGCTTTTATTGTGGAGTAGTAGACACTGCGAAAGTCAAGTTAATTGAAGTGCAGCTGATACTTGGACCGACCTACCTTCTCACTCTTGGAGTAACTACTATTAACACACAGCAGTAACAGTCGTAATTAATTGAACCTCATACCAGTATAAAGCGCGCTTGCGAATATCGGTTCAATTTGTATTTAATTGCACGTATATGTCTTTCTAAGTGAGTATCGATTCACCGGTGGGAAATAGGCTGGAACTCTTGTGTGCCAGGCTTTCATACCGTCCGCCCGCTTAATGGAATGCAGCAGATGGTGAGGATGAGAATGAAAGAAAGGAGGACGCACGTGAGCCACAAGTGTACAATGATAAATCTGTGTTTCCTATGACACTAGGCGCATTCGTCTAGCGTAGTACGCACGTAGAAGGGAAACGGAGAGGCAGAGGTTCGTGCAGACACAAGCCGGCTTGCTTTTCTGCCGAACGAAAGTGTAGGTACCTGCTTGCATTACATGACTGTGCGGATTGTTTACGAGGCACCGCTTGAATCTATGATGACAGTAAACTCGCACGCAACGCCGGCGGCAGTGGTGGCGGCAGTGGTGGCGGCAGTGGTGACGGCAGTGGAACGAGCGCTTCCGCGCGAGAGAGCTTGCGCCTCCGGCGCCCTGAGCATTCAGAGAACGAGAAACGTAACTGGTTCACGCCGATCTCCACTAACCAATTGACAAAGAAAATAAAACATTTGCACTAATTTTTCGTGCCGTGATGCCATTGCTCAAAAAATATTTTACTGTTCTAGTTTGTAGGGCAATTCCGGATACGTGTGAGTTAGCTAGGTCAATTGGTACATTTAATAGTAATTAAAACTGGGTCAGTTGAGTATAAAACGGGTAAACGGATAGAAAATATGAAGCCAGTAGCAGAAATGCCAGAATTGTATCGAAAATATAAGGATAAACCCTTTTGAATAATTAATTTTGTTAAATTCTGACGGTTTCTTTCATGTTTTCCATACTTCCTAATATTTCAGGGGCTGAAATTTGGTAGAGAATGTTTTCTTGCATCAAGAAAGAAGTAATATAAATTCCAGAGCCCCAGCTCAAAATTCATTTTTTTGCAAATTTCTGAATGGGACAGGCACTGACGAAAGTTTAGCCGACCGACAGTATGTAAAGCTAAATTAATAGTTCCTTCGACCAATGGTTGACTTTTGGATGGTACAGTACTGATAGAACTAACTTAAGCTCTAGAAACCGGGCGAGTTAAGCTTTCGGGCGAATAAAGGCCGGACTAAATCCTCAGGGTGGAAGATGAAAGGGTTGCGTAGCGCAGAAGCTTACCATTATATTCACATTATAATCCCATCAGGGGACTTCTTTCCTATGGATAATACAACGTATGTCCCGACCTTCCGCTCTTCCTCTATTTTGTCATCTTCTTTTCACTCAGGCGGATCGTGGTTGAGACGTTCCTTTTCAATGTAATTGGGGATCGGCTCCCTCTTCTTCTTCGTGGTTATACTCCGATTCATGCTAACGGTCCCTAAAGCAAATCGGCTTCCCGAGACACGAAACAAAAGTGAAAACGACTTACCTACATGCTACATACTACATACGCAGTCTCTTCATTGACATCGCACTGGAAGGAAATGGAAGAGTGAGCGGAAAGAAGTCTAATAGGACACAAAGGAAGTAGAAAGGAGAAGGGAGACCGGTGTCCTGACGGCGAGTGGCTCGCAGATGGAATGAACGGAATGGGAAGTCCCAAGAGATAGTGTAAAAGGGGTGAAGGCAGCTTGGAGAGGCGTAGGAAGATTACGACGAAGGGAAAGCAGATGAAGAAGAGAGGAGAAGTCAAAAAGAGGGCGAGGATATGTACACGTACGACTGGTCTCAGCGTGACTATCCTCCTCTTCGGTAGACCGCTTCTTTCCTTGCCTTCTCTCTCCCTTTCTCTCTCTGAGACGTTCTCTCACTCGCTCGTAGCCGGTATAGGACGCGCCTGCTGCCTCGTGGCTCTCCTTCCTCGTCTTTCAACTGATCTTGGTCTCTTCCTCCGGCTGGTCGAGCTTCTCTTTCTTCTTCCTACCCATGTGAGGAGGTCCGCCAGTCTCTCACTCCTTCTCTCTCTCTCTTCCGTACTTTGGCGGAGCTCTTTCTTTCTGTCCGGCCAATTCCTCGTATTATACCAGGTTGCGGCGTGGAATGCGGGCGTCCTTCGTTCGCTTCGAGCAGCGTCCAACCGATGAGCCCCGCTAGCGTTATCCTTCGCCGTCCGGTCCTTCGCATGCGCTCCTTAGGGCTCGATAAAATTAACCTGGAATACTCGCTCGAAACGTAGCTCGCCTGCTTGCTTGCCTGTCTGCCTACCTACCTTGTCTACTTGCCTCTTTGCTGCTGACTTGTGTGCCTGTCTCACACACTTCTCTCTAACGTGTACATTTCATCCAATACTTTGCCGATTCAACTTTGTTGGTTTGTCTTCCTCTTCTTCCTCTTCTGCTACTTCTTCTTCTTCTTCTCTTCTCTTCGCTTCGCTTCGCTTCGGATTCGTTAAACCTGCTCATGCGGCTTGCACCGACACGACGTTGCTTTTTGCCGCTGTATGTGAATGCCGCACGGCGCGCCGCCGCTTTGCTCCCTCCTTTCTTCGTACGAGCGTGCAAGAGAGCAGCCTTCTATACATACTTAAACACAGACGCACTCAGGCACGCCGGGGCACCGACCAAGGTGCATGGCGACGATCGGCATACTTAAGTACGCCAGGCTCTCCCGGTTTTATTGACGACGAAATTAAGGCGATTTGTCGAAGTAGAGCGGTTTTATTAGTGACCGTGTGCTCTTTCAAAATTGCTCGGCCCCTCTACTCGACTTCCAACATGCACGTGCACGCGCTACGATTCGTGAGCACGATTTATACTTGCTTGGTATTGGCTGTATTACCCGGCATTCGTTCGCTAATTAATATTCTTTTGGTTAATGTCTGATTTCTTGGATTTCAGGTGCATCTGTGAGAGGACTCAGGGGTGGGGGATTCGGAGGACGGGAGAATCTAGGTAAATACCCAATGAGAGCCCGCTGCATACTTTAGTCTTTAGTGTAACGACCGGCCCATGCACTTTCATCGGATCGTGGGATCCCGATGTTAGTACGAGATACATACGCGTATATATCTACCGGGAGAAAGACGTTTCCTACTTCGCGCGGCACAGATTCGTGCACGATGCACATTCCGTCTATCGTTCTCCTCCTTGGCAGATCGGAACGCGTGAGAAACTGGCATTCCCGCAATTATGAATTGCCGAGAGCGTGGCATTCCGGTCTCCTATAATCGACGGTCGTCTCAAGTACGCTCTTCTTCCTTTCGAGCATGTAATTTTATGCCGAAGAAAGAGTAGCATGCACGACAGTGCGAGAAATCATACGTATATGCCTAATGCGTGTGATCAGTCGCTGAACATTATTGCTACCAGTATTATCTTTCTCGAATTTACACCGAGATCACCTGGCAGAACACCATAGAATTTAGATAAGACAACATCCTGGTAATTATCGATAATTAAACTCTTCAATTATGACACTACAAAATAACGAAGTAATCTGCGAAACAAGCAAATCATGCTTCACGAAAGCACTGTATTTCTTTCTGCTCTGTTATAAATTTTGAAATTGATACAAATTAATTATGCATGACAGTTTATATTCTTATATGTAGGATCAGAGTGAGTCAACACGGTCATGTGTTCTAAAGGGTTGTAACTTACTTGCGTGCAATGAAATAGAGCAGGCATAAGCAAGATATAATATTTATCCGGAAAACTATCTCGTTTAATTGCGTTAGAAGTTGAGCCACGTGCCAGCAACATTTCCCAAGATTTATATTTCACGCTCCATGTGCTAATATGAACAAACATACATATCTATACACCGCTGGGCACGGAACTTACATAAACAGAAATACACGTTTTCTAACATTTCACGAGGTTTTTTTTTAACATGTGTCCACTTATATATTTATTTACTATTGCTAATCTTGTGCGGGTTGTGTTTGTCACAGTAAAGGACCAAGTAACTGGTTTAATTCAATTTTATTTACACGTATTACATTCACTACTCGCCACATCGTGCTGCTCATTATGGTTACACGCGCATGGTAGTTCCCGCGGCGGTTACTTGTTTGGCAGTACATACACGCTTGTTTAAAAATCAGCCCTTTCGCTGCGATCACTGACAGTGGAAGAAAAGTCGAGTGAAATTTTCTGAGGGAGATTTAAGAGAAGATTTCCTTCGCTGGTTGAGACTTTGAAAGTGTGGATTGAGAAGGGAAGGGTATGTACCAGAACTCTGGACATTGGCACGCGTTTACCTTCATGTGCACCCATGGCACGAGTACGTGACTTAAGGTCCTTTATGGCATTGTAATGGCGCGTACTAGCGCGCTCGTTGTGTTAGCTACGTGCTTCTTACGTAAATCGTATGTGATCCCTTGGAAGGAAGCACAAACGTTCCCTCTCTAGCTGCTACTACATTCCCGTGTTTTGTCTGATGGCTGCACACTCTTCTTGCAATAAGTGTCCAGTATCGCCAAGTATAGACTCGAGAGCCTGTATCCTTTGAAGGCAGAGCTTTACTCTTTTCGTTTTTAATTGCCATCCCCTGTCATTCGGATCTTCTCCATCCGATGAAAAGAATTAGACTTTTTAGAAACGAAGTTTGATATAAGAAATAGAGAAATTCATGAGATAGATTTGGGGTTTGTAAAGGGTTTAAAGTGAATGAATCGAATAAGAGAAGGCAAACAATATTTAATTTATTTAAGTTTAATATATCTGATGATATTACAAAAAGTGTGATGAAGTGTGATGAAGTGTGATGAAGTGTGATGATATTACAAAAAATCAAAATAAAGGTGGCAATCTGGAGGTGGCCCACTCGGCGGCGTTACTTTCTTACGTAAGCGGTGCACAGTGCATGGGTCGTTGCTTCGTTCTGTATGTCACTGTATGGGGGAGAGGGTGGGGGAGGGGGGAGGGGGGGGGGCACGCGGGCCCACCACCAGTCTGACGGCATTCCATCGTGATTTGCGAACGTTTCGGTAAACGCTTGGCTCAACTGCGGCCTGCGTGCGCGACCGCTGTTTACGTCTACTGGTTGCACTAACCAGAAGCGTGCACAAGAGCATTGCCGCCAAAGCAATCTTCGACAGGACCAACTAAAATCCTTAGGCATTTTCCATATGTCCGCCCTTCTTCTTGATTCTAAAGATTTCTGGAATATTCGTCGTATCGGCCCTTAATGATGAAATCTCAAGAGACTTTATTCAGAACAATAGTACTACGAAACTGATTCGCTTGGCTTCGTTGCTTCCGTACTCTCGACGCTAAAATTGGCGTGAGAAGATCGGCATCCACTTCCTTGACTTCGTCATTCAAGAATATCTCGTAGATCCTACTGGATAACCAGCCTATTATCACAGTGACGAGACAACCAATTGGACAGTACCATAAGTACGAGATCCGATAAAGGTAGAAATACGAAAAGTCATTAATGGGCTCCCTGAAAAAAGAAGGAATTCAAAGAAACAGAATAGTTCACATTAAACCTTGATATTCGTTTATGTCTTACTGATATTCTGCAAGTATGTCGAACGTATTATCATTATGATAGACAGTGGTGTTACACGCAGCGGTAGAGACAGCTAATGTTCGAATGGGTGGTTTTGGCTGGCCAAATCCGATCCAGAGGGAGAAAATAAGACTGACAAGGAGGCCGGTAATCGCACCCTTCTGGCCGCACCTCACAGTGAACATGCCAAGAGTAAAGAGACCCATGACGGGGCCGCCCACTACACCAAAGATGGTCAAAGCTGCTTGAAGGAGTCCGCCGAGGTAACGCGCTAAGAATGCCACTCCAAGGCAGCTTAGTCCGACTATGAAAGCCAATAGCTTGCTCAATACAATCGAAGTCTTTGCCGATAACTCCTTACCCCTGAAACAAGGGATATGCGTGGACACACGGTAGTTCGATATACTACTAACACGTTGCTTTCGGACGAATGATCACGGTCATTTGAGCAAGGTGCCGATTAACGGTACACCCTTAACATCAGTGCCGTTACCCGCTACGTGAACAAGACGTCGTCTCGCTGCGAATTAATACCAGTAGCCCAATAATTGCTGGCTCGCTCGTCGTTCGCGACCCCTTTAATTCAGCCTCTGAGGAATCTCATATAACGCGTGTACGCGTCGCTCTACCTATAGCGAGGGAAAGTCCGCATAAGTTCTGACTCCTCATAATTTAAGAACCGATGCCAACTCATCAATTGCTGTAAGAATATTTTTGGCAGATAACTGGTTTACTTGTTATTAAATGAAAATGCTTCACTAGAATCGTCAGTCTTCGGATAAAACGTTAGCACTAGAAAGTCATAATGAATGATTATACAGAATGAATTTAATATATATAATTCCTCACACCTCAGATGGAAGATTGGCCTAATGTAGTCTTCAAGGATGACCGCAGAAAGTGAATTAACTGTAGCCGAGATTGTACTGAGGCCAGCACTGAAGATACCCGCTATGAACAGTCCAGGTAGGCCTTCGTACTTGGACAAAGCGTCCATCACATAAAGTGGCATCAGCTGATCGTTGGAAGTGATCCTGCCGATTCGAAGGGGATCGCATCCCCGATATTTTGTGTAGATCGCCAAGCCGGAAAAGCAGAGCAAAAGTGACATGATCGAAGCAATCGGCCAACTCAACCAGAGCGCTCGTTGTGCCGCTCCCAGGTTTCTGAAAGGCGCCGCTTAGACTAGATAGAAGTCGTGCACGATTATTAAGTCCGATCGATGCCTGTTAGCCGATCCGGCGATTCAGCTACTGTCGGCACGCATGCGAGATACTCGCCCCCGATAAGGGAACAGGAGAATTTCTACGTGGGCTTTCTGTCACGACACACATGCGATCGGAGGACCATACATCTCATACGTTTCTCCCTTCCAGATTACTTTACATCGTTGAAAAAAAACGAAAGACTCGGATATAAATTAGCATCGAGTACTGGGAGCAATTAATATCGAGTTGTATCTCGCGATGAACGTACGACACGCAATCGATCGGCCCTTGGTAGTGTAGAAAGTAAGGCGGGCGTACTCACTTGACGGTAAGCATTCTTTGAACTTGAACCTGATTGGTGCCGTACAAGGAGAGATAGGTAAAGAAGCCGCCGATTGTGAGGCTCCACCAGGTATGTCGCACCGTCGGATCCATCGAGATGCTGCACGAATACAGAGAGAAAGAGGGCGCCCGTTAATTGAAGCAACCCTCCCATCTGACATGCTAACGATCACCACCACCACCCTAGCGGAGAAGCGAGAACTTGAAGTTTGAAGGGCGTATTTACTTATCGAATTCGATGCGATCGCCTTCAAAGGCAATCTCCCAGATTCGGTGTAGTCCGCCGACATTGACAGCCGCGGTGACGATCACCGTGATGACAGCGGCAAGCATTAGTACACTTTGAAAGACATCGGTAATGAGTACCGCCTTGATGCCGCCGATCGTCGAGTAAAAGGTGCAAAGGAGACCTATGCCGATTACACTGACACCGGTGGAGATGCCAGCGGTGGCTTCAAGGGCCAATGCCGGTGCGTACAGTACCACACCGCTGTACAACAGCAATTGAAGTAGAAAGGCCATGCTCCCTGCCAGCCTTGCCGCTGTTCCAAACCGCCTCTGCAAATACTGGAAACACTCGATACTTATCATTGATTCTTACTTTCTCAGCTACCCCTTTTCGTCAATCCACGCACCACATCCATCTGCCTCTGTCTCCACCTCTCATTCTCACCATCATCTCTGATATCCTGCTAATAAGACTACTTATTTCCTCATGGTGCTTTAACGCGCGCTCGAGCGTCCAGAGTGATTAACAAAGGCGGATTTATGAGGCGAGATACGCGCCACTTGGTACTTTGTGACGGCCGATTGCACCAGCGTGGAGGCGGTGGCAGCGGTGGCGGCGGCAGCGGGTGGATGGCCGGGTAGAAGGTACGCTGTGCAGAAGGGGAAGAGGAGACAAGGGGAAAGAGAAGTTGTAATACCGGAGAAAGGATCGGGAGGCTTTTTGCAAGCTAGCGCATCTTTTCCTCTGTCAGCCAACGCTTATGTAAAGCCCTGTGCGGGACATTATGGACAGCGTCGTATCTTTCGAGAGTTTAAATTACTTTAAACAAATGCATCCTCTTCCTTTTCTCTCTCTATATCTTTCTCCCTCTTTTTTCTGAAAGAGAGGAGAAGAAGAGGAGAAGAGGCCGATGTAAGCTCGCTCTGTTGCGAATTACCCGTCCCCCATAGGGGTTTCTCCTCCTCTCTATGTCTGCCAGTTACTGAATTCCATGCGAGCTTTGCAACATTGTCGAACGTTACTTCTTTGTGGCTATACATATAGCAATTTGGCCATCACTCAGACTGGATTGCTGCCCTCGAGGCAGTAAACCGGCACGTCGCCCTGGCTCCTGAGAGGAGCCCGGGAGGTTCATCTTCTCGATAGCGTGCGTAAAAAAATTGGTATAAATGCGGAGGAGATGCTGAAGGAGCGGGCAAGCGACAGGTGAAGGAAGAAGGAGCCAAACAGGATGAGAGAAACCGGGCAAAAGAGGTCGGAGAGATTAACAAGAGTCAGTTTTATTGGCAGGCTCACCTCAAACGCACTGGTTGCACCAAGTTTGAAGAAGACTGGCAGATAAAGATAGCAGACGAAAGGTGTAGCCAATCCATAAGAAATGTTGATCACCGCATATTGAGTGCCGAATACGTAGTTCTCTGAACTCACACCCAACAAACTCACTGCTGATAGATAGGACACCATCAAACCTATCGCCACTGTCACCACTCGCATCGATCTATCCGCTACGAAGTACTCCTGCATATCAAATTCTCATTTAAAGTTCAATTTACACATATTCCTTATTCGCGCAACCGTTGCATTCAGTTTCCTGATTTCTCGTATGATATCATTGTCAACCAATATCGCCTTCCATTGCTTTCGAGTGCGACTATTCGCAAACGTCCAGCTTGGAAAGGGTTGAACGAACGTGAATGGTTGTACGAAATAATAATAGAATGATCGATATTAATTATCGCCGATGAAAAATCAGGAAAATGACATAGCATTGCAAATATGTGTAAATCAACTGTGATGTTCATTTAGTTAGTCAATAACGTAACGTTCTTACCGAGGTGGATTTCTGCCCTCCCCCAGACAGCCAATAGTAAACACCGATGCTAGCGCTGATCAGCATCATCACTGCTATCACTACGTAATCCCATATTACCAGAGTAGCCATTCTTCGTCGGAGTAAGGAAAACCACGTGTCGAGTGACAATATTTGTTCGGGCGAGGTGGAGTCGTACTTGAGTCAGTGGTTTGTTTTCAATTCATAAAGACGCATGGTGTATCTGCTGACCATGGCACATCGTTGCTAGCTAGCTTCTTAGAATCCAGCTGATAATTCAAGCACACATCACCACTCACAATATAGTATCGTCCCAATTTTTCGTGGACACTGTTAAACCGATCGCGATTTAACGCGAGGTGTTGTTCCTTTTGACAAAGATGATGTTGAGTCACCTTTTTTCGGTCTATCGGCTCGACGTGCCACTGGCAAGTGTGGACTCATCGCGATCACTCGTGTTAATATCGCTCTTATCAGAGCACCACGTTACTGTTTGCTCGCGTGTACACGGCTTACGACAATTTAATCTAACGCGATCCTCTCTCTCTCTTTCGACATGTCGATCTTCACTATTTCACTGTGCGTTAATGCTAGATAGGTACTACAAACTTGTCAGCTATGAATTATCGAATTCAGCTCATAATTTGCCTGCATCAGAATTAGTAGGAAGATATTTATCATGACAACAGTTTCAACGGAATACAAGCATATTAAGCATGCAGTTTGAGAGTGAATGCATTGAAGCAGTCGCTGTGACAAAGAGAGGCAAACATCTTTAGAGTCGCAAACATTGAGTAGATAGAGGATCCGCAATGAGTGCACGAATCCACGGTGCATTTCAAGGGAAGACACGCCGAGATACGCTGGCAATGACTTCCTATCGCATAATCTTCCTATTTATTCAGAGATTTACATCGTCGATATTGTCGGGATACAACGATTAAAATGTAAAAAAATGCGCTAAGTAGCAGTTTGAATCCCCCCAAAGATGTCTCATATTCATTAAAACTTGTAAAAGATATAACAAAAAAATATAGATTATACAGGAAAGCCAAACCAAAGTCAAATTTTCATTCAAAATTAACAATAAATTAGCAATTAACAATATTAAAAAAACTTGGCGCGTGAGGATTTCATTGCGAGATAAAAAACCAATGAGAAACTAATAAAATCTATCACTGACTTAAATCTTAATAAATCTTTCATTTTCAATCATTGTTCAATGCCACATAATTGACAAGATCATTCTTACCCGACATCGAAAAGGAGGTTCCCAGTTTGTCGCGTATATATTTCCTTAAAAGCTTTTTTTAGCAATATTACCAGAACAAGTGCCTCGAATGAAGCGTGCACACGCAAAGCTTTTTTTTTTTAAATTGTTAATCGCAAATTTATCGTCAACGTTGCCGGGATATAACGATAGTCGACGAACACTCAGCGTTACTTGATTCGCCTATCAGAATCATGAGATCTTATATCTGCCTGCATCCCATATTTGGGAATTCCCTCGATATTATAGTACTACTTACGCAACTTGTTATACATACATGTAGACCACAACGCTTTAGTATTTGCGAAGGAAACACAGGTGAAAGTACGGTGGGTCAGGCCTGGTTGATCGGTTAACCAAATTCCAGAACACATGATACGAATAAAGAAGAACAGTCTTCACCTTTCCACCTTTCCATCTTACCCTAGCGTGACCAAATACAATTACTCTCTGATTCCTGGTATCCAGGAATTCAGAAGAACCCTTAGTTTACCTGACAGGTATGAAATCAATTTATAAACGGGTAACTCTTGTATAAGAAAATGTGACTCACTTTCGTATTTTATGTATCCAGCTAATAGAGCGGATTATTTTCAAAATCAAACTTTGTGCAAGTGGATACGAAAGGAGTGCCAGCTTGTGGAAGCAGTAAGTGCGTGCGCGCGCAGAAAAGTGCCGGATGCTGCTGCCGTGCACGTTGGAATGTGCGCCTTGGCGCTTATGCACGTATCCATCCAGTCTACAGAAACCTATGCGCCGCCGCTGCCGCCACCGCCGCCGCCACCGCCGCCGCCGCCGCCGCCGTTGCCGAGTACTCGTACGTGTACATACGCACTTCCGCGTTCCCGTGCTCTCTCGAATGCCTCAGGGAGTGCAGGCGTCCCTTGAGATTATCGGCGAAATAAATTACCTGCTAAACTATGACTCCGCGTGCACTCGCTCCTTACATTACTCTTTCTCTTCCTCTCTTTCTCTCCTTCTCGTCCTCTTTCACTTCGACCCGCCATCACCCCCAACACATACACGCGCTCCCCGTTTCTATGCGAATTCCACACGAGACACGCACTAGAATAGAATGCACACGACGTGATTGGCTCCCGGGGACATTGTGCATTCCCGAAAGACGTGGGTTCACGCACGGAATTGAGAAATCCGACTATTCGTAGCAATGCCTGACTTATCAATGAACGGGTTTCAACTTTCATCTCTTGAATGGATAATTTGTTATGCTATATAATTCGATAAAGATTTTGAATAATTTTCATGAGAAATTATAAGATATCGATCTCATAATATTGTTATGTTAGTCGTTAGTATATATTGGTAGACTTAGAATCTATCGAGAGTGAGCGTCGATACTCATGAGCAATCTAAATTCTAAATGCACATTGTTGGTTCCGCATTAACAACTCGTTGGCGCCAGGGCCGCCGCGTCGCGTCGCCGTCGCGCGCGTCGTGTAACAGGCACATTGTAGTGTGCGAGAGAGCACGCTCGCAACCTCGAAGAGTGCAGAGTGCGGAGTGCCGACAATTGCATGAAAGAGTAGTGGACCATTGCCTGGCTGATACACATACGCCAGGGTAGCGCATTAATTCCGCGCGGCAATATCAGTCGGCAGTCAATCCAGTGCGCGATAAGTATCGGACACGTCGCGCCGACCGATAGATCGGAACAGCTCTCATTGATCTTGAGCACTTACCCGGGTGTCCCCGATCATTCCGAAGTCACGAGCGGCCGAACGCTAGCGTAATACACTTCGCCACTTTCTCGTCGTCTCTACAGGGTGGTACAAATATGCACATAGTATAATTTTCTCCATTCGAGATATTACATATTATCACAGAGGCTTTGTCCGAAGTAAAAAAATAAACCCAAGTCTCTTCTAACAAACTAATTAACAAAAAGTACTTAACTCGCCAAGAATATACTAGCGTGTATACTGGAGAGTATACACACGGGACACTCGCATTACCCTGTACATAGTCTACAGTCTAGCTACGCGATCAAATTACCCGATGAAAGTTCATGCGCGTATAGTATACGAAGCACACCTCGACTTTGTACCATATTATTCATTGTTAGTTCCAGCATAAGCCATTAACGCTCACAATTAAAAAGCCAATCAAATATCAATTTTTCTTTCCAGAGTCCAAGTATTTCAAGCAAAAACTTTTAACTCATTTAATCGTAGACTTATTCACAATCTACGTAATAGTCGACAGATTAACATTGTCCTTACTCGCTTCTCACCTTTATACAATACATTATACATATACATACAGAAGGAAACGGGCAAGTATCGTTATCTTGGGTGGTGAAGGATAGTTGATCGAATCGGTTATAGGCTAATTTTCCACTCAAGCAGCGTAAACTCTGGGATTATTCATGAGTCTACTTTGGCGCGTGCATTAGCGAGTTAAGTACGCGAGGGAGAGACGAGGAAAGAGAGTGATGATGAGTAGATAAGGGATACGTGTGTGCGTGCGTGCGTGCGTGCGTGCGTGCGTGCGTGAGAAAGAGAGAGAAAGGTGACAGAGGAGAAAGAAGGGGAGGGAGAGATTGTGGGTGGTGGGATTTAAAGGCAAAAAAAGGTAGGAACGCCACGGATTGTGGCTTGACGGGAATGTTAAACCGCAAGGGCAGGAGATCAGGGATTTCAGTGGAATGCGAGGCAAATATGTACACGCACAGACACACGCCTGGCGTACAATGGATTGGTGAAGCCGTGGGTGGATGGTTGCGTAGGACGCACACGCGCGTGCGCTCCGTATGCACTCGCTCCCGGAGCCAGTCTTCCTCGCTGGCTTTTAATTAATGGTAGTACTCGCGTGGGCAAGCGAGGCAATCCGTCCACCTTTTCCTACCGCAGAGCTTTGCATCTGCATCCCCGCGCCCAGTGTCCAACACTCTCCGACACTGTCCGTAGTAACCGCACACCTTCTCTCTCTCTCTCTCTCTCTCTCTCTCTCTCTCTCTCTCTCTCTCTCTCTCTCTCTCTCTCTCTCTCTCTCCGTCTGTTCGACTCGTGGCGCTCTCATCCTTTTGCTGCGCCCGCGTGTCCCTTGGAAGATGAACGGGAGCGTCGCCAATGGGTGGGAGTAGGAGGAGGAGGAGGAGGCAGGCGGGAAAACCGCATTCCTCACCTAGCTCTAATTACTTGGCTTCTGCAGTTTCGAGTGACATAAGGCGCAACACGACGGCTTTCATTCCTGGTACACTGACCGTGATACCGAGATTATGTATTACGAGGGCATGCTCTTAATTACTATTTAAAATTCCTCTCTCAATAGTACCTGATACATACCGGTTCTTTAGTACCACCTAGCAGATCAATCATACCATCGACTATGCGCACGTTAGTGATCTTTTTTTTATTATTATTATTATTAATCTTCAATATACAGTTCAGGGTATGCTTATGTTTTCATTTAAATCGTTTCTGTGACTTTCCATGAGCGCGCGAGCACCCTGTGAGCGTAGTAAAATGTAGATCAGAGTTAAGTCCGTGAGCTAATGTGAAAGTAGAAAGGGTGAGACCGTGGTCGGACTCACTTTGTCAAGTGGAGATTGAGTCCGCAACATGCACGCTTGTTCTAGTTACTCGGTAATCCCTATCTAGCCTCGATTTGCCGACGTCGATCTTAATTTGCTGGTGGTATTCGATCCCCACTCGTTTATCTGTCACTCGATCATTGCTGGCTCGACGCATCGGTCAGTGAAAGTCGTTTGTGGCGCCTGAATCCCACCCGCCGAATAACTCATCATCCAACGATCCTCTACAAGTCTACCTACCAGTTGAAGCTGACAGATCGACAAGGTATGCGATACTCGATGTTTAATCTCTTGGACACAGAGACTGTAGTAACATCATCGAAGCTGGTTGTATGTATCTATAACGCCAAATATAGAAGAGTCTGTCGCTCGGTCAATCATCAAGCTGACGCGCATCGAAAGATTGCTCACTAATTAAATTTAAGCGGAGACTTCGTGCGCAGCGTGCACTCAGGACCAAGAAACAAGAGAGAGAGAGAGAGAGAGAAGTGGTAAGAGTACGCAACGCTTGTTCTTACTCATGTCGTTGGAATGTAGTTCACATTGTTTATACACAGCTTCCTACGTGCACGCATGTAGTTCTGACTGAGCGCGGTGCCGACTGAAAACTTGCCGCACTCTGATCAACCTGAGCAGTCAAGCTACACTTTCATCGACATCGTTCATTCTCACATCGACCGGGGTCATACTCTGCTCCAGTTCGTGCAGAGTCATCGGCTATTAGTTGACTTCCCAGTCAGCTGACGCCCCAGTTCTTTACTACCCAGGCTTCAACTTCCGTGTGATGCGCACTTCGATAATTGCCATTGCAATTCGTAATATCTGCGATGGGCGCGCGGTCGCTTTTCCTGCCTTGCTGCGCGATCGGCGGGGTCGCTGATCGCCAAGAGAATTTGCAGAGACGCAGGTTGAACGGCTGCGAAAGGCATCGAACATCGGGCATTGGGCCCAGAAAAAGAGCGAGCGCTAGAGGGAGAGAGGGAACGAATGGCCGTTCACTTGCGAGAGAGGGAAAGAGAAAAAGAGAGAGAGAGTGAGAAAAGGAGAGATACGTTGGTTCGAACGACGAAAGAGGGCTCGAGGTACGAGTGAAAAGGGTGGGCAGAGGGTAGAGAGGAACGGAAACAACGAACGAAGAAGTAGCAAGTGGAAGAGGAAGAGGAAGAGGAAGAGGGAGAGGCCGGCCCTTGTAATGGCGCGGCAGTTATACCGGTAACCGGTAAGCAAGTAAATGCATCAACGTGCTGCAACGCGAGTCCGCAAGAGGTATGTAAGTACGTTGGGAGGACCAAAGGGAGAGAACGAACAAGAGTCGAATAGACGAGTATTCACTGCACCAACGAAGAAGGATATGTATTTTGGTAAGCTCGCTGGAAGGCAATACATAGAGAGAAGAGAATGCCGACTAAGGCACTCCGATGAAAAGGGAAAGAAGCAAAGGTCTGAAAAGAGAAAGAATGAGAGATTGCACGTTGCACGCGTCTCCTGGAAATGGATCCCATCCATCATCCTTTCGCAGATAGATGCCTTCTTCTCTCCCTCCTTTCTCTTCGTTCGTCCTTCGCCAATTGTCCATTAGACAATTTCGTCGATTATCCCAACGACTTTGTCGAATCGACGGGACACCCCGAAATAGTCAAGTAGAATTTAACTACTTGTCCGGATTCCTTGATATTCGCCTGAAGCTTGCATCATTGCAAAGGTATTTATTGGCAATGAAAGAAATCAAATGTATCAATATGCTCAATTAAGTTTCAATGAGACGTTCTGTTCTATTCAAGCCAACCACGAGTTAGAGCAATACAGGTCAATGAGATCGAATCGGCATCCGGTAAAGTGGACGGCAATGAAAGGAATGGAGATGATGATTGTAATAAAAGCGACGCCAGCATATCTACGAATATAAAAGACAGGATTGTTGAATATAGATTAAATCCATAAGGGAAAGACGGTCTGTGCTAAGCCCGCATCCACGTGAGCAGCTCACGAGGATGGAAAGGAAGTAACGCCGGGAGCGATTCAGTGATTTAAGCCGGTGCGCACGAGTGGACGCGAGTATTGTAAAAGCCCTGCAAAGCATGGCGGACACAAGGCATTCCTGCGGAGTTGAACTACTGGAGTGCTTGGTCCATGGAAATGCCTGGGTGGTGATTCGTGTGACCGGATACCGTTTCCCCATTTGCATACTAGCGTCGTGACGGCGCGCGCGCGCGCGCGCGCATTCATTGTTACTGGGATTGTCAGTGCGTTATATGTCGTAGCGAGGCAATCGTGTCTATTGGCTAGCAAAGATTTCTGATCTCCGATCGTTATATGTACTCGCGATACGGTTACTTCAGGATTCGGTGAGCGGTGACGTTGGCAAATCGAGTGATTGTTACTCGATCGTAACGGCAGTGGCGTTGGCAGCATGATGTGGAAATGTCGGGTCAGCTGGCGATCATGCGAGCCAAGGACTCGTGGGGGCTTTTATAACGAGCTAATTGGTTCAATAAATTTGTTTTCAGTGAGGACGCTGGGCGTAGCGGCGACGACATGAAGCATGCAGCATGCGTGGTAGCGGTGTCACGGCTGCGCGGTCCTGCCTTCAACCCCTGGTGTCCGCCAGCCGCTACCTCGCCGTGCACGCCCTTCCTGGTGACCCCCTGTACTTCGTCGTTGAGGTAACACCCTGCTAACCACCCTTTATATTATTATTTTCCAATCACCTAACTCTACCTTGTGTAGTTCCTTGTAAGGAACCAATGCTTCCAGTAATCGGATCGCCTGAAAGTCAACTTTCTGGGTAATAAACATTTATCACCAAACAGGTCTTGAACTTTTGGAACCTCGACGACTATGTAACATATTACCAATGAGTTGTTCCACAAACCAACCAATAAGAAGTCAGCTTGGCTGAAAAATTACCCTACTCGGTTGCTGATAGCATGAACTGGGAGGCGTCGAGCAAGGTAGCAAGTTGCTAATAATAAAATGCTCTGTATAACAGGCTCAGCAGGCGGTAAGGGGGCTCGTGTTGGGGGGGGGGGGGGGGGAATGATCACCGAGGCCCGGTTCGCTCCTGGTGATGCCTTTCCATTGCAAGTCCAGTAGAGATTATGTACTGGAAGTTACAATCATGCGAATATCTTAACACGGATATGCTCGACCAAAAAGTTATGTACGGAATGGTGAATCCGATTACAAGTTGCAATTAATAAGTTCGATTTTCTACTTGGTATCTTGTTCTATTTTAATCTTAAGGAACTGGATTCCTATATTTTTCATGATATACTTTACTTACTTATTTAATTATCTTCTGAACGTTTGCTTGAACTAACAGTGGCAAGGACTTAGTTAAACTCTTAATAGCTCACGTCACTCTAACATGCAGTTGATATAATTTCACTCGCATAGTAGGAATATCTAGGGTCAGTGAACCAAAGGGGTTCGAATTACTTCTGTGCAAAGTTTTGCAGGGATTTTCTCAAGGATATGAAAATTAAGGCAGATCTATTAGCGGCAGTTGAGTAACGTAGGGAAGGAGAATAATTTCTAATTACGCTTCAGTAACGAGCTCATTACCAAAGACGTATCTTGTTGGCGGGTTGGAAGGATGTGACCTTGCCTATGTGTAGTATAAGAGTAATTTCTCTCATACTTCCCATGGCACACCGGATGTATTCTGCCTCAGATACATAAATGACTTTACCGCTCCTCTTCTTTGCGTTCCTCACGAATTTTTGCACCAACTCATGTTCACTAGTTTCCAGGCAGCGCCATTCCGCCGTTTGCCATACCGGAAGTCGGATATGATGTACCATCTACCATCTTCTATGGGTCTGGACTGCCGTTGCATTTGGGAATATCGTTCGTGTAGGATGCCAACCAAGACTTTCAATGCCAAGGTTTTTGCTTGGCGTACATGTCAGTTTGCTCGTTCGAGCTTTCCACGTGGTCGTTAAACCGAGCAGCACTTGATGGTCTCCACCCGTGTGTAGTATGTGCTTCGGTGCATGATGTACACAGATACCAGCAGCACTTACGTACCTTCTCACACGATAGCATCTACCTAATTATAGCTAAGCTCATTTGTAGCGACGAATCTGGATTCCCGGATGCCAGTTGAAATTCTTCGTTCTGCTTGCATGGCCTCAAGCACCCTGGCGCTCACTACTGTCCTACCACCATGAAATCGTTGATTTCGTTCTATCATAGTTTCATTGATCTTCGACAAATCTACTGATTGCTTTCTCACGATCGCTCTCGTTGAATGTATTAGATGTACGCGAACAGCACCTAGAATACAGGTATCAAGATGTAACAACCTCTATTTATAGTATAAACTTGTTTATAGAGGTAGAATATAATCTAGACTAAATAGGACCAGTTATTTGTTTTTTCGTTTGGTACTTCGTAACACGAAGGGAAGAACTTCGCGGGAAGAATTAATTTTGTTCACTTTTTCTTAAAATTGATCTTGGTTCTATTATATAGAGATGAACACAATATTCAAACAATGTACACTTTCCTCTATGTATATTATAAAGTTAAAGGACACATGTTCTCGAGAAAGTATTGATGACTAAATTTCTTAGATACATGTAGATTAGAGAAGGAAGCTTATGCTAGCGTCTCGGGCGACAAAAGAGTTGAAGCACTAGAGGTGAAGATTACGCTACTCGTTGATAGATGAGAGTATTCCCGTCAATCCGACGATCTTGCAAAAGCATGAGGACAAAATGGCGAAGTGCAAGGGCGATAGGATCGCTCGTAAATCCATGCGGTCGTTCCAGCCGGTACTTTATGGTGGCCCGTAAAGATTCGGTGCGGCCTGCGGGATCAGACCTGCACGAAGGAATGCGCGGACCAACTCGAAATATTCGATACGGGGCGATAAATTGTTCCTCTACGCTCGGTTCGCGCATTCCAACGCGAGCATTTATGAGAGACCTTTCCTTTCGGGCCAACCGTCCGCAGCCGGTCAGCCAACCAACTACCAAGCCTCGGGACCTTAAAACCCCTGGGCCAATTGTAATAACATTCTCGTATCCAACTTACTATGTATGCGTCTGATGACTCCGCGTGCATTCGCGCACTCGCCTCATCCGTGACGTTTGCTCATCGCTCGACCTTTTTCCGCACCACTCGCTACTTTATTGTTTCCCTTTTCCCGTTAGGCGAGAAAAGTATCTCTCTTCTCTGCTCTTGGATGCATGCACGCCACCACCGGATTCACTGATGCCAAGTATTTCCAAGCCCATTTGCGGTTTCACTTCGAGATTGAAGAAATTTTTCAAGTAGACAAGTTCTCCCTGCTCTTACAGAATTCCAACGAACAAGAAGGCAAATTCAGATCGTATTCCTTTCGTCCGATTTTATGTAGTCACGGAAACATTCGCTTTCTTCGATGATCGAATAGTTTCTTTCACCTGTAATCATTGGTAACATTTGTCGATTTATTGCTCCCCTTTTCTACTCGACGCACAGTGATCCTAAACTCTAGCGGAACTTTAAGCGGTTATCTTAGAATAGACGCTGTGAGTCGGCTGACTTTCTAATCATGTGAAATAATGCAGCTTTTATCGGGAGCACGGGAAATTCTTTCGTCCTCAGTCAGGCGGGGCGAGGCTCTTATAGTAACGCCCATCACAATTGCACTGCTTATAATCTTAGTAAATTTATGATAGAACTAAGGCAGTATACCATTATTTTATTCCTAGTCTGTGTATATGTATACTACAGAAATTCCAATATACTTATCCCAGCATTCATAATGTGCCATATGTAGCTCTGGGTTGCCATGCCGCGCCAACTATGCGAGTTCCGAATAGAAATTACTATAGTTCGGAGTTCCCTTTACTTAATAAGTTTCCATGAAAACTGAGCCTGGTATTCTAATGGTTTGATAATTCACCGTTGCCCAACTTTTCTTCATTACTGCATTTCTGACTAATATCAGTGGTAATATAATTCAGACTATGCCACGCGTAGGTCGGCAATGATGTAGTGACAGTAAACAATTATAAGAAATCACTATCCACTTACTTACCCGCAAAGATAATTGATCGCTGGTTTGCCGGTTTTGCTGTTTCGGTGAGTAAGATCACACTTCTTCAATGGCGACATTCATAAAAATGGGCCTCGCTCTATCCACAAAAGAAAGGTTTCAACCAGTATAGATATACCTGGCAGCTTTATTTTTCATCTATCTCACTCGTTAATGGCTCGTTCGAACTTCACGGTTGGTTTGTGGGTGGAATGCTGTTCTTACAGGGAAGAGTCACTTTAGTAATAAGAAGTAGTCCGCAAGAAGTCTGTAGAAACACGACGATTTAAAAAGAATTCAGCAAATCTTAACAACAGCGTTACGATCGATGCCTAATACTAACTGCCGATTATCTCTCTTTTGCGTGACGTGTCAGTTTATCGATCGAGGTTATAAAAAAAACTATTACGCTTGCTTTTGCTTGTAATAGCGAGACATTACGTTGAAAGCGTTGAAAAGCCACTCGACGGATTTCCTATATTTCCTGATAGGCATTCCAGTCAAAGAGAACTTCTCGGCATATCTATAAACGTATAATTAGCTCCTGTAAAATTCTTTTGCTCAAGGATAACGGAAATCCTCTGGATTCCTTGGCGAAGGATAATCAGGCTTTAAGCGCGGATGGGTAAAAAGATTAGCTTATTTGCTTACTAATATACCAAGTACAAACAGCTGTATTACTTTAAACTTTAAATACACGGATTTCTCAATAGTATATTATATTATGGCGTTCTTATTAATTAAGAGAGCCGGAAGAGCGAGTATGCGAATAAGATTGCACCCTTTTTTTTTTAATTGCAGACCAAACAGTCTTGATAGTAACACTTAGTTCTTGCGGGTTTTCTGCGAGGCAGGAAAAGAGTGTATGCGACTAATTAATTGCTACGCTGCGTTATTAAATGGATTTGATCAGAAAGTGGCTGGGTAATGACATGATGGGCGGGGACCTTGAGGATTAATTAATCGTACGAATCGTCCTTTTTTTTTGCCGAACGATCTTGTATACGCCAGCCGCTGGCTATTAGTGCTTGTGGCAACGAGTTCCTTACATGACTCCGATCACATTCCTGGACATTCTTTAATCGATGCTGCGGACAAGGATGGCTATGTCCGATAGTATTCAAGCCGTGCGTACACACATACATAAACGGTGAATGCGGAATGCAGTACGCTTTCACCTCTTTGCAATATTTATACTTCCTCTCATTGTTATTGCTCTTGCGTAGCTCACAAACTTCATGCACGCATTGCCGCACCTATATGTATGACAAATAAACAGATAAGCTGAAAGCAGACTCTACTTTTTATGGTTTATTATACTTTGAAATCTAATTGATGCATATTCACTTCCTGTATTAAAATGTCAGGAGTTTGAGATCTCTGACATAGATATGCAAAGATATATTCGTGCGTTTGCTACCAATTAGCAGATTAGTCACTTGTGTACGTTACTATTGTAGTATTGGTCGACTTAAACGTACAATGGAAGTAAATTAATATATTTTTCTTGATTTGGCCATCTTTTTATTTAGTTAGGAATCTAGCTCGTTCTCAATGGGTTAATATCGTACCATGAAAACGATCCGTAAAACAGGTTCAATCAATGTTTTTTGTCTTCTTATTTAATTACAGGCGAGTAATTACTGATGGTATTTATCGGAAAAAGCATCTCTTAGGAAGTGATTGATTGGCTGCGCTTCCGATTACATGATTTTGCGCTTTCATTCGTATCATACTTCAAGTGTAGACTATTCTTGATTTTGTGTTTTCTTGCTGATTGTTTCAGGCCAAATCGCGAGTGAAGGAGGTGTACGCGCAGACATGCATGCTTCTTGGCCAGCAGGGCATGCGAGACTGCGAACTCTTCGGCCTGGCAATACTTTCGGGTGAGTAAATGTTCATTCTAAGAACAGGTCAGATGCTGCGCTGGTGAAGGCTCGCGAAGTGAGATCTTGTTTTCAGTATTCCATCATTTACGGGGCGAAACATGACTGGTGAACATCGTGATTGACTTGCGGGGTAGAGTGTCCGCTTCAGCCTCGAATTACCACACTTCCTTCCACTTTTTATCTTTCTGCCGAGTATATCTGATTACCGATGCCCATGCGAGTCATTAGGCGTCGTACGATTCTCATGAACCGCTCTAACCGAGCTATGACTACGTGCATCACCTAAGCAGTCGAGCGAATAAACTTGTGGCGAAGAGAATCCTTGAAGCGTTCATGCCAGGGCTACTCGGAGGAAGCTGAGACGGCAATATGAGAGATTACTGGCTCGTTATCCGCTCCAAATGAGGAAAGATGATGTGTCCTGTCGGACACGACAAGCAGTATGGCTCTTGAAAAGCAGTAGGAATGAGGAATGTTAATTGCTGGATTCTATAAGCCGCTGTTGCGCCGAGAGTTAGCTTCACGCGTGCCAGAGCGCTTGCTCAGCCCTTCAACAGTCACGCGTAGGCTTGCACCAGAGTAGATTAAGGTGGTATTCAAAGTGGAGATTCTTAAGGGTATAGTGACACTCTATCGCTGCAAATCCACGGGGTGAGGAAGCCTCTTAAGCGGTGCGTCGAGACTGGGGGATTGCTGGGGTCCGAGGGTTACGCATACCAAAATGTCAGATGATGTGCGATGCGCAAGAATGACACTTATGGTATTCAATTCCCTTGGTATTTCAATCTTTATCGACGAGTGAGACGGAGTAAGTCTCAACACAGTTTGAGTAATCCCTTTAGTTGTAAAGGCTTGTTAAAGAGTATCGAACTCTTAACGGCCCAATCACCTGCTAGGATATATATACTCTGTGGGGCCTTGTCTCGACAAGCGAGTCAGAAAGTCAGACAAAGTTGCATAAACATTAGGCCGAAGAGTCCGGTGCTCTTAACTAATCTCGATCTTTCTGCATACCGGAGTCTTTTTCCTCCTACACTGTCCCTTGAAGGCATCCCCTTCCCTTAAGCGAAATACTCGCGCTGCACTACCCTCGCTCTACTCTGCTTTTCCCCCACTCATGACAAGCCGACTGGTCCGACTGGTACCCCCACTTACGATGCAGGCCCTTCTTGGTCTTGGCTTGGTCCTGCGGTACCCCTCCCTTCTACATTCCAACGGGCCAACCGAGTCCCATCACGGCCAGGCAGAGCTCCTTGCCGCCGCAGCCGCTGCCGGGTTTTGAGCCGCGCGAGCCACTGCATGACAGGAAAAAATCCAACTGAAAACCCAGAATAAGAAGAAAAAGGTCTCTCACACCCCTGCGTAAACGTTTCGTTCTTCCACTCATCTGCATCTCGGTGGCACGTGGATCCTTTTATGTATACTATTCTACATTCTACGGTCTCTTCAATTCTTTTCCTTGTATTTTTATTTCATCTTATTCGTATCTGTTCTGCTTTTCTAATTTTAGGAAAATATAAATAATCTTAGAAAAGCTTATTTCTTACAGTACTGTACTAACCAATCGGATGTATCTCTCGTAGGCTGTTTGATGCCAAGGGACGTAGGATGGTATTCTTTACACATTGTCACCGATAGTCAATCTGAGCTGCCAGGAATAATTCATACGAAGCGTCAAATGTTTTGTGCGTCAATGCGTGGTGAATGTACTTACGTGGCGAGGGTCGAGGTACGCGCTATTCTCCGTGAGAGGGAAAAAGGAAGCAACGGGAAGGACGAAGGACGGAGGGAAGAGATGGAGAAGCTCGAGAAACGTGGGCAGGTTAGAAGAGTAAGGAAGACGAGCCTCACCAGGCGCAAAGAATAGAGGGAGAATCTCGCGTATGTGTAAACGACGGAAGGAAGAAAACGGCTCGACGCAGAGCGAGAGCGAGAGAGAGAGAGAGAAAGAGAGAGGGAGAGAGAGAGTGAGGGGTGGAGTACAGAGACGTGGCGACAAATGAGAAAGATAATGCACTATCCGAGGAACAGGAGGAACCAGGACGCGCTGAGAAAAAAGGGCTGAAGGAAGTGGCATTGGAGTAACGGAGGGGCGTAAAAGAGGGTGTAGAAAGAGAGGAAGACGCCTGGAAGGAAGGAACGAAGAAGAAGAAGAAGAAGGAAGAAGTTCTCTGGAGCGAGAGTGGGAGGAGGGGAGAAAGAATGAGCCCGGGTAAGACGGTAGCCCGGTGATTTGTATGGGGCCTCTCGTATTCCACCTCCCGCCCAAGCACATCTCCACCGCACACCGCACGGCGACTTGCGAGCCAGGAATGTGGAAGGAGGACTCCGAGGACAGGAATCGTCGACGCGGGGCTGAGGCCCCATCACCGTGGAGCGTGCTGGCCCTGGAGGGGTAAGGGCCCCGCGAAAACGAAGACACATCGGGAGAAGAGGAGGCAGAAGAGGAAGAAAGCGAGAAGAGGGGCAAGTCCAACAACGACGACGACGACGACGGCGGCAGCGGCGGCGGCGGTGGCGGCGGTAGGGTGAAGACCCACTGGAGAATGGGCCTTAGCAGGTCCGCTGGATATACTTCGCCGAGGTTGAAGCAGCATCACACAGAGCCCCGACGTCTTTTTCTCTCTCCTTCTCCATTATAATCATCGATTTTTCTTCTCTGGACCTCCTCGTAAATAGCACCTCGTGCACTAATTGTCAAATGTCATTGAGGGACAAGGCGACAAGCCTGCGTTCCTTAACTTCGTTTTTCGAAACCTTCACTTCGCACCATTTGCCATTACCAGTTGCAATTCACAATTCCATCTCCCAACGATGAAGAAGAAATTGCTTGGTGGTAGACGAAGTCCTCGAAAAGTCCTTTTAGCTTATGTTCTTCTTCGTAGTGTCCTGCTCTTGGTCGACCTTCTATCCTGCCTTCCGAGGCTCCTGCGTTGCTTGTGTTTTTCTTGCCTCATTATGCATGCAGCCTCCCTCCTCCGATAATCCTACCTCCTCCCTCCTGGTGTAGCATGTATTCCTCTACACCCTCCTTCCTCCATCTTGCCTCTCTTCGCCCTTGGCTGGGCCATTGCAGCGACAGCGCTAGGGACTCGTGTCCGCGGAGCAAAGGCCCCACATGAATGGGTCATTCATAAAAGGTAATGGCGTTTTATAAATTAAAACGCGTCTTGGTTTGATTTATACCAAGGGCTTGTTGATGAAGCCTCGCGTATCCTGAAGGTAGAGCTGAGGATCAGCACACTCAAAGAGGCGAATAAGAAACAAGAGGGACGACGCGAGAGCCGTTCATGCTGGATTCATTGTATCGCAAGAGCAATTTAAAAGTTTGACAGTTAACCGCATATCCACCCCCTCCAGCCATCACCTTTTTTTCATTTCCTTCTCTGCAGCCGCACCATGTTAAAAGCCTTCACTTCAAGACAGTTACCCACTTTATTGCTCCTATAGCAAATAAAATAGGAATGAAATTCTCCTCTCGATCTGTGCCACTTTATAACTTGACAACCCTTGGCTTCCCCCATTGGCATACTAAATATGCCAGAGGAATTAATCAAACAGCTGTATACGCATGACAGTAGCCGCTCTCCCGACCAACCCTAAATATATTGACCTACTCTACATCAAGGCACAATGGTGTATTGTGTCGACGAAGAAGTTGCACGTGCGCGCGAGAGCGGTGTGCTGCCTCTCTGCAATCTTGTTGCCCGGTGCATTCTCGACTCCCTCCTCTTAGGTTCTCGATTATAAGAAATACATAACCCCTCTACCTAGAAAGATGAACATCCGGTGATATATGATATATATATATATATATGTATATATTTATCCATCGGCAAGGTATGTCGTGTCTATGTGTGAATGAGAGAGAATAGTTGCATTCGCCACCGCCTCGTTCGGCAAGGTTACATTCAGCTGCACATTACATACACAGAGAGGACAGCGTAGTTACTTGGACCGGTAATATGTATACATCGAACACGTGCCATTCGATGATGGGCTGCCGCGGCTAATGTGGAATCTCATCGGGGAGAGTCTCGCCTGATCAGCCTCGCTTTACTTCCACCATGCTTCTCGAGCATTCTGAGCGCTGCTACCTTCGCTCCAGGACCATCAAGGAAGGAGAAAGGAACCCATCGGAGGAGGAAGCATGCCAAGCGTGCTTCGGACCTCGGTGGATTCGGAAAGTTATTCTTGGTAAAGAAAAAAGGCCGCCGTCCACTCGAATCTCAGTCATGAGAGCAGCTCGGCCATTCATTGTCGAGAATCGACGTGTTCAATGGCATAATGGCGGCTTGCCTTTTGTAGTACGGCCAATTTGACTGGCATTAAGAGCAGGGCCGGATGTACAAAGCCGCACACCATGCTCCAAGTGATTAAATCTTTGATGAATATTTAATAGGAAGCTGCAAGATGTGTCAGCAAGATATTCCCTATAATCCTATCATTCATCGGCTTATCCTGAATTCTATAGTCAGATTTGAAAATTAAAAGATTCTCTTTTCAACGATGGTTCAAAGGGAACTGACGTTATTGAATATTTCTTCTCAGCAATATAAATTTTATAACAAATTACAGTCGCATAAATAGGATGGATCTGAGAAAAGAAATTCAAGACGATAACAAGAGCGCCAGTGGAAAGAGTCGCGAAAAGTCTGAAATCACATTTTGTCTCGGTACTTCTGGCTGTCTTTTTTGTATCTTTATGGGAGCATGAGAGAAAGAAAAAGCGTTCCGACTAGGTTCCGGCTGGGTGTGGCGGTGCAAGAAGAGAGCTGCAGGAGAAAGGTGGAAAAGGAGAAAGAAGAGAGTAGTTGGGCATCGGACAAAGAGGATTGAGATGATCATAGGAGAGGTAGAAAGAGAGACTACCGACACGAAATCTGGCTTGCTGCGTGATTCGAGGGAATCAGCAATGGGATATGGTGGAGCCAGGCCCAAGCCAGGCCATGGTCCCCATGGGCCTGACGGCTGGTTACACGAGGGCCGAGGCTAGCCCTCGGGCAACATTCCCCGATAATGGTCGGGTTATACCTCGGGTAACACAGGTGCCCTCCACTCAGAAGGGAGTGAGTGAAAGGGGAGAAGAACACCACCGTCCTGACTTACGGCTTCCTCGATCCTAGCAGCCTGAAATACATCTGTCTGTCTATTCCGTTTTGATTGTTCGCTTTGATTTTGAGTATCGAAGCGAGGACAAACCAGGTTTGCCATACGCTGAACCCACTTGATCCATCACCTTTCTTATTCAAAATTCAAGAAAGAAGGAAAAAATGTATTGTTCCACAAAGTGGTATGAAAACGAAAGATAAGGGTGAAAAGTACATTTCTGCGAGATTTTGTTTATTTTGTTTAGAGAAGACAAGATTTTGAAAATGTCTCTTGCATACTTCCATACATCATTGCTATTTCACTGTTCAACGATGCTACTGACTTCTTGACCAGAGGGAATACGATGTTCCGACCTTCTTAGGTCGCCATCTCTGCGAGCCCTCGCTCAGTTTCTCCTCTCTTCTCTTGTCCGTTGCATTCGCCTACTCTCGGTTCGGGCTCATCTTTCTTCCCGTTCAGCTCCTCCTCTCGCATTCCCCCGGCTGGCCGACTGGCCGGCGCGGCGCGGCGCGGCGTGGCGTGGCGTGGTGTGGCGCGGTGCGGCACGGCACGGCACGGCGTGTCGCTGCTCCTCTTCTGTTCCGTGCACGAGTCCGCCTCGCGTTGAGAAGGAAGGCAGAAGGGACGTCGGCGAAGGCCCAGAACCTGGGTCTCCTCGGCGCAGAGAGTGCATTACATCCCCCCGGCTCTTTCTTCTTTCATCCTTGGCTGGCTCCACTGCGGAATGTGGCTTGATCCGCTCATTCGTGTCTGAAAGGCAACACGGCACACACGTTCCACCGAAGCCGTCGACGAGCCGGACGCCGGACGCCGGACGGCTGGCTCGGCTCGGCTCCCCGTATATCTCGGCCAAATCGAAATATGCTAAATACAGGGTGTCCCAGAATCCGCTACTTCTACCTTCCAGAGAGAAGGAAAGAGGAAAAGAGAGAACTAACACACCAATGGAAGGTGGGATGCGCGTGGGTTAGAGTCAGGGAGACAGAGGGAAAGAAAGAGTGAAGAAGAATCAAGGTGCGGCTTTTTAACCCTGTACGGACGAGTCTAGTCAAAGCAACTGGCTCTATCAATATAGTTCAATATCTAATTATAAATAATGTCATGATATAACATAGATAACATAGAGAGTGAAAGTAAATGTAGACGAAGTTATAGTCGACTTCTTCCGCAAGTAAAGTTTTATTGAGAAGATAGGGTAGACGCTTTACCTGTAACCCGTAATGATGTCGAACCTTATACACGTGAAATGAATAAGTAAGTAGCACGCAAGCGTACGAATGATTTAATTCTCTTCCGTTGCGGTAACATCGTAATAACATATTTTATTTTTGGTATCACCAATAATGATAGTTCATCCGGTAATAATACAAGTAGTAGGAAATCCTTGCTTTCAGATAACTTCCATCTCCCTTATACATCATACGTTATATGCTTGCCGCGCATTCTCCGAGGCACACACTACGAAAGGGAAAGTATCGTCACGATTGGCAGCGCGATTCCAGTCTGCTTCACGAGGCCTTTTTTCTTCGAAGGGAATGGCAACCTTTCAACGATTTCCTCAATTCTTGGTGTTCCTTCATTCCTGTCGTTGCAATTTACATTTATATCTTTTTTGACTTGAGTTACTGCCATTAGGACCACACAGTGCATAATTTTGCGACCATTTGAGAATGCGAGAATGATTTAAATTTTAAGAAGGAAAGATCTTGTTTGCGAATTGCGAATTATAAACTACTAAAGAAAAACTGTTTAGAATAACGATGTGGCTGGTTGTTGGTTCGAGTTTGAGATCGAGTTCCAATTCGAAAAACGCGTCACGTTGTCGCGTTGCGTGGCTCTTGGTTCTGGATTCTGGGCTCTGGGCCCCGGGTGTCTGGACCCATGTGGGCAGGACAGGTTTCGGGGCCCGCTCATTCACCAACATCTCCTCGCCAACAAGCTCTTTCATTGTTTCGCTCGTTTAGAGGTAAGTTTGGCAGTTCGGAGTCCATCAGCTGAGCTAAATGTTGAGCGAGGAGAGCATGAGTTCCTTTTTCGCCAGGACCAAATCGGGCCTATGTATACTCGTCCCTTTTACAGGCCCATTTTCGCCAGAGTCAACTTCTCAATTCATCGAAGGTCCGACTATACATATTGAAGTTGCAGTGGTGCCGGGAAGACTCGATTCATTCGTTCAAGCACAATCTCATAGAGCATTCCTCCTTCTGTTCCAGACGGCGAATACCTCTTCGTGGATCCCGAGAATAAGCTAAGCAAATACGCACCGAAGAACTGGCGGAGCTCGCATACATACGTAAGTATTCAAAGTATCATGACTTTCCGACATACACTATTTGACTCGAGGTGAATAGCAATATTGTGAAGCGCGTGGAATTTCCAAGTATTCCCTTCTTTGGAACAGCTGAATGACTGTTGCGGTCAAATGTAACACGAGGACAGGTAAATTATACGATAACTCGATTGTCGCCTGGCTTGCCAGCGTGATCTGCCTACTTAAGGAATTCCCACATGTGTATCGCACGTGCCGTCAGGTAAATACAAGACGAACTAATCAATGCAAACATTACACGATTGATTCATTTAATAGTATTCCAATTGACAGAAAGGAACTTTTATACTAAACAATACTTTAGCAAGGAGTTTTCAATGCTGAATACACAAAGCATAAGGATGACAAGGTTGCAAAAAGCTAGAACAGACGAGTGGGATTCTTCTCTGAATGACGATGCGTGGAAGTGTAAAAGCGCGGACGTCTTGAATGCGAACGGTACGCATTCCACGCGTGAAGTTAAGAAAAAGAGAAGATTTGAGAGCGGAAGAAGAGAGGTTGGTTCGCCGCGAGGGTAGAGTGAGAAAGCGAATTCTGTAGTAGAAGGAGTTGGCTCTTCTGCCAAATTAGCATTTCCATCGGTGAGTGGTGGATGGAGCCAAGGCGCACACTCTGCTTTTGCCCGGAGGGTAGTGCTAAACGAGCGTACACCGGCAGCTCGCTTTAAGACGGGTAGCCTTGCAATATAGTATGTGCTTTAAGGATTTCTCATCGCCACTAGCGTCGGATACCGTTCTTCTTTTAAATTGGTCCAAAACCCTTAACATACAATACAATTTCCATCCAGTTCCATACTACTATTACACAAAACAACTCTTTGTCTCCTTTTCTCACCGCAATGGCTTCGTATTCAGCTTGATCCTTCTCTCTTTATCCCACTACATTACATACTTCACCGGGGATTAGAATGCGACTCGACCTCAATCGTCACTACGAGTACCTGCTTACAGGTTCATCTAAATAGAGCCGCGTTCCTCTCAACTTATATTGAGCAGTGTCAGTGCTATTTTGACCGAGTAATTCCTTCGGGTTTCATCGACAGAGACTTTCCTACTGTGAGGCTTATACAACTGACTCTAAGAATTGTGTGAACAAGTCGAGATAAAATGTATATTACTGTTAGTGGTATTGTCGCAGTTGGTGGTGAAGATTTGCCGGCGAAATTACTCGGCTCTTAGCTCCTGTGCTGCAGGAAACGGGCCCAGTCGAGTTGGGGCCAGTGAGCGAGGGACAGAACGAGAGAAGGGTGAGAGAGGGAGAAAGAGATGGAGCCTGCCACCCGACGCGATATCTTTGTATCTGGCCCGAACACCCGGACCCCCGTTTCGCTAATGACGGTCCACACCAATAACCAATAAATACTGCTCGGGTAAAACCGGGCTACCGGACTACGTGCTTATCTCCGAGGAATATCGGCCGCGAGGATTTTCAGCGAGCGAGCCAACGTACGCGAGAGAGCCTCTCCGCTATTAAAACTGGGCCCCCTTTCCTCTCTTCGTACTCTGCAACCTGCTCCTCCTTCCCCTCTCTCTTTCTTGCTGGTCCCAACGTCTGCTCCTTGGGACTGAGACCCAAGTCCCAAAGAGCGGCGCAGCCACGACACCCAGAAAGGCGAAACACCATTCCAAGAATGACGCGTCTTCCTTCTATCATCCTGTCATCTCATCTCTTCAATGAAGTCTCGTCAGTAGTCTTACACATTGTAGCACATATGTGTGTATGTAAATGTGTGCTTCGGTACTTTCGCCAGTCAGCTTGTTTACTTCCTTACTTATGCGTAAACGTCGTTGGAATGTCTCGTTTAACTTCACCGTTCTCCAGTCTATGCTCCATATGCAACGCTCTCGATTTCCATAACGACTACTCTCATCTAATAGAGTAGCTTGTAAATGTGCAAATTAGCTCGGTCTAAACGCATCTTGTTCGCATCACTCTGTTAACGAGGATTTTCATGAACTTTATGAAAGGACTGCACTCTTGACATAAATTAGTCTTAAATCACTCTTCAGCGAAGTATTACGATTTGGCGAGCAGCCAAGTAATTAAAGCGTGCGACGAGAATGATCTCGAACTTGTTATGTGGTATAACGCAATCCACTAGCACTGATCGGAATGGCGTGCGGAGATGCAAGTAGGCGAGCGCCGCGTCGCCGTTTCCACGGAGCAGGACTTGGACCGCAATGCGGTCACTGAAGCGGCGCCAAGTGACGCCAGTGATTAACATTGGTATGATGTCATTAATATCGATCTCAAATACTAATCTTCAATCTTGAAAATCCATCACGACGCTTTGTATGATTTTTTCATTATTGTATCATAATACGATCGCACACGTATACATTCGTGTATTCAGTTATCCAAAAATACGAGAATCACTAATTGAGATCAGAGTACACCTGCTATTATTAACAGCTGGTGTTCCACGTGTATAAAAAATTAGTATAAGCACATAGGTTTGCATCAGACAGAAATACGGCTTTGCCTCTTGTATCTGGTTTGGACTCTCGATTTTAGCGGCGAAGACAGCCCCGAGCAATTGTGCGGCAGAAAGAAGACAAGGAAGCAGGAACAGTCGTTTGGAGGGGAACGCAGAGCGGCGTGGAATACGATACGCACAGCCAAACGCTCCTTAAGGCAGAGAAAGAGAGAAAGAGAAAGAGAGGCGGATTAATATTTATGATTTGTAAAATATGCGGATGGGCCCGACAGTATAATTTGCTGGGTTGTGACCGGAGGGTCTAGGTCTAGACGCAGTGGTCTGGGCAGCCCTTCCCGGTTTAATTTTCGGCTACCGAATTTGGAGTGGACTTCATTATTGGTCTCCCAGTCTCCCTTCCCTCGATGACCTTCGCCGTCCTCCTCTACTCGCTTCTCTTCCTGCTTCTGTCCAGTCTTTCTGCCTTTCTACGTCGGATGATGTATCGTGTATTGTGCTTACCTTTCGGACATTCAGCCCCTGCCGACTACCGTCAGCCTCATTTCTTTTAATGAAACCCTCCGAGAACCTTCTTGATAGATGCGCCCCAGAGAAATATAGTGTGGAATTCTTGGTAGAGACCTATAATGCCTCGAGATATTAGATAAAATCGTGAAATCCTCGAGTTTCGTCCAATAGTTTCCTCTCAGACTCTTCTCGATCGAACACCTTCTTGTTTCTACATTCAGGAGTGGAATATTGCATTAAGATTGGCTTCTTATCACGCATTTTCTAAAAATTAAGTGGAGATTCGATAACAGAAATCGTTTAACTCGATTAAACGTAGAATCGAACTGTGTTTTGATAGCCGAAAATTCTCGACATTGCTTTCTTGATGTGCCGGATGAAGAGTCCTACAATTGGACAGACTCTTCGAGATGAGAGGGTACATCCTGTCAAATGCACTCCAGATTCTTTAGTACAGCGAGCTACTGTGCTTCGTCGTGGCTGCGTGGGTCGAAAGAGACGTGGGTGTATTCAGAGTTTGGCGCTTTCGCCCACGTTTCTAGTTTTTCTGGCGTCGCAGTAGCCAGCGAGGATGCAGAATATCCAAGTCAACGTTTGCAAATATAATATGTACATTGCAAGAGTGTCATGGAAGGGATGTAAATGAAGACTTCTTTAAACGTGATTTATTTTGCTTTGTCGACGTTTACATGTATCCCACACAATCGTTAATACCTTCAGTACGACAATCGTACTACCAATCGGACGAGGATCAACAAATCCAATTGTATAATGAGCCTTTGTCTGTTTTAGTTGACCAATATATCTCTAGTTACTTACTCATAACTCTATAAAGAATAGTTCGCTAGCTAGAACAATCCATTGTCTTGAGCGACGAACATCCTTCCTAAGCAATTGAACATCCAATATCCAATGATGAAGATTCTTGACAATACCATTGTCCAGGAAGAATCAATGAAAACGATATGATGAGTCTTTTCGTCTTTTGTTTGCAGGGTTTGGATAGCAGTGGCCGTCCGGCGTTCGTGCTTTACTTTCGCGTCCGTTATTACGTCGATACACCATTACTCTTGAGGTAAGTGATCACCGATGCTTTACTGTCAATAATTAAATCTGCCACATCCAGCGGCCGCACCTGTTTCCGAATGTTCTTATAGGAACAATTGCAAGGCGTCGTGTGCGTACCATTCATTCCTATCTTTCTGTCACTCTCTCTCTCTCTCTGTTTCTCCTTTTCATATTATTAATATAAATAAATCGGAAAGCGGTGCAATTAATCGTCGCGCGCGTATAAAAATTCCGGTAGCAGAGCCATTCGCCGCCGCTGACAAATTATTCACTGGATGGAGGTTGGAGCCCTCGGCTGATCGTTCGCGCTCCTTCTCTCATTCTTTCTTTCTCCATTGGACGAGGGCGCAGTCTGGTGGCTGGAAGCTCTCCTTCTCCTCCGGGCAGATAGCCTAAATTAGCCGAAAGCGGCCGAGCTGTCCAACGAGGGGGCCAAATGGATTGCAGGATTAATCGGAGTAATTAGCGTTCCAGTTGAAATATTCCCGCTCTCTGCCACTGTAGGCCGACGGAACTCTGCCGAATAAGCCTCTGGCTACCGCAACCACTGCGCAGCCTCCTCAACCCTTTTTTAGCCCTTTTTCGTAGGCGCGCTCTACCGCCATTACAAAAGTTAGCTTGGTTATGTTGCCAAGGATCCCATCGAGAGCAAACGGATAAAGTTTGGTCGATTATACTTTCTCTGTACATACATATCCTGCGAATGAAAATAGCCAAAGATAATATGGAAAGAAAGAAGGCAGAGGACAGAACGGTGGTTAGGAAAAGTTTGAGAAAGATGGTGCGACAGCTGGGCCAAGGTCGAGTGAGTGGCTCCCCAAATGGGGCTGTCGTTTTGGTTGAAGTAATAAAGGGTGAAGAGGGGGTCGCCTGCTCGATCCCTCCCTCGTGAAACGAAAATGCCAGGCTCTCTTGACCGGTAGCTAAGTGCTACCTACTCTTATAATTATAAATTATTACGTGAGGCGTGATAGATAGACTATACGGATTAAATGAAAGGCATACGTCCCGTAATTATAGCAAGCCGTGGGGTTGCTTTCTGATTTCTACTTAATACCCATGATTTATATCGGGCGGCGCGTATTCGCCGTACGTCCACCACGCCGACGAAGGTTTAATTCGTGGAGGGAAGTCCACCTCTGCCGATGCTTGCCCGATTCTCTGTACCTTCTCATCCTCGAACGACCGACCTTGCCTAATGACGGACTAGCCCTCGACGTCAGTTGACTCCATTTAATCGAATCGGGGCCCTCTTTCTTATCTAGTTCTACCATCTAGGGCGCGTCAAGCAGTAGTTACCTTTTCGCCGGCAAGTTTTATTAAAATGTAAATCGCGTCTTTTAGCCTCCAGCATCGACCTTCATTATTAGCATAGGCGTATTGGTTCATAGAAATCTCGCGCGATCTCATTGGTTAATTCACGCCGATTAGATACTTGGAACGTTCAGCAATATATACGCCAGTTAAATGACGTTCCACGGTTGTTTTTTATAACGGGTAGTGTGGCGAATTGCATCGCGCTGATGCGATATGCATAATTAACAATAATACTTTACCATTTCCGTGTGATATGCTTTTCATGGTCGACGTTCTTCTTTCAAAACTCTACTAGATATAAATTTCATTTCCTTCAGTTACTCGGTATAAGTTAAAAATCGCTTGCAAAAGCTATCTTCCTATAGAAAATAGAGTATCTGTAATTAGAGTAATATACTCGATATAAGTGCATAATGGACTATATGATTTCAGCGATGAGACGACGCGTCATCACTACTACCTGCAACTGCGGGACAACGTTGTCAGGCATGGCGGCGGGGTGGAAAGCCTGCACCCTCACCATCCCTTATACGAGCCTTCGATCGTCACACCGTTGCTCACTCTTGCGGGTCTCGCTCTCCAAGCAGATCTTGGCGACTACTCCGAGGAGCGACACAGGCCACACGCAGGATCCGTGGGCTACTGTAAACCCACGGATTACCTTCCGCCTCACGTAAGTCGAATTTACGACGAGGCCCGCATACCTTGGAACCTCGATGCTACGAATCACAATTAATCCTCGGATTCACGACGAAAATAGCATGGCATCAGTGCCTTCTCGACGAAGCACGACGGTTGTGCCAATGCACTTTATGAATTAGATCATTTTCCATCGAAACCGGACCGTGATGCAATTCTGGTATCCCATTGCTTGAACTCCATGATTACAGTTTATAGAGTTAACAGAGTTAACAGAGCTAGCCCCGTATGGATTGGCTGATTTCGGAGACACCCGCTATACTCACTGCTTAGAGTAACAAGAAATGTTGTAAAATAACTTCGGCATCATTGAGATGTAAGGGAGATGAATAATAAGTGTATGATATTCTTGTGGACAGATGTGCTTGGAGCCGAATGTGCTCTCAGTGCTCGCGGCCCAGCACAGAGACAATCGGGGATTGTCAAGGGAGGAGGCAGAATTACAATACATCCGAGAGGCGGTGCTGTTGGAGGCGCCGCTCAACGCTCACCTGTATCGGCTACGGCGAAGTAAAAACGAGGCCGGTCCAGGGCGCATACTCCTCGCGATTTGTGCTCGCGGAGTGCGAGTCTACACCGAGGAAGAGACGCCAAGGGTTTTCGCCTGGAACAACATTGGCAAGCTCTGCTTCGACGTTAGTTTTCCACTTTTTCACTTTTTCGATTCCTGCGGTAGCCCGTCGAAGCGATAGAATTCATGATAATTCTTATTATTGCGTAGCGTAAGAAGTTCGAAATTCGAGCGGTCGATCAGCCGGACAAGCTTACCCTCTACAGCGGCTGCGATGACAAAAGCAAGCTCCTCTTGGGCCTGTGCCGCGACACCCATCAGTTCTCCATGGCTATAGCACCAAGAGTCATTGAGGCAAAGAGGCGAGAAGAAGAAGGTAAGAAATCCACTTCATTGACAATGTTGTATACCAATCTTGACATGTAACAATACTAATATTTGTCTGCTTTGATTGTTTACAGAGAGAAAGGTTCTGCGAGATTGTTACATGTATCCTGCACGTTGTAAGCTAAGTTTGACAGGACGCGGGGGTCGCGGTGACCAGAGGATTTCTGTCATCTCTAGTACGTCGTCCAATACGACCTCAGGGATTGTTAGCGATCGTGTGCATAGTGAAGATGAACCGGATACTGCACCTGCTTCCACAGAGTGCTTGCCTCGTCTCACCGAGAGTGCTCCGCATTCCAGTATACAATGTGGAGTAGTGAACGGTGGAGATGCGGAGGTGGAGGAACATTCCATGCCATCTTCTCCAGTTTCTGCTGTTGACGGTACGCACACCTTACTGGAAAAGAATAGTTTTAGTTCTAGACAAATAAAATAGATAATATAATAATACTGAACGTATTGATCATGGTTTGGATAGGATGCGATTGTTTATGTCATCAATTTCTAAAGAAAGATTATTCTTTGACTATCCAAGTGGATAATGAAAGAAGAGTACAATGTGATTGTAGGCCGATTTTCAGTAGTCGATGGTGCTGATACCACTATGGCCACAGCAGCTCTTCGATTGACGTCAAGTGCAGCAACCGCGGCAGAAGGCTCGCAATGCAGCAGCAGCTGTAGCACTGTTGTAGTGAATGCACCTGCGGGTGGACCGCCCCGAATGCGCCGCACCTCAGCAACATCAAGCCTGGAACTTGGCTATTCACACACGGCACAGAATTCAGCTGTTTCCTCGGAGACGGCCAGTTTTCCTGGCGCTATTTACGACAGGTGTAAAAAGGCTGGAAAATATGCAGGTATGTATTATGCGAAGATACAAATTTCAATCAAATTATGCTTGCATTTATTGATTTTTTATCTGATTATAAATGGATGACTATAATCCTTATTCCAGGGACAGACATTGCTAGCGAGACTAGCGGTGTGTATACCTTGAGGAGCAGCGAGATGCAAGACGAAAGGATCGGTGATTTATATTCACCAACTGGCGATGCAAATGAATCTTCAGCTGCTAGTGATGTGTGTGCTTTAAGTTCCGTCCAATCCACCACTGACGAGGCTTCTGTAACTTCTGGTTTTTACACTATACACAGTGGTCTTAGATCTGAAACAAGCGACGTGTATACCGAAGATGCTAGTGCAGAAGACCAAGAACCAATTTACAGCGTTTGTAAAGGAGATGACGATGTCACAAATAGTGTATGTGCTGTGACAGGAGTTTCTCTGGACCAACCCTTGGAAGATTCTCGGTCGCGCAGTAATAGTATTCTCAGTGCAGGAAGCTTTCGAGGTGATGGCAGCGATCCTTCGAGTGTAGGGCCGCTCCTGTCAGCTGACGAGCTTTCCGATCTGATAGTGGGACGTTACCCACCACGCAAGACCATCAGTAATTCAATGGACTCCGATTGTGATTACGTTACCATGCCTCCACCGCCGCCTCCGCCTAGGAGTGACAGTGACCGGCAACTTCCACCACCACCCCCGTATCCAGTCACCATGAATTATGCTACCATCAATTCCTCGAGGCCGCCTAAAATACCGGAAATCGAACGAGAACCGCCACCTCCACCGCCGTATAACGCGACACGCGTGGACTTCGTGCCTTTGCCGCCTAGAAGAACCGACCCACCTCCGCCACCTCCGTATACAACTCCCAGAGAAAGAATTTTGATTCCACCACCGACACCACCGCGAAATGATGCTATTATGCCCCGAGAACCGCCTCCGCCACCACCTTACCCTGAAGTGCCGGAAGTTACGCGACAGGAAGCAATCTCTACGTTGTATCCAAGTGCAGGCGACGAAATAGTCTCAAGATTGGCTTGTACAAAAATACAGAACAGTCTTGCGACTAGTAAGGCAAGTGTTGGATTGATATCTTCCAAGGCATCAGCATCACCTTTGACGGCTGTAGACATCTCAACAGTCGCTCCAAAGCCGCCGCCTCGAATTCAGCCCCCCACTTATCCTGGAGATAAGATGAAGCCAACACCTGTACACGCACCAGTTGCGGCATTAGTCGTTGGACCAAACAATTATTTGGATGTACACGCTTCGCGTGGACCGCCAGTTCTACTACCATACTTAACACCGCCACCACCTCCACCACCACCACCTCCTCCTATGGTTCATCCAAGACAACCTCCACCTCCACCACCCAGTTTGGCAACCGTCTACACGAGTCAAGTGGCCAGATCTCAAATAGAGCAGTACAAGCAGCAGCTTTACTCGGATGTCGATTACGTCATGTTCCCTTTGAAAGATCCTGCTGTGTCAAAGCAGGAATATATTGATGCGAAGCAGGGATCACTCTTAGCCGCCATGGCTGCCTATCCTCCACCGCCATATCCTACTTTCAATAATAAATCGTCAGTCATGTATCGCAGTACTCCTTATCTTCCTGGCTCCTCCTTTTCATCCCCTTCAAAATATGCATCTAACCAAAATTTAAGTACGAGCGACACAAGTTCAAGCAACTATTTGCTACATAGCAATTTGAGTAGCCACTATGCTGCTAGTACTAGTTCACTGTATAGTGGAGCAACTTGTTCGTCCACGGGCAGTCAAAGCCTGAGACGTGAACCACCTGCACCAAGTCATCCTCATACTCTTCATACCTTTTCAAGAACCAGAAGCGATGAAAACATTTTGAAGTGCTTTGATTCACCAGTCAGCATGAAGATGCAATCACTGCCTCAGTTGAAACATCGAAGACTGCCGCCACCACCACCGCCGCCCCCCTACGAAATACAGGTACATTTATCCTCCACTAACTCCTTGTGATTAAATCCACATTCCTGATAATAAAAAAGATAGTCGCTACACTTCTTCGTAATTATGATGCAGAGTTTGGAGAAGAGTCAGCCTCTGCCATCAGCATCTGCATCTTCAACATCTATTTCGCAGAAGAAAAGTCCTAAAACAGCCATTACTTCAACGACCACCACTTCCGAGGAGTGTGAAGAGGGGAAAGAAGATGGATTGCTGGATATCCGGACTCTCCGGGAAAAAAGCCGCAACCTGGACTTACCTCTCATATCGGCACTGTGCAATGACCGATATTTACTCAAGCAAACCAAGGCTTTTGTATTGCCAAAACACCCAGCCGAATCGACATCCTCAACTTCCGCGAGAAATAGCACGAGAAACACTAATGGGGCAACATCAAGTAGAAATAAATATCCAGTAAGCGGTCTGTCAACGACACAAATCTCGAAACCGCCGAGGAAGCCATCGGCTAGTACGCACAAACACCCAGCCGAAGTAAAGGGCACTGCGTACAAAGTAACTAATTCCACGGGCGTTTCGTCAGCGAAGAAGGACGCCACGAGAGCCTCGCATTCGTAGAAGAGACAGTCAAAATGTTGAGTGACCGAATATAATTTTTAAGATTTAGAATTTTATACCTCGACAAACAAGTACATTCCAGGTCTAGCAAATGATCGTGTGTTATGCCTCGCCGCTGGATATGCATAAGTAACGGCGAGAAGAGCCTGACAATACGTACTTAAATATCGTTTCTACAGACCGTGCTTCTTCAACTCAGGGTGCCATTTTATTCTTTATTACTTTTCCACACGTCATTAATACTCAAAATGTCCGAACAAGCTTTAGATAAGATTTCCTCTTTTTAAATAATCAAACCCGTCAAAAATAGGAATCGCTCGTAAGAATAGTGAGCGGCGATCGTCCATTATGTTTATCATCCTTCATCTCATGGTTTGTCTATCTGTTTTCGTCTCCATGATCGTATTTTCCAATGAATGGCTTTCGTAGGATAGTATATACTCCGATGATAAAGTGTCTGTTATTTTTGCTCAAGTAAGCTGTAGGCGCGATGGAAAATTTGAACGTTACCCGATAACTCTTGGTAGCGTGAATAAACTGCATGCTCTCGACGTTCTGTATGTTGCAGAAAAGAAAGCGATTCCACTAGATACTAATTATACCTTTACATTTTTGCTCCGTGACAAAACAGACATGACGACTGTTGCACATAGGAAAGTAATCTCTTTCCACCGATGTCTGTAGGGCTAATATTTATTTTGAAAACTCTAATCTCTGTCTCGGTTTTGAATATCTCAACCAACGTTTTTCTAATACCTTCCTATGAAAGCAAGACTTTTAAATAAGTGCGCGCGTACGATACTCTTAGTGTAGTAGTCCCCGTTGGCAATGCAGAGCATAATCGATCCTTTCTTCCTATTGAGCGTTTGATCATGTATCAAACACGTTAGGGCCAATGCGCTCACTAGGGGAAATGCACAACAGAGATACTGCACTACAGAATGCGTACTGGAAACGTGTGCTTTATGTGTCGAGCGAATCACATGTCTTAAGGGCTCCCAATAATCGCGGATCTTTGCACACATTAATCATAGTTCGTACCGTAATGGGTAATGATTTAGTTCTAACTTTGATTTATATCGAGTAATGCCTAGATAATATTGTCACTCCATGACCCACGTCTGTACATAGTATTGCGTGAAAAAATTATAGAACGATAGTGTCGATAGAGTAAATCATGTGTAAAACCCCATGTATGATCTACCACGCGCCACCTCAGCTACAAATAATAAACTCTTTTTTTATAATGACTATTGTAATAAAAAAAACCCTCTCCACACTCATAATACTTGTCAACGACGATTCCTACTTCTATAGATTGTAAGTGGTATATACGTCATCGTGCCGTTTACAAAAATGAACGTAACACTGATAGATATCCCATTGAAGTCTTCAACACCTAGAAACAATATCCTTGTTTATTTCATCGAGTGTAATATACTATTATAATGAATATACGAACATCAGTCATAGTGCTAAGACGAAATATCGCGAATTTTCCGGCAGTCAGGCAAAGAGGTTTCTGCGTCCTTGCGATGCAGAATATAACACACTGTGCATTCTCAATCCGCATGTCATACCATTTGCAATCGTAAAAGGCTTCGCAAACTTTTGTACTCTGGAAGCATCAAATGAGAAATTTATAAAATATTGTAATTATCCTGTGAAGATAATATTTTCTTGCAATAAATATCTTACCTCAGTAACGAGTGCTTCTCCTACGAAGCAATGAATATACAGTACAGTCAAAAGCAGTAATTGAAACACTATATATCTTACCAGTATTGCTCCACTTCCACTATCAAGACTCTTTGGGTGGCATAAGTAAAGTGAGTTGTATTTTCAATAGTTAGAACATTAATGCCCAACATTCAAATGAAGGTTCTAATAATTCAAGCATCTCACCGTTAGAAGTTGATAGCCGACTGTACAGATGAGCGCGGTACCAGCGAGAATGTGACAAAGTAATATTACGCTAAATGCTTGATCCACCATCATCCCCATTCTACAAATTCGTATAAAACAATAATAATAATAACTATAAGAAAAATGCTATCATAATCTCACCTTAGCAATCTCATATGCATTTTAATTAGGCCGCGAATTTCCTCCTGGCACTTGCTCGGGTCGACGTCTATTTGATTAATTCTCTGAGCAAGTATCGACATTTGTCCACAGATGTGAAATACCAGGGTGACCATCACAGAATCAGATGCACTGTGAGAAAAGCTTGCAACGAATGGGAAAGGTAGAAACATCGCATACGTCATCACATAAGTCCGCATATCCTCGACAGGATACAATACACGAAATCGATACGGCAGAATATAGAGGATTTGAGTTACATTCTCGCTCACAGTCAGTTCCGGTAAACCTGCTTTGACACGAGTACTAATAAAGAATGTAGAGTGTGATAAAGATAAAAACTCACCTGATTGCAATTGGTTGAGTATCGGCGTAAAGAAATACGACACGGCCGTAAAAATGATGAATCCCAAAAACATTTTGATAAAGAGTCTTGCTCGATCGGTATACGTAGTAAAGATTTTCCATTCCTCGGCTGTCCGGTAGCAACTGGTGTCGAAGTCTTTACTCGCTTCCGTAATGAGTTCCACCAGTTCATCATTGTAAAGGCGTAGCATGCATAGTTTCACGAATATCTCCGAGAACGCGATATTCTCCGTGAGATTCAAGACGACATGTTCTAAGTCATTGAGGTAAGGGAAGAGGTCCAGATACTCGAGAACGATGCAACAGCCGAAGTATCCGAAGCACAGGTAGAATAGAATGTTAAATCGCGCATGGGGCCAAAGACCCAAGCACTTCAGTATAAAGCGACTCCATCGCATGGTTTTAGCGGCGCGTTTCAAGTCTTGTTGGTTCTAATATTTCATACAATTGCACGATTATTTCTAGATTCTCAGAGGAAAAGTTCTCGATGGCGGATGGCCGATATTTCTCAAGGAATAATGCTTGCGGGCTTACTTGCATCGTTCGGTGTCTTTCCGAGTCGGCGGTAGACTGTGAACAAAAGTAGGACTAGTTTTTCTTCATGTCCGTTCTATTCACTAACATCCTAACACGCAACCCCACACCGCTTTTTTTTACTGGTAGTGCAAAATAGATCCACCGAGTCCCGCGGTAAATACAGGTTGTATTAACTTATGAACTAAGACCACATGGTTTCTACTTACTAATTCATCCTTCTCATTTTGTCAGCATGAAACCGCGAGGGGCAATCTTTTAGTAGACTTCTACGCGCAGCTTGAAACTTGAAACTATGGTCGAATAGTCGACGAGTAGTAACGAAGTTTCACCATCGCTGATAAACTTCATCACTTCGATGTGTTCGAAATTCATGGGAGAATATTAGTAAGGTCCAGGTTCAACCATCAAGGAGAATTCCAAGTTTTGAGGCGGAAGGATACCACAGTTTAGGAATACAAGAGTTTTTAGATTTTCTTTCACTTGTTTCATATGCTCGAGATTGTACAGTGACTATTAACGATCACTACTGAATTTATTGTAAAACAACTTCTTAGAGAACAGTGAGTTGCATTGGTAAGTAGGTTAATGAACTCTTCACCACCTACATTGACGATGGAATAATTTGTTAGTTATTAGTCATCGGTAAATCAATGTGAAATCTTCGGGTTCATTTTCACTTACCTCGTATAAAACCGCTCAAAGAGAAGCTCGTGAATTGTCCAACGGATACCCGCTTGTTTTTTTTTCTATAGAATTTGTGTCAACTTTGACAGAAGAATCTGTATAAAGTTCTGCAAATGCTGGCCAAATTTTATTGGACTTTACCACGTCGTTCCTGAGATAATGGATTTCGAAGTTGACACTTTTAACACGCGCAAAATAGCCACAATCCGCCAGATTATTAACAATTTTAATGCTTTAATTCGCCTATAGAATCCTAAAAAAGAACTAACTCGTGTTTCATCGATATTCTACGAATGCGTACAGATTTGCACAGAATTTTTCACTACCTCGTTTTGCGTAATAAAGTTAATAAAACTCATATAAAGTCAAGATTTTATTCAATGATACTTATATGTGGGATTGGATTAGTGCAGGCCAATAATATTCGGTCTATCGAACGGGAAAAGCGTTTATTATCGTACTCTTATTTCACTGACTCTCTTATTCTCAGAACTCTGTTCTCTGACTCGTCCGAAATCCGGGACTTTTATGACTCACACAGACACACACCGATTCTCACTTCATCTCGCAGTGCACTCTCGCGTACGCCTCCCAAACGCCAAAAACATCCAACCATCGCTACAGTCTTCACCCATGCTCGTCATTTCGATCATTCTTCTTACATACATTGTCCAATCATTCAACCAATCATTTGCTCACGCTTCCATTCCAAACTTGCAGATATTATTGTAATATTATTTCGCACGTACTCGTATACTTAGATTTAACTTGCAGTTTTATGAATAAAAACAATGCGCCGTGTGCGCGTACCCCTTCAAAAATTTTTGATTTTCCGAAGGTTCTCGGACTTTGCCGAACAGTGTATAAATCAATTGTTTGAGTATAAAAACGAATAGAAAACATGAAACCAGTGGCAGAAATACAGGAATTATATCGAAAGTACGAGAAAAAACGTTTCTGAATAATTAATTTCGTCTGATTCTGACGGTTTCTTCCACGTTTTTGAGTTTTCCCGACTGTAATAAAAAATAAAAAAAAATCAACGACGATTCTTAATTGTGTAGGTTGTAAGTGGCATATAGGTCATCGTGCCGTTTATAAAAATGACCGTAACACAGATAGATATCCCATTGAAGCTTTGAGCACCTGCAAAAGATACCTTCGTTTATTTCATCGGCTATAATGTATTATCATAATGAATATACGAACATCAGTCATAGTGCTAAGACGAAGTATCCGGAATTTTCCGACAGTCAGACAAAGAGGTTTCTGCGTCCTTGCGATACATAGTATAACATATCGTGCATCCTCAAACCGCATGCCATACCACTTGCACTCGTAAAAAGCTTCGCAGACTTTTGTACTCTGAAAGCATTAAATGAGAAATTTATAAAATATCGCAATTATCCTGCTAAGACTATATTTTCTTGCGAAAAATATCTTACCTCAGTAACGAATGCTTCTCCTACGAAGCATTGAATATACAGTACGCTTAAAAGTAGTAATTGAAACACTATATATCTTACCAGTATTGCTCCACTCCCACTATCAAGACTCTTTGAGCAGCATGAGTAAAATGAGTTGTATTTTAAATAGTGGGAATATTAATACCCGACATTCTAATGAAGGTTTCTAATAATTGAAATATCTCACCATCAGAAGTTGATAGCCAACTGCACAGATAAGCGTGGTAGTAGCAAGAATGTGACAGAGTAATATTACGCTAAACACTTGCTCCACTATCTTCCCCATTCTACAAATTCGTATAAAACAATAATAATAATAATAATAATAACAATACGTATAAGAAGAGTGATATCGTGATCTCACCGTAGCAATCTAACATGCATTCTAATTACGCTGCGAATTTCGGTCTGGCACTTGCTCGGATCGATGTCTATTCGATTAATTCTCAGAGCAAGCATCGACATTTGTCCACAAATGTGAAATACCAGGGTGACCATCATAGAATCAGATGCGCTGTGAGTCAAACTCGCAACGATTGGGAAAGGTAGATACATCGCATATGTCATCATGTACGTCCGGATATCCTCCACAGGATAGAATACACGAAATCGGTACGGCAAAACATAGAGAACTTGAGTTGCATTCTCATTCAGTCTAAGTTCAGGTAAACCTGTTCCAACGCGAATAATAATAAGGAATGTACAGTGTCATCAAAATAAAGACTCACCTGATTGTAATTGGTTGAGTATTGGTGTAAAGGAATAAGACACAGCCGTCATGCTGATAATTCCTAAAAACATTTTGATAAAGAGTCTTGCCCGATCGGTATAAGCGGTGAAGGCTTTTCTTTCGTCGACTGTCCAATAACGCCGGGTGTCGAAGTCTTTACTCGCTTCTGTAATAAGTTCCACCAGTTTGTCATTGTAGAGATGAAGCATGCATAACTTTATGAATATCTGCGAGAACTGGATGGTCTCCGTAAGATTCAACATGACATGTTCAAAGTCATTGAGGTACGGGAAGAGGTCCAGATACTCGAGAAGAATGCAACAGGCGAAGTATCCGAAGCACATGCAGAATCGAATGTTAAATCGCGTATGGGACCAAAGACCCAAGCACTTCAGTATAAAGCGACTCCATTGCATAGTTTTGGCGGCGCGTTGCAAGTCCTGTTGGCTCTAATATTTCGTAGAATTGCACGATTATTTTAAGATCCCTAAAGGAAAAATTGTCGATGGCGGAATGGCCGTTAATCTCGCAAGAATTATGCTTGCGGGCTTACTTGCATCGTTCGATGTCTTTCCGAGTACGCGGTAGACTGTGAAGAAAAGCAAGACGCATTTCTCTCTATGTCCATTCTTTTCACTAATGTCCTAGCGTGCAACCCTCGCCGCTTTTTTTCACAAGTAGCGCAAAGTAGATTCGCCGAGCTCCACGGCAATTACATGCTGCATTAACTTATGAACCGAGACCATGCGTCTACTACTTACTAATTCATCCTACTGGTTTCGCCTGCATGAAGCGGCGAGGGGTTTTTAAGGGAGCGCCGGCAAGACATGCGTCTATAGCTAATAATTACTTCGCTTGAAACTTGAAACTACGGCGGCTAATCGGTCAGTAATAACAAAGTTTCGCCGAAGCTGGTAAACTTCATCACTTCGATTTGATCGAACTTCACAGGGGAATATTAGTGAAGTTCATACTCAACCGTTAAGGATAATTCCAACTTTTAAGGCCGAAGGATACTGAAGCCCTGGTAAATACATTAGTTTTAAAGTTTCTGGGAAGCGTTTACTTCAATTGTGTTATATGCTCGAGATTGTACAGTGACTATTAACGATCAATAGTGGATTTATTGTAAAACAACTTCTTAGAGAACAGTGAGTAGTATGGATAAGTATGTTAATAATCTTTTAACCACCTACATTGAAGATCGAATTGTTGATTATTCATTAGTTATCGGTAAAAGAGTGTGAAATCTTCGGGATCATTTCACTTACCTCTCCGCTCGGTAGACACATACATCTAACACGATTATTATCATTCGCGTGGACCGCCAGTTCTACTACCATACTTAACACCGCCACCACCTCCACCACCACCACCTCCTCCTATGGTTCATCCAAGACAACCTCCACCTCCACCACCCAGTTTGGCAACCGTCTACACGAGTCAAGTGGCCAGATCTCAAATAGAGCAGTACAAGCAGCAGCTTTACTCGGATGTCGATTACGTCATGTTCCCTTTGAAAGATCCTGCTGTGTCAAATCAGGAATATATTGATGCGAAGCAGGGATCACTCTTAGCCGCCATGGCTGCCTATCCTCCACCGCCATATCCTACTTTCAATAATAAATCGTCAGTCATGTATCGCAGTACTCCTTATCTTCCTGGCTCCTCCTTTTCATCCCCTTCAAAATATGCATCTAACCAAAATTTAAGTACGAGCGACACAAGTTCAAGCAACTATTTGCTACATAGCAATTTGAGTAGCCACTATGCTGCTAGTACTAGTTCACTGTATAGTGGAGCAACTTGTTCGTCCACGGGCAGTCAAAGCCTGAGACGTGAACCACCTGCACCAAGTCATCCTCATACTCTTCATACCTTTTCAAGAACCAGAAGCGATGAAAACATTTTGAAGTGCTTTGATTCACCAGCCAGCATGAAGATGCAATCACTGCCTCAGTTGAAACATCGAAGACTGCCGCCACCACCACCGCCGCCCCCCTACGAAATACAGGTACATTTATCCTCCACTAACTCCTTGTGATTAAATCCACATTCCTGATAATAAAAAAGATAGTCGCTACACTTCTTCGTAATTATGATGCAGAGTTTGGAGAAGAGTCAGCCTCTGCCATCAGCATCTGCATCTTCAACATCTATTTCGCAGAAGAAAAGTCCTAAAACAGCCATTACTTCAACGACCACCACTTCCGAGGAGTGTGAAGAGGAGAAAGAAGATGGATTGCTGGATATCCGGACTCTCCGGGAAAAAAGCCGCAACCTGGACTTACCTCTCATATCGGCACTGTGCAATGACCGATATTTACTCAAGCAAACCAAGGCTTTTGTATTGCCAAAACACCCAGCCGAATCGACATCCTCAACTTCCGCGAGAAATAGCACGAGAAACACTAATGGGGCAACATCAAGTAGAAATAAATATCCAGTAAGCGGTCTGTCAACGACACAAATCTCGAAACCACCGAGGAAGCCATCGGCTAGTACGCACAAACACCCAGCCGAAGTAAAGGGCACTGCGTACAAAGTAACTAATTCCACGGGCGTTTCGTCAGCGAAGAAGGACGCCACGAGAGCCTCGCATTCGTAGAAGAGACAGTCAAAATGTTGAGTGACCGAATATAATTTTTAAGATTTAGAATTTTATACCTCGACAAACAAGTACATTCCAGGTCTAGCAAATGATCGTGTGTTATGCCTCGCCGCTGGATATGCATAAGTAACGGCGAGAAGAGCCTGACAATACGTACTTAAATATCGTTTCTACAGACCGTGCTTCTTCAACTCAGGGTGCCATTTTATTCTTTATTACTTTTCCACACGTCATTAATACTCAAAATGTCCGAACAAGCTTTAGATAAGATTTCCTCTTTTTAAATAATCAAACCCGTCAAAAATAGGAATCGCTCGTAAGAATAGTGAGCGGCGATCGTCCATTATGTTTATCATCCTTCATCTCATGGTTTGTCTATCTGTTTTCGTCTCCATGATCGTATTTTCCACTGAATGGCTTTCGTAGGATAGTATATACTCCGATGATAAAGTGTCTGTTATTTTTGCTCAAGTAAGCTGTAGGCGCGATGGAAAATTTGAACGTTACCCGATAACTCTTGGTAGCGTGAATAAACTGCATGCTCTCGACGTTCTGTATGTTGCAGAAAAGAAAGCGATTCCACTAGATACTAATTATACCTTTACATTTTTGCTCCGTGACAAAACAGACATGACGACTGTTGCACATAGGAAAGTAATCTCTTTCCACCGATGTCTGTAGGGCTAATATTTATTTTGAAAACTCTAATCTCTGTCTCGGTTTTGAATATCTCAACCAACGTTTTTCTAATACCTTCCTATGAAAGCAAGACTTTTAAATAAGTGCGCGCGTACGATACTCTTAGTGTAGTAGTCCCCGTTGGCAATGCAGAGCATAATCGATCCTTTCTTCCTATTGAGCGTTTGATCATGTATCAAACACGTTAGGGCCAATGCGCTCACTAGGGGAAATGCACAACAGAGATACTGCACTACAGAATGCGTACTGGAAACGTGTGCTTTATGTGTCGAGCGAATCACATGTCTTAAGGGCTCCCAATAATCGCGGATCTTTGCACACATTAATCATAGTTCGTACCGTAATGGGTAATGATTTAGTTCTAACTTTGATTTATATCGAGTAATGCCTAGATAATATTGTCACTCCATGACCCACGTCTGTACATAGTATTGCGTGAAAAAATTATAGAACGATAGTGTCGATAGAGTAAATCATGTGTAAAACCCCATGTATGATCTACCACGCGCCACCTCAGCTACAAATAATAAACTCTTTTTTTATAATGACTATTGTAATAAAAAAAACCCTCTCCACACTCATAATACTTGTCAACGACGATTCCTACTTCTATAGATTGTAAGTGGTATATACGTCATCGTGCCGTTTACAAAAATGAACGTAACACTGATAGATATCCCATTGAAGTCTTCAACACCTAGAAACAATATCCTTGTTTATTTCATCGAGTGTAATATACTATTATAATGAATATACGAACATCAGTCATAGTGCTAAGACGAAATATCGCGAATTTTCCGGCAGTCAGGCAAAGAGGTTTCTGCGTCCTTGCGATGCAGAATATAACACACTGTGCATTCTCAATCCGCATGTCATACCATTTGCAATCGTAAAAGGCTTCGCAAACTTTTGTACTCTGGAAGCATCAAATGAGAAATTTATAAAATATTGTAATTATCCTGTGAAGATAATATTTTCTTGCAATAAATATCTTACCTCAGTAACGAGTGCTTCTCCTACGAAGCAATGAATATACAGTACAGTCAAAAGCAGTAATTGAAACACTATATATCTTACCAGTATTGCTCCACTTCCACTATCAAGACTCTTTGGGTGGCATAAGTAAAGTGAGTTGTATTTTCAATAGTTAGAACATTAATGCCCAACATTCAAATGAAGGTTCTAATAATTCAAGCATCTCACCGTTAGAAGTTGATAGCCGACTGTACAGATGAGCGCGGTACCAGCGAGAATGTGACAAAGTAATATTACGCTAAATGCTTGATCCACCATCATCCCCATTCTACAAATTCGTATAAAACAATAATAATAATAACTATAAGAAAAATGCTATCATAATCTCACCTTAGCAATCTCATATGCATTTTAATTAGGCCGCGAATTTCCTCCTGGCACTTGCTCGGGTCGACGTCTATTTGATTAATTCTCTGAGCAAGTATCGACATTTGTCCACAGATGTGAAATACCAGGGTGACCATCACAGAATCAGATGCACTGTGAGAAAAGCTTGCAACGAATGGGAAAGGTAGAAACATCGCATACGTCATCACATAAGTCCGCATATCCTCGACAGGATACAATACACGAAATCGATACGGCAGAATATAGAGGATTTGAGTTACATTCTCGCTCACAGTCAGTTCCGGTAAACCTGCTTTGACACGAGTACTAATAAAGAATGTAGAGTGTGATAAAGATAAAAACTCACCTGATTGCAATTGGTTGAGTATCGGCGTAAAGAAATACGACACGGCCGTAAAAATGATGAATCCCAAAAACATTTTGATAAAGAGTCTTGCTCGATCGGTATACGTAGTAAAGATTTTCCATTCCTCGGCTGTCCGGTAGCAACTGGTGTCGAAGTCTTTACTCGCTTCCGTAATGAGTTCCACCAGTTCATCATTGTAAAGGCGTAGCATGCATAGTTTCACGAATATCTCCGAGAACGCGATATTCTCCGTGAGATTCAAGACGACATGTTCTAAGTCATTGAGGTAAGGGAAGAGGTCCAGATACTCGAGAACGATGCAACAGCCGAAGTATCCGAAGCACAGGTAGAATAGAATGTTAAATCGCGCATGGGGCCAAAGACCCAAGCACTTCAGTATAAAGCGACTCCATCGCATGGTTTTAGCGGCGCGTTTCAAGTCTTGTTGGTTCTAATATTTCATACAATTGCACGATTATTTCTAGATTCTCAGAGGAAAAGTTCTCGATGGCGGATGGCCGATATTTCTCAAGGAATAATGCTTGCGGGCTTACTTGCATCGTTCGGTGTCTTTCCGAGTCAGCGGTAGACTTTGAACAAAAGTAGGACTAGTTTTTCTTCATGTCCGTTCTATTCACTAACATCCTAACACGCAACCCCACACCGCTTTTTTTTACTGGTAGCGCAAAATAGATCCACCGAGTCCCGCGGTAAATACAGGTTGTATTAACTTATGAACTAAGACCACATGGTTTCTACTTACTAATTCATCCTTCTCATTTTGTCAGCATGAAACCGCGAGGGGCAATCTTTTAGTAGACTTCTACGCGCAGCTTTTTCAGGGAGGGCCGGCCAGACCTGCGTCTATACCTAATAATTACCCCGCTTGAAACTTGCAACTACGGTCGAATAGTCGACGAGTAGTAACGAAGTTTCACCATCGCTGATAAACTTCATCACTTCGATGTGTTCGAAATTCATGGGAGAATATTAGTAAGGTCCAGGTTCAACCATCAAGGAGAATTCCAAGTTTTGAGGCGGAAGGATACCACAGTTTAGGAATACAAGAGTTTTTAGATTTTCTTTCACTTGTTTCATATGCTCGAGATTGTACAGTGACTATTAACGATCACTACTGAATTTATTGTAAAACAACTTCTTAGAGAACAGTGAGTTGCATTGGTAAGTAGGTTAATGAACTCTTCACCACCTACATTGACGATGGAATAATTTGTTAGTTATTAGTCATCGGTAAATCAATGTGAAATCTTCGGGTTCATTTTCACTTACCTCGTATAAAACCGCTCAAAGAGAAGCTCGTGAATTGTCCAACGGATACCCGCTTGTTTTTTTTTCTATAGAATTTGTGTCAACTTTGACAGAAGAATCTGTATAAAGTTCTGCAAATGCTGGCCAAATTTTATTGGACTTTACCACGTCGTTCCTGAGATAATGGATTTCGAAGTTGACACTTTTAACACGCGCAAAATAGCCACAATCCGCCAGATTATTAACAATTTTAATGCTTTAATTCGCCTATAGAATCCTAAAAAAGAACTAACTCGTGTTTCATCGATATTCTACGAATGCGTACAGATTTGCACAGAATTTTTCACTACCTCGTTTTGCGTAATAAAGTTAATAAAACTCATATAAAGTCAAGATTTTATTCAATGATACTTATATGTGGGATTGGATTAGTGCAGGCCAATAACATTCGGTCTATCGAACGGGAAAAGCGTTTATTATCGTACTCTTATTTCACTGACTCTCTTATTCTCAGAACTCTGTTCTCTGACTCGTCCGAAATCAGGGACTTTTATGACTCACACAGACACACACCGATTCTCACTTCATCTCGCAGTGCACTCTCGCGTACGCCTCGCAAACGCCAAAAACATCCAACCATCGCTACAGTCTTCACCCATGCTCGTCATTTCGATCATTCTTCTTACATACATTGTCCAATCATTCAACCAATCATTTGCTCACGCTTCCATCCCAAACTTGCAGATATTATTGTAATATTATTTCGCACGTACTCGTATACTTAGATTTAACTTGCAGTTTTATGAATAAAAACAATGCGCCGAGTGCGCGTACCCCTTCAAAAATTTTTGATTTTCCGAAGGTTCTCGGACTTTGCCGAACAGTGTATAAATCAATTGTTTGAGTATAAAAACGAATAGAAAACATGAAACCAGTGGCAGGAATACAGGAATTATATCGAAAGTACGAGAAAAAACGTTTCTGAATAATTAATTTCGTCTGATTCTGACGGTTTCTTCCACGTTTTTGAGTTTTCCCGACTGTTTCAGGGGCTAAAATTTGGTGGAGAATATTTTCTTGCATCAAGGAAGAAGTGATATAAATTCCAAAGCCCTAGCTCAAAATTCATTTTTACACAAATTTCTGAAGGGGTCAGGCATTAACAAAAGTTTAGCCCACCAGCAGTATGCAAAGCGAAGTTAACAGTGCCTTCGGGAAACGCTTGATAATATTGTCATTCCATGACCCACGGCTTTACATAGTATTACGTGAAAAAATTCTAGAACAATAGTGCCAATAGAGTAAATCGTGTATAAAAACCCCACATATGATCTACCACGCGCCATCTCAGCTACAAATACTAAAATCTTTTTTTATAACGACTATCGTAATAAAAAAAAATCAACGACGATTCTTAATTGTGTAGGTTGTAAGTGGCATATAGGTCATCGTGCCGTTTATAAAAATGACCGTAACACAGATAGATATCCCATTGAAGCTTTGAGCACCTGCAAAAGATACCTTCGTTTATTTCATCGGCTATAATGTATTATCATAATGAATATACGAACATCAGTCATAGTGCTAAGACGAAGTATCCGGAATTTTCCGACAGTCAGACAAAGAGGTTTCTGCGTCCTTGCGATACATAGTATAACATATCGTGCATCCTCAAACCGCATGCCATACCACTTGCACTCGTAAAAAGCTTCGCAGACTTTTGTACTCTGAAAGCATTAAATGAGAAATTTATAAAATATCGCAATTATCCTGCTAAGACTATATTTTCTTGCGAAAAATATCTTACCTCAGTAACGAATGCTTCTCCTACGAAGCATTGAATATACAGTACGCTTAAAAGTAGTAATTGAAACACTATATATCTTACCAGTATTGCTCCACTCCCACTATCAAGACTCTTTGAGCAGCATGAGTAAAATGAGTTGTATTTTAAATAGTGGGAATATTAATACCCGACATTCTAATGAAGGTTTCTAATAATTGAAATATCTCACCATCAGAAGTTGATAGCCAACTGCACAGATAAGCGTGGTAGTAGCAAGAATGTGACAGAGTAATATTACGCTAAACACTTGCTCCACTATCTTCCCCATTCTACAAATTCGTATAAAACAATAATAATAATAATAATAATAACAATACGTATAAGAAGAGTGATATCGTGATCTCACCGTAGCAATCTAACATGCATTCTAATTACGCTGCGAATTTCGGTCTGGCACTTGCTCGGATCGATGTCTATTCGATTAATTCTCAGAGCAAGCATCGACATTTGTCCACAAATGTGAAATACCAGGGTGACCATCATAGAATCAGATGCGCTGTGAGTCAAACTCGCAACGATTGGGAAAGGTAGATACATCGCATATGTCATCATGTACGTCCGGATATCCTCCACAGGATAGAATACACGAAATCGGTACGGCAAAACATAGAGAACTTGAGTTGCATTCTCATTCAGCCTAAGTTCAGGTAAACCTGTTCCAACGCGAATAATAATAAGTAATGTACAGTGTCATCAAAATAAAGACTCACCTGATTGTAATTGGTTGAGTATTGGTGTAAAGTAATAAGACACAGCCGTCATGCTGATAATTCCTAAAAACATTTTGATAAAGAGTCTTGCCCGATCGGTATAAGCGGTGAAGGCTTTTCTTTCTTCGACTGTCCAATAACGCCGGGTGTCGAAGTCTTTACTCGCTTCTGTAATAAGTTCCACCAGTTTGTCATTGTAGAGATGAAGCATGTATAACTTTATGAATATCTGCGAGAACTGGATGGTCTCCGTAAGATTCAACATGACATGTTCAAAGTCATTGAGGTACGGGAAGAGGTCCAGATACTCGAGAAGAATGCAACAGGCGAAGTATCCGAAGCACATGCAGAATCGAATGTTAAATCGCGTATGGGACCAAAGACCCAAGCACTTCAGTATAAAGCGACTCCATTGCATAGTTTTGGCGGCGCGTTGCAAGTCCTGTTGGCTCTAATATTTCGTAGAATTGCACGATTATTTTAAGATCCCTAAAGGAAAAATTGTCGATGGCGGAATGGCCGTTAATCTCGCAAGAATTATGCTTGCGGGCTTACTTGCATCGTTCGATGTCTTTCCGAGTACGCGGTAGACTGTGAAGAAAAGCAAGACGCATTTCTCTCTATGTCCATTCTTTTCACTAATGTCCTAGCGTGCAACCCTCGCCGCTTTTTTTCACAAGTAGCGCAAAGTAGATTCGCCGAGCTCCACGGCAATTACATGCTGCATTAACTTATGAACCGAGACCATGCGTCTACTACTTACTAATTCATCCTACTGGTTTCGCCTGCATGAAGCGGCGAGGGGTTTTTAAGGGAGCGCCGGCAAGACATGCGTCTATAGCTAATAATTACTTCGCTTGAAACTTGAAACTACGGCGGCTAATCGGTCAGTAATAACAAAGTTTCGCCGAAGCTGGTAAACTTCATCACTTCGATTTGATCGAACTTCACAGGGGAATATTAGTGAAGTTCATACTCAACCGTTAAGGATAATTCCAACTTTTAAGGCCGAAGGATACTGAAGCCCTGGGAAATACATTAGTTTTAAAGTTTCTGGGAAGCGTTTACTTCAATTGTGTTATATGCTCGAGATTGTACAGTGACTATTAACGATCAATAGTGGATTTATTGTAAAACAACTTCTTAGAGAACAGTGAGTAGTATGGATAAGTATGTTAATAATCTTTTAACCACCTACATTGAAGATCGAATTGTTGATTATTCATTAGTTATCGGTAAAAGAGTGTGAAATCTTCGGGATCATTTCACTTACCTCTCCGCTCGGTAGACACATACATCTAACACGATTATTATCAAGTGAACTTCCTAAATTAACTGCTTTCGGATTAGACAATAACCGTAAAGCATTACCAGCGCAACCAGGGCGAGAAACGTGAAGGTCCAACAAGTGGTCATTTCTGCGATGCCAAAGTTCTGAAGAACAATTCTGTTATAGCGATTCCACAGAGTTCCCCTATCGTAAAAGTAGCACATTCCTACCAATAGCACATAATACATGGAAATAGCTAGAACAACACTATTTCCCAAAAGTTCGTCGAGTAAGACAACATTGAAGGTATCATTCAGCGATTTGACCATCCTAAAAATTTCTCAGTGACAATCACAGTAATTCATTCAAGTTTTCCAATAAACTATCTCGGATAAAGTACCATATAATTTTAAAGTGGTTCTTTACGAACTTACGAATGCTTGTCTCTGTGGCCTTGGTAGATGCGACCTTAATATTCTGGACCCTGTATGAGAGTAGTGACGAGTCACTGCAGATTTGAAGTATAAAAGTAACCAGCAAAGAAATTGCTGTCAGGCGGTAAATGGATATCACTGTGCTTAGATAAAGGTATACCAGTACATAAGAAGCAGTGTCAGTGATGATGAAAAATAATTAGATCCTGAACGGTAGAACATATCCGTCAGTCTCGTTCCGAACTAAAACAATAGATTCTTCATTTGAAAAGTCGAAGTCTTCAGTAGTAAAGAATTCGGACTGAGAATCTTTTGCCTATGTCACTGAAGAATAATAAGATTGACAAGAGGGCTTATTGTTAGATAGATGCTACTTACGGCGATGATTATTTGGACTGTCGAACCCCGGAATAAAATCTTGAATATAAAGTAACAGCTGTAGTAGATCTTCTCCTCCTTGACATTAATTATTTGGATATACACCTGATGCAACCTGGACTTACCTCTCATATCAGCACTGTGCAATGACCGATATTTACTCAAGCAAACCAAGCCTTTTGTGTTGCCAAAACACCAAGGCGAATTGATATCTTCAACTTCCATGAGAAATAGCACGAGTAACACTAATGGAAGAACATTAAGAAGAAATAAATATCGAGTAAGCGGTCTGACAACGACAGAAATCTCGAAACCGTCAGAGAAATCAGTGCACAGAAACACCTTGTCGAAGTAAAGGCACTGCGTACAAAGTAACTAATTCCACGGAGGTTTCATCAGCGAAGGAAGACGCGACGAGAGGCACGCATTCGTAGAAGAAACAGTGAAAATATTGAGTAACCGAATATAATTTTCAAGATTTCGAATTTTACACTTCAACAAACGAATACATTCCAAGTCTAGCAAATGATTGTGTGCTAAAAATGAAAAGAGACTGACAAAACGTACTTAAGGACAGTTTCTACAGACCATGCTTCTTCAACTCAGGGTGTCATTTCATTCTTTACTACTTTTCCACGCGTCATTAATACTCAAAATATTCAAACAAGCTCCAGATCAGATTTCTTCTATTTCAACAATCAAACCCGTCAAAAATACGAATCGCTCGTAAGAATAATGAGCGGTAATGCGCTTAAAGAAATATTTATTTCGGAGTTTTCTACAAGCGTTCCGTTTAACACGTAAGTCGTCCAACAAATGCCCGCTCGTCGGACTTTTCGCGTTTCATTGCCGTTCTGCAAAAGACGCTCGCCTAGATTTCTAAGCGGCCAATTCCCGTCCTCACAATTCCTTACATTAGTTCGAACTTTGATTTATATCGCGTAATGCATAGATAATATTGTTACTCCACGGCTATACATAGTGTAAAAGCCCATGTATGATCTACCACACGTCACCTCAACTACAAATACTAAACTCCTTTTTTTTATAACGACTATTGTAATAAAAAATCCCCCCCACCACTCTCATAATAGTTGTCAACGACGATTCCAATTTCTGTACGTCGTACGTGCCATAGACATCACCATGCCGCTTATAAAAACGAACGTAACACTGATAGATATCCCATTGAAGTCTTGAGCACCTGGAAACAATATCCTTGTTTATTTCATCGGGTGTAGTATACTATTATAATGAATATACGAACATCAGTCATAGTGCTAAGACGAAATATCGCGAATTTTCCGGCAGTCAAGCGAAGAGGTTTCTGCATCCTTGCAATGCAGAGTATAAAATATCGTGCATTCTCAATCCGCATATCATACCAGTTGCAATTGTAAAAGGCTTCGCTGACTTTTGTACTCTGAAAGCATCAAATGACAAATTTATAAAATATTGTAGTTATCCTGTTAAAACAATATTTACTTGTTCAAAAATATCTTACCTCAGTAACAAGTGCTTCTCCTACGAAGCAATGAATATACAGCACGCTTAAAAGCAGTAATTGAAACGCTATAAATTTTACCAGTATTGCTTGATTCCCACTATCCAAATTCTTGGGGCGGCATGAGAAAAGTAAGTTGTATTTTCAATAATAGAAATGTTAATGCTCGACAATCGAATAAAGGTTTATTTATAGTAATTAAAATATCTTACCATCAGAAGTTGATAGCCGACTGTACAGATAAGTGTGGTAGTGGCAAAAATATGGCAGAGTAATATTACGCTAAACGCTTGCTCCACTTTCTTCCCCATTCTAGAAATTTGAATAAAACAATAATAATAGGTATAAGAAGAATACTATCGTAATCTCACCGTAGCAATCTCATATGCATCTTAATTAAGCCGCGAATTTCCGCCTGGCACTTGCTCGGGTCGACGTCTATTCGATTAATTCTCTGAGCAAGTACCGACATTTGTCCACAGATATGAAAGACCAAAGTGACCATCACAGAATCAGATGCGCCGTGAGAGAAGCTTGCAACGAATGGGAAAGGTAGAAACATCACATACGTTATCACGTAAGTTCGGATATCTTCCACAGGATAGAATAGACGAAATCGGTACGGCAGAATATAGAGCGCTCGGCTTGTATTCTCACTCACTTTCACTTCTGGTATACCTGTTCCGATATGAGTACCAATAAGGAATTTAGAATATGATCAAAATAAAGACTCACCTGATTGCAATTGATTGAGAATTGGCGTAAAGTAATAAGATGTGGCTGTTACAGCCATGATTCCTAATAAAATTTTCAAAAAGAGTCTTGCACGATCGGTGTAAGCGGTGAAGGCTTTCTTTTCCTCGGCTGTCAAATAGTAGCCGGCGTCGAAATCTTTATTTGCTTCGGCAATCAATTCCACTAGCTCGTCATTGTAGATGCGAAGCATGCATAGCTTTATGAATACCTGCGAAAACTCGATGTTTTCCGTAAGATTCAAGATAACATGTTCAAAGTCATTGAGGTACGCGAAGAGGTCCAGATTCTCAAGGATGATGCAACAGCTGAAGTATCCGAAGCACATGCAGAATCGAATGTTGAATCGCGTATTAGGCCAAAGGCCCAAACACATCAGTATAAAGCGACTCCATTCGATGGTTTTGGCAGCTAGTTTCAAATCCTGTTGGCTCTAATATTTCGTAGAATTGCACGATTATTCCAAGATCACTAAAGTCCTCGATGCCAGATGGCCGATATCGCTCAAGAAGTATGCTTGCGGGCTTACTTGCATCGTTCGATGTCTTTCCAAGTCCGCGGTAGACTGTGAAGAAAAGTGGGGCACGTTTTTTTTCGTTTACATTCTTTTCACTAACATCACATCGTGCAACCCCTCGTCGTTTTTCTTTTGCTGGTAATGGAAAGTAGATTCGCTGAACTCTACGACAATTACATGTTGTATTAACTTATGAACCAAGACCATGCGTTTCCTACTTATTAATTCATACCATTGGTTTCGCCAGCATGGAGTAGCGAGGGTCAGTCTTTCAGTAGACCGGTGCACGCAGCTTTTTGAGGGAGCGCCTGCAAGACACGCGTCTATAGCTAATAATTACATCGCTTGAAACTTGAAACTACAGCGGCTAATCGACAAGTCATAACAAAGTTTCGCCGAGGCTGGTAAACTTCATCACTTCGACGTGATCGAACTTCACAGGGGAATATTAGTGAAGTTGATGTTCAATCATCAAGAAGAAATGCAACTTTTGAAGCAGAGGATACTAAAGCCTTTGGAAATGTAAAAGTTTTGACGTTTTGGGAAGCATTTACTTCACTTGTGTCATATGCTCGAGATTGTAAAGTGACTATTGACGATCAACAGTGAATTTTGTATAAAATAACTTTTTAGAGAACAGTGCGTAGCATGGATAAGTAAACTAATAAACTTTTCTAATTGTTGATCAACCATTAGTCCTCGATAAATCAGTGTAAGATTTTCGGGTTCATTTTCACTTATCTTTGTAAGACCGCTCAAGCAGGAGATATAAAACTTTCAAACTGTTAAATGCAGCAGTGCTTGGACTCGAATCATGCATATAACAACGGAGATTCGGCAGCTCTGTGGTATTTTCTGCTAGTCACATTGATAATACGCATCTTGTAACGTTTTATATCGGAGATTATCGTTTTCCAAAATACGATCGTCTCGAATCCTGGTGACAACTCGGAATTGTTAAGCGGCCGGTTCCCGTTTTTACAAGTCCTTACATTAATTCTAACTTGAATTTATATAGCATAATGCCTAGATAATATTGTCACACCGTGACTCAAGGTTATACATAGTATTGCGGGAAAAAATTATAGAACGATAGAGTAAATTATATGTAAAATCCGCTGTATGATCTTTATAATGACTATTTTAATAATAGATCTCCCCCTGCGCTCTATTAACAATTGTCAACGACAATTCCTGTTTTTGTACGTCCCATACGCGTCACCATGCCACTTATAAGAACGAACGTAATACTGATAGATATCCCATTGAAGTCTTCAGCACCTGCAAACAAAATCGTAGTTTATTGCATCAGATATACTGTATTACTATAATAAATATACGAACATCAGTCATAGTGTTAAGACGAAATATTGCGAATTTTCCAGCAGTCAAACGAAGAGGTTTCTGCATCCTTGCGATACATAGTATAAGATATCGTGCATTTTCAATCCGCATGTCATACCATTTGCAATCGTAAAAAGCTTCGCAGACTTTTGTACTCTGTAGACATAACGAATTTATAAAATATCTTACTTATCTTACTAAAATAATATTTTCTTACAAAAAATGTCGTACCTCAGTAATGAGTTCTTCTCCTACAACGCACTGAATATACAGTATAATTAAAAGCAATAATTGAAACGATATATATCTTCCCAGCATCGCTTGATCCCCATTATCAAGACTCTTGGAGCGGCATAAGTAAAATGAATTATATTTTTAATAGTGAGAACATTAATGTACAGCATTCTAATAAAAGTTTCTAATAATTGAAGTATCTTACAGTTAGAAGTTGATAACCGACTGTGCAAATAAGTGTAGTAGTACCAAAAAGGTGACTGAGTAATATTACGCTAAATGCTTGCTCCACCATATTTCCCATTCTACTATTTCGTACAAAAGAATAATAATATTAGGTATAAATATGACTCGAGCGTTAATGTGATCTTACCGTAGCAATTTCATATGCATCCTAATTACTCGGCGAAATTCCATTTGGCACTTGTTTGGATCGGCGTCTATTCGATTAATTCTTTGACCAAGTATCGACATTTGTCCACAGATATGAAATACCAAGGTTACCATCACAGAATCAGATGCACTATGAGTGAAGCTCGCAATGAATGGGAAAGGTAGAAACATCGCGTATGTCATCACGTATGTCCGGATATCCTCCACAGGATATAATATACGAAATCGGTACGGCAGAATATAAAGAACTTGGGTTGCATTCTCGCTCACTCTCACTTCGGGTAAACCTGCTCCGATATGAGTAGCAATAAGGAATCTAGAATATCATAAAGATAAAGACTCACCTGATTGCAGTTGATTAAGAATTGGCGTAAAATAATAGAACACGGCCGAGATGATGATGATTCCTAATAACATTTTCAAAAACAATCTTGCTCGATCAGTATAGGCGATATAGGCTTTCCTTTCCTCGGGTGTACAGTAACACATGTCATCGAAATCTTTGCTTGCTTCCGAAATCAATTCCACCAGTTCCTCATTGTAGAAACGTAACATGCATAGCTTCACAAATACTTCCGAGAACGCTATGTTCTCCGTAAGATTTAAAATGACATGTTCTAAGTCATTTAAGGATGGGAAGAGGTCCAAATACTCGAGAAGAATGCAACAGACGAAGTATCCAAAGCACATGTAGAATCGAATGTTAAATCGCGTATGAGGCCAAAGACCCATGCATATTAGTATAAAGCGGCTCCATTGGATGGTTTTGGCGGCGCGTTTCAATTCCTGTTGGTTCTAATATTTCGTAGAATTGGACGATTATTTCAAAATCCATAAAGTTCTCGATGGCAGATGGCCGATATTTCTCAAGGAATATGCTTGTAGGCTTACTTGCATCGTTCGCTGTCTTTGCGAGTCAGCGGTAGACTGTGAACAAAAGTGAGACTCGTTTTTCTACAGTTCCGTTCTTTTCACTAATATCCTAGCGCGCAAACCCTAGCAGCGTTTTTTTGCTTCAAGCGCAAAGTAGATTCGCTGAACTCCGCGGCAATTACATGCTGCATTAACTTACGAACCATGACCACGCGTTTCCTACTTACTAATTCATCCTACTAGTTTCGCCAGCATGAAGCAGTGACGGTCAGTCTTTCAGTAGGCTGGTGCACGCAGCTTTTTGAGGGAGGGCTGGCCAGACCCGCGTCTATAGCTAATAATTACACCTCTTGAAACTAGAAACTACGCTCGGCTAATCCGCCAGTAATAGTAAGTTTTTGCCGGGGTTGATAAACTTCATCACTTCGACGGGATCGAACTTCACGGAGAAATAGTAGTGAAGCTGGTGTTCAACCGTCAAGGATTATTCCAAGCTTTAAGACGGAAGCACACTGAAGCCTTTGGGAATGGACGAGTTTTAAAGTTCTTGGAAAGTGTTTATTTCAACTGTGTCATATACTCGAGTTTATACAGTGATTATTAATGATCACTAATGAACATTTCTAATACAACTTCTGCCAACACCTTACCATGATGTGCTGGATGTTCCCAGATGGGAGGCAATCTCTACATTGTATCCAAGTGCAGGTGACGAAAGAATCTCAAGATTGGCTTCTATAAAAACGCGGACCAGCTTTGCAACTAGTAGTAGTGTTCAAAGTCTCCACCTCGAATAATTCCCGATCTTTTCACAAACTAATCATAGTTCGCACTATATTCGGTAATGATTTAGTGTAAGAAAATAAGGAATAATGCACTTAAAGAAATATTTATTTCGGAGAGTTCTACAGAGTGTAACAGATAGCTTGGAATCAGTTTTTTACCATCGAAATATCGGTAATACTGTCATTGCCTGATTGTTTTGGAAGCCGTGTAATATCCAGCGCAAACGTTGAATAATTAATTTCATCTGATTCTGACGGTTTCTTCCACGTTTTGCAATCTTCCAGATCTTTTCAAGGGCTGAAATTTGGTGGAGAATGTATTCTTGCATCAAGGAGGAAGTCATATAAGTTCCAGAGCCCCTGCTCAAAATTCATTTTTTCGCAAATTTTTGCATATGTACCCCTTCACAAATTTTCGATTTTTCAAAGGCTCTCGGATTTTGACGAAACTTCATAAATCGATTGTTTGAGTATCAAAACGAATACAAAACATGGAACCAGTGGCAGAAATGCCGGAATTGTACCAAAAACACATGGAAAACCGATCTTGAATAATTCATTTTCGAGGTTTTTCCCATGTTTTTCATACTTCTCGACATTTTCCGGGGCTGAAATTTGGTGGGGGATGTTTTCTTGCATCAAGGAAGAAGTCATATAAATTCCAGAGCCCTAGTTCAAAATTAATTTTTTCGCAAATTTTTTTGTCATTTGTGTCGTGTGCTCAGTGACACACGACACAAGTGACATTACACGGCTGCCAAAACAATTAAGCAATGTCGGTATTACCGATAAATCAATGGTAAAAAGCTGGTCCCATTCTATCTGTTACACCCTGTACATACATACAAGTGTTCCGCTTAACTCACGTGTTGCCCATCGAGTGCCCGCTCGTCGGATTCTTCGCGTTTTATTGTCTCTCTCTAAAAGACGATCGCCTCGATTCGTCATGTCGACTCGAAATCATTAAGCAGTGGATTTCCGTTCTCATAATTCCTTACATTAGTGCTACTTTCATTTATGTACATCGAGTAATGCTTAGATAATATTGTCACTCCGTGAGTCACGGCTATACACAATATTACGTGAAAAAAATTATAGAAAGATAGGATCGATAGAGTAAATCATGTGTAAAATCCCATGTATGATCTACCACACATCACCTTAGCTATAAATAATAAACTCTTTTTATATAATGACTATCGTAACAAGAAATTTCCCCCTTCGGTATCAGAATAATTGTCAACAACGATTAATACTTCTGTAGGTCGTATATGGCATAAAGGTGACCATGCCGCTTATAAAAATGAACGCAACACTGATAAATATCCCATTGAAGTCTTGAGCACCTGGAAACGATACTCTCGTTTATTTCATAGAGTATAATGTATTATTATAATGAATATACGAACATCAGTCATAGTGTTAAAACGAAGTATCTCGAATTTTCCAATAGTCAGGCAAAGAGGTTTCTGCGTCCTTGCGATGCAGAGTATAAAATAACGTGCATTCTCAACCCGCATTTCATACCAGTTGCAATTATAAAAAGCTTCGCAGACTTTTTTACTCTGAACATTAAATAAGAAATTTAGAAAATATCTTACTTATCCTGCTAAGGTAATATTTTCTTGTTGGAAATATCGTACCTCAGTAAGAAGTGCTTCTCCTACGAAGCAATGAACAAATAGTAAGATTAACAGCAGTAATTGAAAGACTATAAATTTTATCAATATCGCTTGATTCCCACTATCCACATTCTTGGAGCGGCATGAACAAAGTCAGTTGTATTTTCAATAGTCGAAATATTAATGCCTGTCATTCTAATCAAGATTTATAATAATTGAAATATCTCACCGTTAGAAGTTGATAGCTGGCTGTACAAATAAGTGTGGTAGCGGCGAGAATGTGGCAGAGTAATATTACGCTAAACACCTGATCCACCATCTTTCCCATTCTACAAATTTGTATAAAACAATAATAATAATAATAATAATAATGATAATAATAATAACAATAATAATGATAATAATAATAATAATAATAATAATAATAATAATAATGATAATAATAATAATAATAGGTATAAGAAGAATGCTATCATGATCTCACCGTAGTAATCTCGTATGCATCCTAATTACATTGCGAATTTCTGCCTGGCACTTGCTCGGATCGATGTCTATTCGATTAATTCTCAGAGCAAGCATCGACATTTGTCCACAGATATGAAATACCAAGGTGACCATCATAGAATCAGATGCACTGTGAGTGAAGCTTGCAATGACAGGGAAAGGTAGAAGCATCACATACGTCATCACGTAAGTTCGAGTATCCTCCACAGGATAGAATAGACGAAATCGGTACGGCAGAACATAGAGCGCTCGGGTTGTATTCTCATTCACTCTCAGTTCAGGTAAACCTACTCCGACGTGAGTACCAATAACGAATGTACAGGGTGTGTCACTTGCCTTTTAATCACCTCCTTGACACTCGAGTACTAATTATTTCCATTATTGGTACAATTTGATATTATAAATAAATATCAATGTGTGGAAAAGACTCGGTAAATGCTCATTTATATTAAAATTACTCAACACCGTATAATCATACCATTTTCAACAGCGTATATCCATTATTGGCGATTCAAAAGGCAAGTGAATCACCCTGTACAGTATCACAAAGATAAAGACCCACCTGATTGCAATTGGCCGAGAATTGGTGTAAAGTAATAAGACACGGCCGTAAAGATGATGAATCCTAAAAGCATTTTCAAAAAAAGTCTTGCCCGATCGGTATAAGCTGTGAAAGCTTTCCTTTCGTCGGATGTCCAGTAGCAACCGGCGTCGAAGTCTTTACTCGCTTCCACAATCAATTCCACCAGTTCGCCATTGTAAATGCGAAGCATGCATAGCTTTACGAATACCTGCGTGAACGCAATGTTCTCCGTAAGATTCAAGACGACATGTTCGAAATCATTCAGGTACGGGAAGAGATCCATATTCTCGAGGACGAGGCAACAGCCGAAGTATCCGAAGCACATGTAGAATCGAATATTAAATCGTGTATAAGGCCAAAGGCCTAAGCATTTCAATATAAAGCGACTCCATTGCATAGTTTTGGCAGCGCGTTGCAAGTCCTGTTGGTTCCAATATTTCGTAGGATTGCACGATTATTTCAAGATCTCTGAAGTCCTTGATGCCGGATTACCGGTATTTCTCAAAGTATATACTTGCAGGCTTACTTGCATCGTTCGATGTCTTTCCAAGTCCGCGGTAAACTGTGTACAAAAGTAGAGCTCGTTTTTCTTCGTGTTCGTTCTTTTCACTAATATCACATCGTGCAAACCCTCGCCACTTTTTTTTCGCAGGTAATGCAAAGCAGATTCGCCGAACTCACCGCGGCAATTACATGCTGCATTAACTTATAAACCGTGACCACACATTTCCTACTTACTAATTCATCCTACTGGTTTCGCCAGCAAGAAGCAGCGAGGGTCAGTCTTTCAGTAAACTAGTACACGCAGCTTTTTGAGGGAGCGCCTGTAAGACACGCGTCTATAGCTAATAATTACATCGCTTGAAACTTGAAACTACGCCGGCTAATCGGCAAGTAATAACAAAGTTTCGCCGAGGCTTGTAAACTTCATTATTTCGACGTGATCGAACTTCACGGAGAAATATTTGTGAAGTTGATGTTCAACCGTCAAGAATAACTCCAAGTTTTGAGGTGGAAGGATACTGAAGCCTTTGAAAGTACACGAGTTTTAAGGTTTTGGGAAGCATTTACTTCACTTGTGTTATATGCTGAAGATTATACAGTGACTATTGACGATCACTAGTGAATTCCTTATAATACAATTTCTTAAAGAACAGTGCGTAGCATGGATAAATAAGCTAATGAACTCTTCACCACCTACATTGAGGATAGAATTATTTATTAGTCATTAATTACCAGTAAATCAGTATCAAATCTTCCGGTTCATTTTCACTTACCTCTGTAAAACCGCTCAAGGAGAAGATATAAAACTTCCCAGCTGTTAACTGCAGCAATACTTGGGCTCGGATCATGCATATAAGAACAGAGATTCGGCAGCTCTGCGACATTTTCCGCCAATCACACTGGTAATACGCATTTTGTAACATTATACTCTGAGCAAAAAAAATCATATCAGCTAATAATGTTCCATATGTATCAAATAATCCAACACAATTATTACCAAGTGTACCTGCTGAATTAATTGCTCTCCGATTAAACAATAACCGTAAAGCATTACTAGCGCAACCAAGGCGAAAAACGTGAAGGTCCAACAAGTGGCCATTTCTGCCATGCCAAAGTTCTGAAGTACAAAGCTATTATAGCGATTCCTTAGAATTCCCCTAACTTAAAAGTAACACATTCCTACCAATAGCACATAATACATGGAAATAGCTAGGACAACACTATTTCCCAAAAGTTCGTCGAGTAAGACAATATTGAAGGTGTCATCCAGCGAATTGGCCATCCTAAAAGTTCCTCAATGACAACCACAGTAATTCTTTCAAGTTTTCCAACAAACTATCACGGATAAAGTACCATATAATTTTCAGGTGTTTCTTTACAAATTTCCGAATGCTTGTCTCCGTGGCCTTGATAGATGCGACCTTAATATTCTGGATCCTATATGAGAGTACTGACAAGTCACCGCAGATTTGAAGTACAAGAGTAACCAGTAAACAAATCGCTGTCATATGGCAAACGGAGAGATATATCACTGGGCTTAAATAAAGATACACCAACACGTAAGAAGGAGTGTCACTGATGGTGAAAAATAATCGGACCCTGAACGGTAGAATATATGCGATAGTCTCATTCCGAACTAAAACAAGAGATTCTACATTTGAAATGTGTGAGTCTTTACAAGTATAAATTTCAACGTGGAAAGCTTACCTTCGTCGTTGAAGAAAAGACTGACAAGAGGTCGTAGGTAAAGGCTACTTACGGCGATGATCATTCCGACAGTGGAACCCCGATAAAAGATTTTCGATATAAAGTAATAGCTGTAGTAGATCTTCTCCTCCTCGGCATTCTCGACACTTCGCTCAACAATGTCCTGTTTCGCAACGAGAACGATGCGCTTCAACAATTTGTTGCAGCGTATCACCCACATCATTGGATATGTGATAGTGTACACCACCAATTCCACTAGATTCATCACCGTCAGTTCGAGATTGCCAAAAACTTGGATGAAGTCGGCGAAAGTCATGAGCAGGTGCATCGTGAAATATAGGATATAGATTGAAAATCGTATGTAGGTGGGCTTCGTCGGCCAAATTCCCCCGAGAGAAAAGATTCTTTCCAAAGGGATAAAAAGGTCTTCCGATAGAAAAGACTTCTTCTGTAACTTAAACAACTTAATGTCGATTTTATCCTTATAGAATATCGATGAATAGTTCTTCATTGATTTCAAGACATAACTGTGAAACAGAGTTGTATCACTACTTGGCAATTTATGTCATGCAAGTATCGACTCTGTCGCACGAATACATTTTATGAACTTATCAGTGGCAAAACTCGTCGAATACCGTTTGCGACATCATAGATGACTTTCAAATTTCACGTCAAAGAAAAGCCTTTCCATTCAAAGTCGATCAGTACAATGGTTGAAGTACCCGTGACAACAAACGATTCTACCAAGATAACGTATTCCTCACGGGATTAATACGACGCTTCCCCCTCAAAGAGATCGAAGTCGTCTATCCACTGCGTTGCCTCACTTTTCTTTTAAGTATTAGTGTATTATTGCTCTCGCATTATACACTTATTATTTCCCGGTACAACGACAATGATTCTACTGCAGGGGAAAAGTTTCTTATGGAAAACTTCAGTATCGTGCTTACGCCTCCCCATGATTGTGTAATGGTAAAGGGACGGGCATGTTGATATTACTTATGTACGCACAAGTGCGCCTGATATTAACTTCCAGTGCAGCATGAAAATTTAATGAAACGTCGTGCATGATGTGTCTTGACTGGGAGGCCAAGCAGAGTTCTTTACATTTACTAACTTCAGCTCTTTCATTGAAGTATTAGAATATCCTCTAGCCTGGGTTAGTTGGCTCTCAATCGAAGTTTGCACTAGGCATTATGATACGGACTTTCAGAGGTAAAGTAACAATGCCGTATGGAATAACTATCGAAGAAAAATATTTATTCGAACATGCGTAACAGTGAGGAGAGAACAATAAATTGCGGTAACGCACTAGTAATAGACTTTCTTTCTATCTATGGAGTGCTCAAGTGATGTTACAAGAAGTTCCGTTGCATGGAGACGAAGCCCATAGTAGTTTTTAGTATCTACATGGGTTTGAAAAAGTTACTTAATATCAAGTTGACATAATGTCAATTAATTCGAGATAACAACGAGTATGTATGTATAAACCCTTCCAGCTGTTACCGTCATATATTTCTGGGCGTAGTTCATACAGATCAACAGAGTTTTTCTCGAGCTTTTCGACAGCATTTGCCAGTTGCAAAAGTAGTAAGCATCCTGCACTTTCTTGCACTGTTTTTTTAACAGTTACACTGATTAGAAACGCAATAGTTGATTGTATAATCACGTACATACATCCTGCACTAAGTGTTCACCGACAAAGCAATAAAAGAAGAGTAACAAATACATTATAAGGATGTACACCAAGGTCCTTATCGTAGTCTCCATTTTATACTGCGCAGACGGCTGAAATTTGAGTATGTCTTAGTCAGTCGGCATTGACAAGGTATATAAAAATAAGTATACTATATTTGATTATACATACGCTTATAATAACATATATGCAAAGGCCGAGAATGCAACAGTTATCGCCCAGTAGTATCAAAAGAATCCAATGGAACGACTCATTTATGGTTGCGCAATAATTTATTGCGTACACAGATCTGTAAATAAGTAATAGAAAGCATATCGATGTGTTTCCACTTACTTCGCCAAGTCAAGGTGCGACGGTACTAATTTAGCGATCGCATCTTCAAATTCCTGCTTCGTAGTAGATGGAATAGTGCGGATGCGATGCGCATGGATCGTCAGCTTTCCGCAAAGATATGCCACCATATTCACAAACAGACTGGTAGTAGAGTTGTGCGTGACACATACCAGTGCCACAGGAAATCGGTACACGTAGAAGAAGAGGTATCACTTGAACTCAGTGAAATCGAAAAATGTCTTTGCCCTGTATGGCAAGATGTAAGGCTCCGAAGAATTTGTTCTGCCTGGAGAAAAAAATTCCGTTACGACCTAGTGGTAATTTGATTGGAATGTATTATAAAACATTTCATTATTTCAGTATTGAGCGCAATTAATAGTATTTTTATTTCATTTAACCGACTTCGATTCCATTGTATATTAGAATAAATTGCACCGTCGTGGAATTTTCAGTGGACAGTGAAATTTCTAAAAAAATCAGTGGTACGAATACTTGCTTTGCCGGCTTTACCTTTGATTAAGAGATGCAACGCTGACCCTAAGTAATAAAAAGCCGACGTAGTGAGCGTGAAATAGACAACTAATCTACCGAATAGTCTTGAGCCACGATTGTACGTGAGGTACATGTGTGTCTCTTCGGAACTATTAAATTTCAGATTCGCAACATCCGCCTTTACAAATAGAAGCGCCTCACATAGATAAGTATTAAACCGAAGCATAAAGGCTATAAACAAAGTCATGGCGCAAATGATAGTTTCCAACAAATAAGCCGCGAGTAAATCAAGATTAATCTGAACGTTAGAAAATTCGGCGATGCCACATCCCACATGGGTAGCTGCTAAGTAGGTCGCGCACAGGAAGAATTTCAAGAAAGTGCTTTTGAGCGGCCAAACTCTTGACCACGAAAAGATTCGCTCATTTAGAGTGAATATATCCTTAATGTTCAAGTCTTGCCAAGACTTTTCCTGTAATTAATCCGAAGCCAGTAATTTTATTTGAAATTTTTTAAGACTTAAAGACCACTCTGCCGTTAGTAGTTCGCTTGACTATATGTGATCAACCATAGAGAACTGCTCACATCCATCACGAAGGGATAGGCGCTCTACCGACAGAATTATATAGACTGTTAACCGGTACAATGAATTTACCCATTAGAGAGCCATCGCGGGAATAATGCATAGATGCATCTAGAGCGCAATTAGATCCAAAACTTGTGCTTATCGTGTCGAACTTACGACTCCTATATCTCCCTTTGGTAGTTATACAACTTTACTGTCAGGTGTTATTATACTTTCAATAGAAGGGGACACCGGGACCTATAAAGTTCTTCCCTCCGATTGCTCAACGTAGCAATTATTATATGGCCTGGCAGTTTTTTTTAATCGAAACTGGACGCGTTTAACTTATATTCATGTTGTTCGCTCAGCTCTAAGGAGTTTGCTCTAGCAGTCATAAATTCGACTTTGTGAAGAAGGAATACAAGCGGAACGCATTCGGTTTCAGTGCAAACATTAAAATTAGTAATAGTTTCTGCGACGATGAGAAAGAACTACCAAAGTAGTATCATTACCAAAGTACTCCTCAACTGTGATTCCAAAATTCGTACACGTGTAATAAAGTAAGCAACAACAAAAGATAGAAGTTTCCTCGTAAAAAGCCCTGTTAAGTTAAATCGAAGCACCCCAACGCAACCCCGTCGCGAAACAACAGGGTCGACATGGATCTCGCCCCTCTTCATCTAACAACATTACTTTTGCTTTGACCAATACACTCCTGCCCATCTCGAAGATCAGCCCAAGAAAGGCCTCCTGTCCTGATCGAGAAGACGGCCGAGGCTAACAGCGACTGCGCTACGACACTTTCTGCCCAAGGTCCAGGGACTTTCCTCAGAGCGATTGAGAGTCACTGTGGACTCCGACCGTGGCTCCGTGGTGTTACTCGAGGGAACCTCTGCTGGCTTTGTAGAACGAGCCACATTATAAAGCAGAAACGTGCGTAGTGAGCACTTGTGAGAAACTCTGCAGTGACTCTCAAAGCGCAGTAACAAACATGCATGTAGTCTAATTCGAATATTGGCAGAGCATGTTCCAATTGCATGGGTCAATATATTAATCCAGAATACTGTTTGACAGTGTTTAGTTTATTGGATATTACCATTCTAGGCACAGTATATTAAAGAATGCCCATAAATGAAACATGGAAGTATGAGTCAACTAAAACATTAAGTTTATACAACATTTATAATCTAGGACGGCTTGATGATTGTAATGTCAGTGTGGATTTCTCGCATTACCAGCCACTAACGATATAATGCATTCTGTTCCAGGTTCCTGAAACAAGTCAGTGGAGCTACAGACTTTTTGTACTTCTATACTGCTACGCCATCTACAATCACATGTGAGTTCTAGTCAAATTGTCATTTACTGTGTTTTGGCAATTGGCCGGCGCATGTTCATGTGAGTGAAAGTAGTGCGACGTATAAAACACAGAATCACCGTATGAAAACTTTGTTTATTATAAAGACTGAAGTATAAGAGTAGACCGCAAAGTAGATCTCAACGCATATCGAACGAAGGAGAAGAGCTTTCATCTTTATTACAAGTTCTAATTTTTGTTCTGTCACTTTCACTCCGTCTTTCTCTTCCTCTCTTCCTCTTATACAAACTCGTGCGCATGGGTACGCACTCGCGTGCTTTTCCCTTGCTTATGTCTGACATAAAAGTACAAAAGAATATACATATAGTTAATGAGCACCATTCAATTTACGTGCCAGTTCAATGAGAAACTGGATTCGGTAGGTACGAAAAAACGATTTCAAAAGGGATTACAAGCATCATGCGTTGCGAATAGTGTTCACCTCCAGCGCGTCATTACTATGAATGCACGAAGAAGGTAGAGGGTATGTATATTTTATTATAAAAATATTCATCGAATCTTCTTTCATTTCTCGGGACTAAATTTTCTTAGGTCCTATACTCCAATGCATTTATGGGTACGGCTTATAAAAGTCCAATTATACTAAAGGCCCTGAAGGGTTCTGAGTATCCTCATCAGTGGATTGAGAGTGTGTGCGGAAAATGTATCGCGATCAATAGACAGCTGGAAGAATCATCGAACTTTAACTTGTTGAAAACGATCAAAAGATACAAAATGAACACATAGAGACGAGCATGGGGTCATTGTCTGAATGTCGCGATGCCAACAGTGGTCTTTCTATGTATAGATTTCGGAATGTGAAATGCGCGAACGATTCGTTGTGCTTCCCTTATTCCCGTATCACTAGAACGACTACCGGCAAGAATGTATCTTTCTATTTGATTCGATTATAGATTAAGAGTGTGTATGTTTGATTCTTCGAAGTTTGTACGATCTGCCCAGGCACATTTCACTCGACTCTCGATTCCCTCCACGCAAGGACAAGCTGAACGGTGGGAGTGCCCGTATACGAAACTACAATACAAAAGTTGCAAAGATCATCTTTCGCTTTCAGTTTGATGTCGAGTCTCTCCTCTCTTGGGATACTGAACTACTTAAGTACATGCATACTACATTGTTTGGAATTCTCTCATTCGTGCGCGAACTCATTCACAGCTCGCATGATTCTACTTCTTGTGACTTCCTGACACTTCGGTCTCTACTAACTTTTGATCAGTAGGAACTTTCATTGTGTATTTACGTTGTAACATGTACGAATTTTTCACCGTAAGATCCCATGAGAAATCCGGCAAAAGATGCGCATTGCAATTAACAGATGTTGTAATAGTACAGTTAGATGGTTCCTCTTTCTGTCCAATATTGCATGGAACTTGCAGCTCGTGCAGCATTGTATCCAATGAATGCCTAAGTTGCATGCTTATGTTTCACGGAACGAGGTATCGTCTAAATGTAGTTTAAGAGAGATATAGTATCTTTTACTGATAGCATATAACATGAATTCACTTGTCCAATTTTATAACAAACGCCTCCCCTGGTGCTACGGCCAGTTCCTTAAAGTAGATATCCCGATTCAATCTGCTTGCGGGGCCAACAACTACGTGACCGCCGTAGTAAAGCGACGACAAGTCCTTAGTCCGCGTTTGATGGCCCAAATTGGCCACAAAGACGTAGGTATTTCGTCGAGGATACCACCGCTCTATTACTATCATTTCATCATCCGTGTACCTGTGAAAGATAGATACGTATCAAAGTTGTATACTTTCGTATCCGCTATAATATTTCATCGCGGTGTCAAGGAAACGAAGAATATATACCTAATATCACAGTTTGCTACCACCCGCGTCTCCTTCAGTACAGCCTTAACGTAAATCGGAGTGGTTCTAGAGCGGAGACCAGCCATTTCAGCCACAGCGCCGATTAAGGTCGTTTCCAACGGTTTCGAGGCTTCCGGCAACCAGGCTGTAACGCCTACTGACGCAAATTTAATATCAGAACCCACTCTCTTGTCCCAGTACATTGGCGCCAGATTGTGCACATGAGCCAGATCCTTATGGTCGTCGCATTTACAGTCTAGGATCCCTATCTCGTCCCCGTAAAATATACTGGGCGTTCCCGGGAGCATCATTCCTAGAAGGGTCACAGCCATGCTCGCATTTTTAACCCCTATAATCGAAGCCAGTCTCTGAGAATCGACGCTCCCAATTGACCAGTATACCCAAGGATAGCCGGGTTTCTCAAAGAGTAGGCCCTTTGTAATATCTTCCACTTGAGTTTTTATCAGCTTCGTGCCGTTCGTAACACGTAGCTTCACGTCGATTAAATCCACCCTCGCAAGAATAGTGTTCCTCGCAGGCGAACTCACAGCCGCGTTCAGAGCGTCCACGTGACAAATGAATACTTTCTGGGGGCCAAGCATGGATTTCCAGTATCTGAGAGTCCGCGCGAATGATTCCTCGTGAACGTAGTGCTCAAGTCCTTTGAGATAGAATCCATCGACACCCCGTAATAGCCAAATCTTGATAGCCGCGGTGACCGGATGTTCAGTTACAGCGCTTACGTAATTCGAGGAGAGAGCTTGCTGCTGGGGTTCCTCGAGATTGACTGGCGGTGGTATTGAGGAGAAAGCCTCCCTAATTGTTTGAATAGTGGCTGGTTCTGTAGTAGGCACGAGCTCAGGGAGAATTAAATTCTCGCTCGCGCCTCTTCTCTCGCGAACAGCTTTATCGGTCTTGTTTGGCTTCGGCGCCGGCACGTTCTCGTCGTAGATACTCTTGACGAAGGGGTACAGGGGTAGATCGAGGATCAGGCTCATGTTTCGATGATGCACTTCGCGCACGAGGGTTGCGAAGTCTTCCAACGTGCCGAGGTTTTTATCGAGATCCGTGAGATTTTCGATGTCTGTGTAGTGCTCGGGATAATGTGGCGCTGGGAATATAGAATTCAATCGGACTCCTTGAACGCCGAGCTTCTTCAGATAATCTAGGCGCATTGTTATCCCTCGGATATCGCCAACGCCATCGCCACCTTTCGATGAGTCTTGGAAAGATGCGGGAAATATTTCGTAGAAAATGCTACCCTGCCACCATTCCACCGGTGGATCACACCTACATATAACATTAATTTTGTCCCAAGTTGCTAAAAGGCTTTAATTATAATTTAATTGGATTCTCAGTTTCCAGACTTACTTCTTGGGCATTGTAGCGATGATACCGATGACAAGTGCTGTGCATCCAACAAGCACCGACATCAGTGACCAGAAGCAGGTCTTCCTTATGAGAGGCCAGTTCCATTTCATAAAGCGATAGTCCTTCGGTGGCTTAGGCACCACCAGCTGGATGCCAACCAGCGGTGGTTTGCCACCGTTCTCCTGGTTGTAAAACTAAAGAGTTACGGTGTGTGAGTTCATACTAATTGTTAGCAAGCGACAAGCGATGAAATTAATGTTGAAATCCAATGTATTTATGGTACGTTTGGAATCCTTCTTGTCACCAAACAAGCAATAACACTGTGAAAAAGAATAGCACGAGATTTTGTGCTTCACTTTTGGACTCAAGTGTACCAGCATTTGTTGCACCAATTACGGGAGAAGTATTTAAATAATAATTACGCGACTTTTTCAAACGTGGCGAATCAATCAGAAAATATCCTACGCTTACGCGCTTCTGTGAAACAATATCAGGGATAAAAGCAAAATTAACTTATCACCAGCATAAAAGAATAAATCACGGAGTATGTGTCATGCAACAATCGACTTGTTTACCCAACAGGAATGCCTCAGTGAAATTCAATCTGAAAGAATACAGTCCACAAAACGGACAACGAAGACATCTTTTGTCACTAGTATTTGGCAAGATTATTCTACTTGCATGCCAAGCGAGCTGGACGGATCTCGCTACCGCTTTCTGCTTGGTGTGCTCGAGACTCGAAACTGTAACCGTTACAATGTAAGGAATCGGTGTTCATTACAGCATGACATTGAGATTCAAGCACAGAGCAACGTGAAAGAAGTAATTTATTAGCAGCAATGAAGGTTCAAACGAGAACGAAAATATCGATAATGATGGATGAAACACATATCGCGTGCAAGGTGCTTGCATCACAGATCGATCGAGCTCAATTACCGTCTGTGTGTATGTGTGTGTGTGTGCGGTGCGTTTAAAGCGGTGGGCGGTCAAATCTGTCTCCTAAATTTCGAGCTACCTCCCCACTGGTTTGACAACAGACTATAATAATCCCGGGCGTAAACCCCAAAAATACTTTGAATACTTCCAACGCGCTACCACTGGTCAACGGATCACGAGATCGAGCGCGCGCGCGCGTATCATCGCGATCGTCTACACCTCCTCAGATGTCTTTTGTTCGCGAGAATTCCGGGCCCGCTACAATACTAAGTTTTCCCTCAGTAGTTCACTCGACTATTTATTTACTGGCTGCTAACGAAAATAAAAAGGCGCGACAGAGTCGCAAATGCAGCCTGAACTTGACACATTTGGATCGAAGGTGCGTTTGGGTGATCGGCCGTGGCCGAAACTGACAGGTGTTCGTTTATAAATAAGTAGAGAAGCTAGCGCCAGTGTGACGAGCCACTCTCTTCAGCCGATGAATTAATTGCTATGAGACATTCCACTAGAAATAGGAAGTACAAAACGGATCATAAATAAGCATCAAGAATGCTGAATCCGCAGAGTATCTTTTCCATCAATTCTCGGCGCCCCTTTATTAGAAGCCTCACGCGGTACCCCTGCCTCTCGAATAACTAAAGCCATGGCTATCTTTTTCGTATAATACTTGGAAATAGACAGTTGGCATAGATTTTCGTTCATTAATTAGCCAGTCATTGCTAACAAAAAGCTAGTATGCTTCTATTGCGCGCCGGTCTTGTAAACAAGCCAGCCGGAGACTTTAGTACAAAGTAGCCGAGACACTTTTATGTAAGATGTGCCCATAACTTCTTTGAGGCAGGGTGTTCCCTAAGTCTTTAAAAAGGGCAATACAGATAGATTGATGTTACTTACGAGCGCCTGAGCGTCTGGAGCGAGATGTTGATATGCTGTATTGAGTTGCGTTAGCAACTGCGTGCAGACCGGCTCGTTAGTATCGCTACTCCCACTGCTGCTAGATTCCACCATTGGGTCGCGCGAACTTGGCTCTAGAATTATACAAGTATTATTTTCCACGTGGGCGGCGCAAGCTTTCCCTTGGCTCCCGTAAGATTTTCTATTCCGTCGAATTTAACGCTGGCCTCTTCACGTTCGTAATTTTAGTCGACTATCATTGAAAGGGGGCGCGCGTAACGATTTAACTGACGGCGACCGCACGACGTGGCGTCGTCATGGTTAATCGTCGGTCAAATTGAAACTGGATCCTATTAAGCCTTTCTATCGCGGACACATCTTAACTCGCGCGCGCACTTGCCTGCCGATCTGATTATATAAGCTCTGCTGCATACTCCTGGCGACGCATAACTACAGCGCGAACTTCATTCAGACAGCATACAGCAACGGATTGTAATGAGTGCATTACCGACAGTACTGTTTATCTAGAGTCTCGACGATGATACAGTCTCATCTAAAACTTACGAGTTCAGCATTTGTCGAAGCACTTAACCTAAGCTTTAAAAGGTATTCGCTTTTACAAGTTTTAATTTAAAAAAAAAGTATTTGCTTGTGATGCACGCAATATCGAAACCACGCGCTACAGTTTCGAGAAGTCAAAGAATCGTCGATTGTACTCGGGTTAAAGTGGGCGTACCATCATTCAAGGGTTTACTGGAACTATTCACTATACTCATGAATGCATTAAGCCCATCCTCAGTGTTAATGTTGCCAAGTGTTGGCGAAGGGACAGCCTCCAAGTTGTTGTCCTCCAGGGGACTGAATATCGGTGCATTCTCCATGGCGCTATTCGCTTGGATAGGTGGCGGACTCGGTGTCAAAAGTGGGCAATCAGATGCTTCTTCATCCTATTACATGAGACGCATATGTATCTCTACAACTGTCGACCAAGCGGTATGCGAATGGAAATTCGAGCAGTCTGCACTGTGAGCGAAGTAGAATGCCAAAAGACAAGCGTCAGAAATACGAGTAATGGTGAGTTTAGATGCTAATAAAATTCGGACGATAATAACTAGAGAGTATAAGAGCCGGTAGATAATAGGAAGGCGTGCGAGAAAGACAGTGTTAGTCATGCCGAACACACCTGTTGGTCCTGGTTTATAAAGAGCCGCCTCGAGCTCTCCGAGGAGGGTAGTTCAGTGGGTACGACCACCGACAATATACCGTCCGTCTTCTGGATATTCATTTCTGTCGGGCAAACATAATAAATTTATATACATATATATAGATATATTGTCCATCGATCGACATTGATTGGAATGATCGCAACACCCCTTTGTCAGGTCCCTGCTCTCTTCAGTTATACGAAGTTTATGACAGTCACGTCGAGCCTCACTTGAGCCTTTAGATCTCGGATGTAAAAGCTCGTGGAAGTTAAGTGTCTCGCCACTCGCTCTGACCTCTTTCGTTCAGTTTAATGGGCTTAGTTTTTTCATCATTAGATTTGCATATTCACACTTGGTTTTCATAATTCGACCAATACAATAGAATTGCGAGGGGAGTATCGTCGCGGTTAGTGGTATGACAATTTAGAGGCGATATTCTACCCGTGTGAGTGAAATTATTCATTGTCGTTCGATCTAAGTCTCTACCATAGTACGATATTTCCAGTTCGGAAACGAACTATCACCTTCACTATCGATCGCAAAGTTCCTACGAATGGTCAACCTACGCTTACAGCTTCACCCCAATGCACTTACCATTAGTGTCATCAGGTACGCGAGGTTTGCTGAAATCGCACTCTATTTTCATTGGCCGTTCAGTATGGTGACTTTAGAAGCCACGGTCTTGCGTCATCGCTCGCCAGAGAATTGTACGAAGGAGTCTGAATTGAACGGATCGCGTAGTTCTTGGAATCGGAGTCTCAAATATGCTTTAATAGATGTTGATTGAACTTTATTCGAGCCGGCACTCTACGGAATATGTGAAATGTGAATCAAGGGTACCCGTTATCAAGAATTTCTTGCTCACTTCGTTTTGTATTCACCCGATAAGCCGCGTGCTTAGCTAATTCCTATTATTCATCAAAACAAGAGACTTTTACGAGAAAGCACTGGTCAGTTACTAAAAAACCACGTGAGAAAACCTGTGCGTTCTAATCGTAGAACTGCGCAACACTAGGCGGCCAAACAATAGGTACGGCTGAACAATAACAGCCAAGCACTTCTCGATGCTTTATCTCCTCTTTTACGATCCAAAGGACAGTCGAGAATGACCAGACTTTGGTGCTTGCAACAGCAATAACAAGCGTTTACGTGCGCACAGTCTCGGAGGGTGCGAATGAAGGAACAAACAGACATGAATCATTCGGGATCCATGCGAATTCCAGCTGTTACGCTACAGAGATTGAGCTAGTGTGTCCAGCAGAGTTTCCAAAACTATCCAGTCGCTAGTAGTGCAGTGATCATTCACGACTAACCCTTGTGTCAGATCGCAGTGTTTCCCGGCGAGGAAGGGGTGAAGAAGCCTCGTGCAACCACTCACTCTCACATTCCACACTGTAGTCGACGAACCACCTCTTGCGCAATCCGAATGCCAGTAAACGTGTCTCGACCTCTTCCTTCCCTCTTCCTCTGCCTCACCCCGACCCTCTCCGCGCCGTCTGTCCGGTCGTCTCAGCCGGGTGATCTCGCGCGCGCAAATAGCAGGTCGGGCGAGGAAGTGCGTGGAGTGGCGTGGGGTGTGTCTCGTCTCGTCTCGGCGAAATAGCGCGAGAAAAAGGCGCGGGTAGCGCCGGTGGTGGTCGATGCACACTCACCTGGTATTCGAGCGGTCAGCAGCACGTGAGAGTGATCGCGTCAGCGGTATCTGACACCAAGTGTGCGTGACACCTATGCGAGCCTCGCCGTTTGCTCGCTGCTGACTCGCTTCAGCCCCGACGCAGCAGAATCCGGGCAGAACGAGCAGAGCACACTACAAAATCGCGCGAGGTGGAACACGACCGGCGGCGGCCTCCCTTGCTCTCTCACTCACTCGACCCGCCCCTCCGCAAACGGGGGGGGTGTCGGAGCTTCGATTTTCCCGAGCGTTCGCACACCCTCAACTCTACTCGACTACAACCCTGTTGTCTGCCTTACCACACCGGCCTGCTACTAGAGATCGAGCCGAATATTTCCCACTGGACCAGTCTGGCACGCGCGCTCTCTTCCTCGCGCAACCCAACCGACAGCCTCGACGTCAAAGAGAGCAGCGTCGTGCGTGGTGCGTCGTGGGTCGTGCTGCCCCCGGCCACCGAGAGAACCGCGTGCGCCCGTGTGTATTATATTTAGCAACACGCCTATTCGTTTCGTGGTCGCTTAGCTTCGTAGCTGACAACGACGACTCGACGGAACGGCACGATGTACGCGCCCCCGACGAGTCTGCGCACCTGACTCCATCATCGACGAGACCCACATCACAGATTTCTGATAAGAGTGCAACTCGAAATCCTGCGGAATTTATTGGAATAAAGGACCACCTTGTTCCGTACTGTACCTTCTCACTCCTTATATGCTTCTATCAGATGAATACGAGAATGTGTGATACTTTCATACATATGTATTTGGGTATTTCTGGTGTGCTTTCATAATGATTGATACTGTATAACGTTAAACGTGTTAAAGACATGTTCTGAGGTTTGAGGAACCATCTCTCAACGTCTGACTAATAACCGACCTGTTCTACTGTATACACGAAGCGCCGGTGTATATCGGCCAAATTCGCTTTACCAACAGATTTAACATTTGTTAATCCAAAGATGTGGATCACTCATTCTTGAGCAATTAAATAAGAGAAGCTATATTTTTTTGCTTGATATTTATCGTTTTTCAAAATTTCCTTTCCTGATAGTGTCTGTGAAAATAAACCGGATTAATGGGATCATTGCCCGCTAGAGGAATCTCCATAAGCAGATGACGGGGTCATCGACACCTTAAGCGCGTTGAATCGATCACTTTTATAACAGACTCCTAGCCCATTTACTCTGAGCATACATATAAGCTAATATCCAAGTGTAAGCAAGGCTTAGTATTGAAGAACAGAAGCAAACATATAGACGCGCCTATTGTTCCTGGCGTTGTAGGTGTTTAATCAACACTTGGGTAGATTTAGCTGCTGCTGGTACTATAAATCCCTGCAAATACGTCGGCAAGGGTTTGTGTAGTATGCGTAACATGATACTGAATGTGGTGTGGTTGCAAAATTGTTAAGGTCCAATAATTACTCTTGCATTTTGTATTTTTTGCTATACAGTTCTGTCTCAGTAACGAGACTTTAAAATGGTAATCTAATTGTTCGACTGCTTAGGTGAATAGTTGATTAAACTAACACGCGTCAAGATTCAGTGAAACGATTGCTGATAAAACAGAAAGAAGGTCAGTGGACAGAAACACAATTGTTGTGCAAACATGACAAGAGAGACTTACTGAAACGCAAGTATTGATATCTATGAATAAGTTTCACATTCGATGACAGTAATAATATTTTAAAATTTAAGGAACGAGCGATGTTTCTTTGCAATTCAATCCCAATTAGCACTTTCGAAACTGCCGTGTCAATAATTGATAAATATACTTTCATCACTACCTCAGGTAGATTAATTACTGACTGATATTTCCGTCGATCCGTATGGAATGTTTATTGATGGATTATCGATCACGTGTGTTTGCGTGAACACAACTGAAGACCTTTGTCATCATTTTAATCCTTGCATAAATATGACAAATACGTAGTAGTGTGAAAACCTGTTTCATCAAGGAAGTACAGTGGATACTATATGTACAGTGCTGTCCCATATGCCAATCGCCACAACTGATAGTGGGTAGATTAGAGAGACTATTATTCGTCACTGAACTCTGAAATGCTTGAGATATTAACATATTATTTTTGATTCATGGCTACGCAGCAACGACTGATAATGCAGAGTATATATAGAGCTTCCTGGCACTTGAATTTTAATCTATCTCGAGAGGTTTTCGTACGTGACATATTTTCGGTAATTCCATCGATAGTATTGCGACAGTAAAAACATTATCAGGGTGACATTGTTACCCAGTGGTCGCAAATGGAATTACCTCATTAGCCACAATGGTGCCTTACCTTCGCATGACGCGTCCGCTATTACACAACCTTGTGACTATCTGAAACACTCTTACAAACTTTAGAATATCAGTAAGCAATGACATTCCAAACTTTGAGAAAGAAGTGGTTTTCATAGTGGTACATTACACCACTATTTCTACATATAGTATTAATATTATTAAGTTCTACTCGTATAAATTCCGAGCCCGCAGCGGCATATGTAAGTACATATGTAGAACGTGGGCAGGCTGGTCGATGAGTGCACGCCCACAATCATAGAGACCGAGAATAATGGGATCTGGATAAGGTCTAGTAAAGTCTCCGAGGATCATTGTAAAAATATTTTATTCTCCTGACATTGTATACGTTGCGTTTTGTTTACATGCAAAATATCTTATCTTTAACAACTTTTGTCCGTGCCAGCTACTTGCAGCCACATACATTCATGCTCTATCTAAGCAAAATCTCCGCGCGATTCCGGACAGTTTTATTATCCTGTCACTCTCAGCTTCGCCTCGTCACTCTCAATATTCAGCCACTCTATATAGTCTGTTCGCTTTAATTTTCTCACACCTAACATGGAATTGACACTTTCTCACTCGACCCAGAAATTCACCGAAATCTCTCTCAGTCATCCCCTGCTGAATTCTCTTTCTCTATCTGACGAAATCACATGACGTAATTATGACGCAATGAATTTTCATCTGCAAAGTCATCGGGGTTTACGCATCAAAAGCAATTGAACCAATGTGTAGTTCTTGGAGATTAATATTTCTTCGTCACTGCGAGCCATCGAACGTAGTCGCATATGTTCAGAAATAAAAAGATGATTAGTCACCAGGGCAGTAGAACCAGTGAGGGATTGTTTCCATAGCTCATTGGTCGATTTCTTACAGAATCAATAGCACAACATATACCGCATGTAATTCGTGCCAAGGTCGTTCCTTGGTAACACCATCGGTATGATAACCTTGCTATCAACCGAAAGTAATCCCGTGAAGCAGTTAGGACCGATTGCTAAGTCAGACTGGTAACATAGTTGAGTTCACAAATGCCACCAACGATCACTTCACATTGTGATGTTAGTCCCTCTGCGAACTTTTCCTAGACCGTCCACTGATGATTCAACTTTATTGTTTGTTCGTTACGCTATTGGATGGTGTTAGTCCAGGGAAAGGAATTAGCTAATTCACGCGCGTAGAATGACTCACTTCGGAATTTCTCATCGGTCAGACTCTAATAAAGAGGATTTTATAAGCAATATTTAAACTAGCACTACATTTGAGGCACTACATGTAGATAATTGTCAGCAAAATAAGAGGCACCAATGTGCGATCATTGAATTTCTCGGACTGCTTTGGGTATAGCATGGTCATTTCCTCATTATGATTTATAATAGATGCAGACACGAGGAAGTGGCAAAATGCGTTCGAGTTAGTCAGTTCGGGCAGGTTCGTAGATCTTCGACGTGGTCTGTAAAATCGTCTCGACGAGCAAGGGATAGCAGGTGCAAGGAAGACGACGATAAATGCCGGTGTGGATCGCGCTCTCTCCGCCCAACCCCGCCACAAGCCGTTCATGTGCATGACGACGCCGTAAAAAGGAGCGAGAAAGACAGAGTGAGCAAAAGGAAGAAGGAGAGGTGGCGTGAGAATCCCCCAGCCCCGACTGCCCCTGGCTACTCCCGTCCCTCCCGTCGAGTATCGGTGGGTACGAAACAAGCGGGTCAGTTAGTCGCCGACGAAACAGCGCACCGATCGGTTAAGATCCACGAACACTCCTTTCCGGAGAACCGAATTAATCGAGTCGCTTCAAGTGAAACTCCCCGTAACTATCGAAGATGGTTGGACACGTTAAAGATTCCGTAAGTGGAGCAACGTCTTTTTCAACGAGATTTTGATAGTGGTAGGCTGCCGCCGCGTGCAGGTGACGTAAGTGCACATGAGGCCGATACCGTGGATTAGGTCTATCACACGGTAACCTTGGATAGCGAAGCGCATTAGCAACACTGTTAGAGGTGTCCATAGCGCGGTATGCAGCAGTAACGCTTTTCCGTGTAACCGGCCGTCCTTGGAAACATCGATTGTAGCTCAATCACGCGCCGCTAGTCGCTTTCCTCCAAAATACCTTCCAATCGACGACGCACCGAACTACGTTTGTAGCGATGATGTGTTCCGGTGATGCGGTTCACCAAAGCCAACCGGCATCGCTCGGTCGGTTCCGCTTCTTAGCTTGGTTATTACCAGTTATTACAGCGCCACAATACAATCCACGTTGTGGCGTATATCCGTTAAGAATGGGGCATAAGACAGGTCTTAGATTACGTCAATATGAACTCTACATGAACAATATGAATCTATGAACACAGACTCAATTGCAAGCCACTACCAAACAGCAACCGATTCTTTCGTTGAAAGAATTATCTGTGCGCACTTTTCAAATGTTTGCAATATTTTATCGGGTTGTTGAACTCCATGTCAATTTCATTTAGAATTTCTTGAATGTAAAAATAAATTCTGGTAATAATACCATTATAACATAATGCTGGTACTCGCGGATTAAATTCTGTCGCTGTTACTTTCTACATTTTGCTGTGATACGGCGATTACACTGATAAATTGATAAGTCGTTCCATTTTGCGCTTACATGCTGGTACAAGTATCAGCTTTTCTACCATACTACAGCTTTGTTTGATATGCCTGTGGTATTATTATTTTTTGTACTTACTTAATGTAACATACGTAACTGAAACTTGTATGTTTCATCATTCATGTATATAGAGTACATTGCTCATTTATGTTATAACTTTAAGCAACATTTTCTATATTGAATGCTATAAGTTTAACCATTGTACAATTAAAATCAAAATTGTTAACAATTTGTGTTTTCACAAGATATATATCTTCGAAAGAGTCGCTTTGACCATCCCATAGTTATCTTACATTATCTCCAGTCTGTATTGGTTATCAAGCTAAACCAGTACTTAGAATCACTTCCTAGAAAGTAATGACAAATGAATTCATCTGTATCAACAGATTCATATGCCCTACCTAAACCTCTGTACTTTTTCTAAAATTACTTGTTGATTAGAAACAACATTGTCTCTAAACATTTATTAGTATTCTATAAATGTTAGCATGTACATTATAAATTATAGGAGGACCTAAAGACTCAGTTGGCCCAGGCTGGCAATAAGTTAGTTGTTATTGACTTCTTTGCAACATGGTGTGGTCCATGCAAGGCCATCGCACCTAAAGTTGAGGAATTGTCACAGGTTTGTATTTTCCATTGTATGAATTCATGAATAATCTTTATCAAACTGTTAAAATATATTTTCTTTTGTAGGAAATGCCTGATATTGTATTCCTGAAGGTCGATGTGGATGAATGTGAAGATGTTGCCGAAGAGTATGAAATCGAGAGCATGCCTACATTTGTATTCATCAAACGAGGCAAACGTGTATGTTGAATAGTCTTCCTGATGAGATTCTCTGTTGCTCCTTGCATGTATATAATATCACTCACCTATTTCTTTTACAGTTGACATCTTTCTGTGGTGCTAACTACGAAAGGCTGAAGTCCGTAATTGAACAGAATAAGTAAATGACGTAAGGCCGCTAAGTACGATATATTTTTAAGCAGAACTGTCTATTAATTAGCACTAATATAAACAAGCAGTTTGAAACAGCATTATGACTATGAAATCAACGATGTTTGTGTTTATTCACAAGATGAAATATCTACCAAGATAGACTTTTTCGTAATACTTTGTCAATTTTATTATACAGATTTTCTGGCAAAATAAAATGTATTCAGCTTAAAACTGTGTTTCTCATCAATGGCACACACACCTACTCTTTTAATCCTTTTTACCACAATGAAAGACAAATCTATAATGTATAAAATAAAACTTTATTTACATGATTCAACTGCAGGCAGCAAATTCTTTTGAATATTCAACTGTTACAATTATCTGTATAATAGATGCAATGTTTTAACCGCCGACAGATAATGTGTTTTCTGGTGGTTTGGGTATTTTGACTAGGAGCGAGCACATTCCAGTGCCTGATCGGCAAGGCTGACCAAGCATCAGTCGGCTGGATGGTGAAATTAAGTTGTCTTGCTTACCTATCATGTGAATATGATTAGTTAGAATTTGCATTGAAAGAAGTTAGAACAAATTCAATAGTTGTCAGATTCATACCTTGGGTAGTGGCATTTTTCAGGAAATTCAGGGAACTTTCGAAACTCATTTGTTGTAAGGGTGACGCAGAATCTTCCATGCCTTTACGATTAAGTGGTTGAAACGTCCCGTCAAACGTCATGTAATCCGCAATCAGTGACAAGTGACGGGGGTCCACTGTAATGCCATACATTTTGAACACCTCCCTTACTTCTTTCGTGATCACTCTGTTGGCAGCTTCGATCCCATACGTTTGGGAGATTCCATAGATATCATTTGTGTACAATCGGTTTAAATCAAGTACCTTGTCGTATTTAAACATTTCCTGTATCAAAAATAAATACATTAGTTTACACTTGAATAAACATTACTATAATTTGCCAATCATTCACTTACAACCAAATTTAAACCATCTGTTTTAAGAATAGTTTCTCCCTCCGGATTTTGAAAGGTAAATGCACGCTTTATATAAGGCGTCTCCCACAAGGTCACTTTTTTTGCTACGTTCTTTATTATCGTAGACAAGTCTAACTTTATCATTCGAAGCGGTAACTGAACAAATCAGACGAGCAGGAAATATTAATATTTTTTTCCCATAATAATGTATGTATTAAATAGTTTGTTTATGCATACCCAAAATGTCAGCTTGCACCATGAGTATTCTTCATCGTCATACTCGTATGAAACTGCATGGTTATACATATCCACTACATTTCGCTTCCTTTGTGCAGTGTAAATTTCATCACTTCGTTTTACGCCATGCTTACTATTTTCCTCTTTATCTTCATCTTCATCCTCGTCCTGTATTTCCATCCCTTCCATTTGAATTTGATTGCTTTTTTCATTTGGCTCGTCTTCCATTTCGTTAGCATCGTCAATCTCTTCATCTTCGGGATCTTCGTATTCCTGATTCTCTTTGTGCCGAGATATACTTCTTGCTGCAGTGGCATCTGCATCCTCTGCGGCTTCCTCTTCATCAGAAGATTCGTGCATTTCACCCAAATCGGCTTTCGACCTATTAGATGCCCTAGATTTCTGATCTTCGTCGCGTTCGCCCTGGTCCAACATGGCATCGTCATCAGCTGGTCTCTTCTTTTCCTCCTCAATATGTACTAAAGCACCAGTAATTTTTGCGACTTTTTTTATTTCTCTAAATATATTCTTGAAGAAAACTTCTTCAGTCTTTTTTAATACATCTTGGGGCTGCACGAAATATTCTCCTTTGTACAATTTGTGCGGCTGGAAAGTGATTTTCATACTATACTCCAACTGCCTATGGGGGAAATGCTCCAGCCGCCTTTCAATTTTTATCTTGTCGAGGATATCTGACAAAACGCACTTTGTTAATCGCAATCTGAGCTTGTTTGTACGTTTTGTTAGATTCTTTAAGTCTTTCTTGAACGGTATTTCCATGCTCGGTGTTTTTATAGATTTGGATGCCATCATGAGAATTTCTCGTAGTCTTGGAATACCAAGGGTGACATTCATATCACCTCGACCAGCAAAATGAAAGGTATTCAGTGTCATCTGTGTGGACGGTTCTCCAATTGACTGAGCAGCTAGTAAACCGACTGGTTCTCCAGGAAGACAAACAGTTTTCATTACTTTCATAGAAATGATGTCTCGCAAATCATTTTTTCCCACAGGAGTTACGCATTTCTTTGCCTTACTCTTCACGTATTCTTCTATTAAACTTTCTAAACGTTCTGACAAAACGCCGAAGTCTACGTCTTGCCTGTATATTGACATAATAGAATCAGGACATTTCACACACTTCGCGCGAATAGACTTCTTCACTTCCTCATCAGCTTTCAACCATTTTCTCATTAATGAAAGTGCTGCTTTACTTCTGCCACTGTTGTTGTCAATAATTTTATTCTTAGCACTATTAACAATAGCATTTTCTTCTGAAAATTTCGCGAATTCACTAATTCGCCTCTTTTGTAACGAATTCCCGTTCTTCTTCTGCCATTTTTTAATTTTCTTTGCCATCTTTGTTATTCGTTCTGTATCGGAATCCTCTTTCAAACGCTTCAATATCTCTTCATCGATTATTGCATTTCTATTATCCACCAAAAAATCCATCTGTTCTTTCCGTAAAAATCTCGAGCCTGGTATGTCGAGACCATCTTCGCCATAATGGATTTGTATCAAACTTCCATCTGAATCTCGCACAGTTGAATCGTAATTGACAACTAATCCTTCAAGATGTTTTATAAGACATCTTTGCAAGTATCCAGATCTACTGGTTTTAACAGCAGTATCGATAAGACCTTCACGGCCAGCCATACAATGGAAAAAGAATTCTTGTGGTTTGATACCTGTCATGAATCTTCCATCGATGAAACCGCCCGCTCTGGGAGATGGATCGTAAGCTCGGAAACTCGGTAAGCTTTTGCCACTAATCATCAGAGGCGGCCTTTTACCTTCCAATTCAATCTGCCCCAGCAGACAGGAGATCTGCATAGTATTGACGGTAGAACCTTTTGCACCAGACTGTACCATCAATTGCAAGTTATTATCGGGAAACTTTTTCAATAAACCTTTTGGTAAACAAGTTTTATTAATGTCATTAGTGTATATGTCCAATGCGCTCTTGTATTTTCGATCGACTTGAGCTCTGAACTTTGGATCAGTCCAATATGACTCTTCAAGTTTATCTGTGACTTCAGATATCGGTGTATTTTCCGATTCATCTACTATGGCTCGTTGGATATCTTCACCAATTTTGCGACAGTTGGAGATAATGTCCTTTCGTTTTGAATCTGCTTTCGCAACAAGTAAAATGTCCTCGATACCGAGAGTAAAGCCATTTATTTGTAAATGCGCTTGGAATACTTTGCCAAAGGCACTTAAGAATTTGGTGGAGCACGCTCCACCATACAATTCGTAAACACAGTGGATGAGACCATATGGAGTTGCACCATAATGGGTCTTATCAAGTACTCCGCATAAAAGTTCACCATTGCGTATTATGACTTCAGCCTCAGACATTGTTTTCGGATCAGAGAATTCAGTACCGCATTTCCATTTACGGGCGGGCTGGCTCTGCCATTCCTTTACGCTAACTTTCGCAGCAGCTGTTAAATTAATTCGTGCTTGATTCGACGGAATAAGATTAATCATAATGGTCGACACAATCTGTTTGCCAGACCATAGACGTTTTGGCTTTAGAATAACAGGGGGTAAAAGAACGATATTTTCTTGAATCATTGACAATGCAGCATAGACAAGCTGCATATAATCTTCGCGTGAAAAAAAGTTTCCTCTTGTGGTTAAACGTACACCAGAGACAACATGATCTTGAATAAGGCCGCTCAGTGGTGTACCATCCTTTGGTACCAGATATTGATTAGATACATTTGCTATGTTATATCCTTCGCTTCTGGCAAGTTCATTTTGCGGAAAATGTGCGTTCATTTCATCACCGTCAAAATCAGCGTTATACGCTTTACAGTTTGCATAATGAAGACGCAGTGTTTTTTCTCCCTTTAAAATACGTGCCTTATGAGCCATTATACTAGGTTTATGCAAGGTTGGCTGACGATTCAATAGTAAAATATCTCCATTTTGGAGGTGTCTATGTACAACTTTGATGCCTTTGAAGAACGTATTAGCTTTATCGCTTGTTGTCAGAAGTCGCTTTGCTATAGCTTCTCGCTGTACAGTATTTGCACTACTGATACGCTGAATTGAGCCATCTTCATTTTCGATCATCACTGCTCCAGGGTGAACATCTGGACCATTTAAAACTAGCTGTCGTAAGTGAACAACATTCCAAGGTGTAACAGGTGTAGGATATGTCAATTTCAGAGCAAATGCTTCAGGAATACCAATTTCGTCAATATTCAAATTAGGATCGGGAGTAATGACAGATCGTGCTGCAAAATTAACTCTCTTTCCCATCATGTGCATTCTAATGATACCTTCTTTCTTTTCAATGACTTGCTTTAACCCTTGACAGTTAGCAGATTCTGTCGTTTTATTCATATCTCTATCTATCAAATGGTCAACGTTTACTTGAAGATATTGCCAAGCATTGTGTAATTTTTCAATTGGTGTACTACCCCGGACTTGTTCGAACACCGCTTTGCCTTCTTCTGGCAATTGATGCGTGTTTCCATCTTGGATTGTCTGAATAATATTTCGAAGTACCAGACAATCTTGAATGATAATTTTGTACACTTGGGTTTGAGGATGTTCCACCATTTGACCATTGACAATATTTACAGGCCGCACAATTGGTGGCAATACAGGTACCACGTCAAAGAAAAAGATGTCCGTTGGATACTCAACATTAAGCATTCCAAAACAAGGGACAATCACTTTCAAAAACTCCTTTTCATTTTGCCAGAGCTTTCTGAGGTATTCTTTGGACTGATCAGGCATTATAAGTACTGTGGCCAAGTTATGAACTGCCTTATTTGACTTTGGGGATTCGAAATCAGTGTCCAAAGATTTTGTTGTCATAATCTTATTCTTCAGTGTGGTAATTTTTGGAACTGGTTCTTCGCAATACATGCAAATTTTCTGTGCGGTATACTGCTTCAACACACTTTCGACATATAAATGCCATTGGGTATTAATGTTCTTTGTTTGAGATTGAACATCTTGGCTAGGGACAACAGGTTGCGAGAATCTAGTTCTGTTAAACAGATTTTGTATGTATGTCTCTATCACGTCTCTCACATATTCAGTCTCACCTTCCTGAGGATTATTTGGATCTATTACAGCCATTACTTCATAGTCCAGACCTTCGAGATCGGTCAAAAATCCTTGTTGCAACAACTTTAGTTTAGCACACATAAGCAACTTAATATAGGGAGGAATTTGCAGCGTGAAACATTTTAAACAAGACAACTTCATGAGTACAGCCAATCCTCTATGAAATAGAGGATTAATTACAGGCATTGGCAGTTCTATGTGTCCAAAGTGACCTGGACATTTGAAAACATTACATCCACAAGTAGCACATAAGTCCGAGCTTTCAGCCATGGGTCCTGGAATGTACATGGCAAGCATAAAGTACAATAGTTCTGTGCTATTTTCAACAAGTACTTTGTCATATCTCTCTATTACTTACCCAATCCAGGATCATACAATCCACCTTTCAATGGATGCCCAAGAACATTGAAAGACAAGGGTGTTCGTATTTTTGTTGCACTCAGCTTTCTTATGTCATCGGAAGTAAACATAGAAAACTTTAGACATTTAGGGTCTAAATGTTTCGGAGATAAACGTGGTCTGTGTTGCTTGTGCATTGTCGTAACTTATTTGGCAACTTTGTAACTGTAAAGAATAGTTGGTATAGTAGTTGCAAGGATTTGTAAGTAATCGTATTAAAACGAAGGTTCAGATTCTGTACCATTTGCAAGTACGTACCTCTAAATGTACCTCACACTTCCACTATATTTGGATATAAATCAGGCCTATTACAAATATTAATATATAAAATCATTCATTCTTGGGAAATCATACATCGTCTGTCAAAACTAGGTTATCACATTTTCGGTACTTCGCACATGGCACTCACAAATTCTACAAACGTGTGGTGATTGAAGCTGATTGGAGCATCAATTGCGTTTAGCCTCCTATTGTCCATAGAATGAACTATAGCAACTATGTTGAGTTTAGCAGGTTGCCGCCACACTCTACTTATGTACGTACTTAGATACGTACACAAGAGATATATTTTTTAGATCCGGATTTTTTCTTCCTTCGTACTATTTTTTGTATGATATATTAGTATGTTACAATTAACAGACAGTTGACAATGATGCCGATTTCCAGCCTCTATAAACTGATGGTGTAAAGGCGCAAATCAAACCGTCATATCGTTAAGTTACATCGGTAATTTTGTAAACTCGCAAATAAAATTGCCAGCCTTCACGTGGGATATCGCGAAGATGGAAAATGACAGTCCCATTATATACGGACTGGAGTTTCAGGTACGAGTCATGGCTCTGTTTATGCAATGAAATTTAAATCCCCTGCAATGTGTGCCTTTAGGTACATCATTCTATGATATTCCAGTTAAGATTTTTCAGAATATTTTTATATAATATTCTAGACAAGGGCTTTATCAGCGCAGACTGCAGAACCAGATATCGTTCGGTTCCTAGTAGGAACTCAATCACTCAAATTCAATAATAATCAAGTGCACCTTGTGGAACTTAACGAAGAAACAGATGGCATAAAGACACAAGTTTTTCATCATCCAATTGGAGAAATATGGGCTTTGCAGGCCTCACCTGCAGAATCCGATATTTTTATAACTTGCTACAATACTTTAAGCGGTCAATATCAACGTAATCTTTAAATAAAAACATGAGGATAACAAAAACAGCAAAGTTATTCAGAAAATGATATTACAGATGAAGGCACTTGTCAAATGAAAGGTGCTATCTGGAGGATGCCACTATTGGAGGAATATACAAATGAAACTGATGATCTGAAGAAAGTAGCTGTCATTGATACCACTCCTTATGGTAGCGATCTGAAAACTATCTGCTACCATCCTGGAGATTCTACTAAAGCTGTGTCAGTTGTTGATAATAAGTTTGTACTATGGAACCTACTTGAAAGTGGACCAGAGGTAGAATAGTTTTGCTCTTAGCATCAAAATTTCTTAAAGAAAATGGGTTTCAATCGTGACTATTATATGACTTAGGTTTCTACCGTTGGCTCTTTAGCGAGCGAGGGCCAAGCTAAGTTCACTAATGGCAAATGGAATCCACATAATGGGTGTAATCAATTTGTAACATTAAATGAAAATAATGTTAGAGCATGGGACTTCAGAAGTCCAACAGAAACATCATGGACGATATTGTCTGCTCATTCCCAAATCATTAGGTAAAGGTAAACATGTATGAAATATGAATATAGATAAAAATGTGATATAAACGCATCATTTATTAACATATGTACTGCAGGGATTTAGATTTCAATGCAAATAGGCCATACTTTTTGGCTACATGCGGGGATGACGGATATATGAAATTCTGGGATATCAGATCTCCATCCGAACCTGTTCTATCACGAATGGAACATTCTCACTGGGTTTGGAATATTAGAATAAATCGATTTCTTGACCAATTAGTCTTAACATCGAGCAGTGACTCAAGAGTCATATTATGCAATGTTGGCTCTGTCTCATCTGAATGGTCACATAGTATTTCATGTGGAGGACCCACTGAAGAGGATGAAACAGTTCAAGAAGATAAAAAAGTGAAGTATGTAGAAACTGTAGCACTCGGATGAAATATAATTGTATAAGCTGCAAATATATGTTCTGCAGGTTAGAAGATGGTGTGGTAGGAAGATATGAGGAGCATGAGGATAGTGTGTATGCTGTTGAGTGGTCCTCGGCTGATCCTTGGACATTCGCATCACTAAGTTATGACGGAAGATTAGTTCTAAATAAAGTTCCCAGAAAATATAAATATCAAGTATTACTATAAATAAATATATAAGTTTTATTATAATGCGATGGACCTTTTTTCCTACATGAAGTTATATTTATTTAACAAACAGTTTATTTGCTATGTAAAGTATTAAATTGTGTAAATAGCCTGGTACAAGAGTTTTATATAGCTCTCAATTTCAAAAAACCATAGTACAGCTTTATCTTATTGCATCATAATAATATTCAATTTGTAACATTGACTTACAATCTCTCTGATACCCTACTAGCTACACTTCTCAACTGACCATATACCTTAGACGGTGGACTACCAAGAATTAAGTTACATATTGCTCTTCTTGCCAATTGAATATTTTGATATGACCCGAGTATATGAATTTTACAGTCTGCCAATACAATTCTGGTCTTTGTCACATTCTCAATAGTAAACTTTGTTCTTCCACCTTTCCCCGCCAATCTTCCAATTGCTCGTGATAAATGATCACCTTTCAGTGGTTTTACATCTTGAATTTCAAAAGTTTCAACAAACAAGTCATCTAAACGTAATAAAGCTAATGCATCTTCAATTTCAAATCCATTAATAAATGCTTTGACAAAATCTGCTCCCTTTTGGAGATTCGAAATGTCTGGTGTTTGAGGGCAAGTGCGTAGTTCTACATTCCTTGACTTCAAATTAAAACGTATTTGTAACTGCAAGTGCTCGACGATAGGCGTAAATATTTTCATCCAATTTTCTTTCAAAGGTGTATATCTATGTGCAGGAACTGCAACCTGAAAAAACATTATTTATATATGTAACCTAAAATTTAACACTGAGTGTCAAAGTACCAGAAGCCCTCTGTGCTAATGCGACACTCAAAGTGTTAAAAGAACAGGAGAAAGTACAACATTAAGCTATTTACTTTTCGCTGTTCTCCGCCTTCGACATTTTTGGCCTTTTTTGCTGTCGTGTGTTTCTTAGATTTTCCTTCTACTCCATTAACCACCTCCACCTAAAATAGTGTGTTATAAAGAACATATTTCAGTGCAATATTTCAGGACAAAGAGCAATTCATTATCATAATATATTTTTACTAATGACATTTGTTATCATTTGGGGAAGACGTGTATCTATTTCTGAGTAACCTATATGCATACCTCCATACGACTTTCGCTCGCATGTCGCTTCTTTCTCCCTTTCGGCTCTTCGAATTGATCAGTTTGTGAATTATCCTTTAGGTCCTCGGTTTCAACTCCCATTTTTGATTGAATATCGTCACGTTACTTCACTGTACGATTAATTCAGACACGAGGGCTGCATGTATACATATTTTGATTCCTATGCACGTGTGATTCTACTAAAGTCCTGTCATGCGCGTTCTCTGCTTTGCGCATTGCCGCGGTCTCGTGCGCATGTAGTTCTGTGCATAAGTTGGTATTGGTTGGTAAAATTAAACTAATACCTTTGCTAATTGCTACACATGCATCTGCGTGCCATGCGTGCTAAACCAGACACCATCAAAGTGATCGGATGGACCGAATTTTATTATCTAGCACAGACCGCACAGACGGCACAGTTACTACCTCTACTACACGTTGCCATAATAAAAAAAAAGACGTGTTCGATGTAGTTCCGTTTGAAATAATTCTCTCATGCCATACTTTTTCTACACAATAACTGAAATTGCATATGTGCATAAATAATGTCGCACTAGATGACCGGGGAATAGCGCAATATATGTAGATATCCACGCGCTACCTTGAATCAACTAATCAACTAATAAAATATCATGACTTTTTGAGCGTTTACGTTTGTATACACAAAAACATGGACTACTCTCATGTTATTGCACATATACATATATATAAAAAATGAAAGCTCAATATTCATATTTTAAAAGCAAAAACTTTTTTCGGAGTTATCGCGAAAATAAAAAGAAAACGGGTGCAAATACAGAAAAAGCAGTTGCGTATTTTTTAAAACACATTCTTCATTTATCTTTAAGTGTATGGTAATTAATATTTAATAACAAGAAAAAAACCTTCCTCGTCGATTTGTCTACAGTAATTATTGAAAGGTACAATTAGGAAATTACTAATGTATCCACTTTGTGTAATAATACGTAATAATATAATTGCAGTATTCTTTTCATCATAGCGCGATTTTCTTTCACGTACTCGATAGTTTCTACAAATATAATATTGTATCTAATTCTTTATTCATATATATATGTATATATTCATTATTCATATATATATATATATGTATATATATATATTGGGTTATTATCAATCGTTTTACTTTTACTGCTATTTGTATCATTTATCCAAATACTAAAAATACAAATATCTTTGCATACAGTAGGTTTTAAAGTCATCAAATATATTGGCTGCATCTGGTGATCTTAAAACGCACATCCATATACACAAACGAAGATTTTGGGGTGCCGCAAACAGAATTAAGGAGCTTTCGTGTGATCAGTAATTGTTTAAGATCTCTAAACGACCACGAAGATGAACATTCCGATTTTAGCACAGTCATAGTGTGTCCTAGAAGTGGTAGCATGTAACTTGTTGACGTACAAGAGTATAAAGACCAATTATTTATTGAGCTTCAAGTATACACCAGAGAGTATTCTTTATTTTTAACTGTATCGTATGTCAACAGTCGTGTCATATTACAATTAGCGCACGATCTTTGGCGTATCGACATTACCTTTCTTATACTATATGTATATGCAGTCATACCGTAGGTAAATTTCAGAAGCTCCTTAATTATGTGAGCATGCGAGAGATTTCCCTATTTTTAATATATTTTATTTACACACAAAGCTTAGTTTCTGTATGGTCTATACAATCATATAAATGTAATATTCAATGATAAAATTGTAACACAATAATTCCTATCCTACCTATCTAATGTCAAGGAGAATATTTTACATCGAAATTACAATACATTTTGTTACCGGTCATTTTCGAGTTCCACTATTAAATTACTATGCTTTACATTACACGCCGTCCCATTGCAGTAGAGGGCTTGGATCAAATGAAACATGATGCGTGTGTAGTTTCATCTGGTTTATATATACAGCAAAAATTCCCATCCATGTGAAATAATTATACTACTATTTACAATATACGATCAAGTGTCTATCCAAATGAATTCTGATGGACAAGCAATATATTAACCCAGCGGTTTAAATTAATATTAAAAATAGAAAAAAGTTCAACGTTACCGCGACCCATAAGAATTGGGACTTTATTTTACGGGCAGGAGTTTTGTTAAAGATTTTCCTATTTCAAATACAAGTAAAGTCAATATAACGTTACATGACAGAAACATTTTTTTGAAGTATGTACTGCTTGGTAGCCATCGAAAATCTTAAAGAAAAGTCTAAGATAATTCTCTAAATTGATTTCTTGAGCACTTCACGCGCAGTTATCCAAACAGTCACTATTACTACGGTCCTAATACCTCTGATCTATAATCGTAGATGTACAAGGATCAGAATCAGATAAAAGCGTTTCCACCTTATAAGAATCCTCCTATACTTCAAATGTGAAGCGTGTGAGGCTGAGATGGCTTCACTGTATGGTGGGACTTAACTAGATTCAATAACAGATAGACATTAATTGCAACATAATGCTACAATATGTTCACTTTCAGACGAATGAAACTCTGTATACGCATATGTATAACTACTATCGTGTAAAAATTATTTCTTCTAAGGGAGAGAATGGAATACGCATATAACATGATAGAAAAAATGAACGTACATTAGCAGAATCCAATATTCTAAAGCCATAAATGTTCTATGTTTAGACTATCAATCGAATTGCATGTTTTAGAGTCCATTAAATGCAAGCTTCCGACATGAAAAACGAGAAGCACGTACATGATGGCTACCACAGATGCACGTAACACTTCAATGCTCAACTGTATAATCCACATTTATACAATATAAAACTATATTATCTGCTCACAAAAACAATGATTGATAAAAATCACGTTTATACATATATAATTTTATGTATATACGTATGTATACATTCTGGTACAATGCATTTCAGGTGTCGCCAAAGGGTGCTACTAGTCCTCGGAGCACGATCGCGAATAATAATAATGACAATGATGTTGCACAAGTTTAGTTATCACTAATTTAATAAAAATTTAAACAGTTCCTATATTTACAATGAGAGGTGCTTCCTGTTTCTTTACAAGAAATTATTTACAAAATATATTCATTCATATATTACCTATCAAATTAACATTGTATTAATATTTCCTCTATAATAATTATTCTTATTGTTTTCAAATATTTATGCATGGTTTATCCCAACGTGCTGTTTATGCTTCATAAATAAAATAAATCCTTTTAATAACCCTATACCTCTGCCCACTGCGATATTAGAACTCAAGACGAACTTTCTACTGAAAGACTATGTTTACTGATCCAAGAGAAAATCTTGTACCATAATGCAAAGTAGAATACATATTTCTATTGAATGCAAATGTAGTATACTTTTTTACCCAATAGCGAATATATCATAAAACACCCCAGCATGATATACGATTCAAAGTCCATGATTATAAATCTATAGAAAAGTACGATTGTCGAAGAAATTTTTGGAGAAGTTGTTCTTAACCACACGAGTACTCAAGTAATAGTATTTTGAGACTTATGATTACCCAGATCTTATTGTTCGTCATAAGAATTACCGTATAAGGTCATTGCAAGGTGTATATGGGAAAAATCGTTTGATAATATGAAAAAGTTGAAATTTCACTAGTTATAGGAATGTGCCAAATATTATTAAACAAAGTCTATCAGTAAAGTCGTCAGAGTAGCGACCTAAGCCCCACCATTTAAACAAATTTGTCTTTGAGAACATGTCATTTCACGGCAGTACTGTCAGATTTCGAGTTCGGTGCATGCGAAGTTTGAACTTTCTTTTACCATATTTGATATTGACAATACGATAATTATATCATAGAAGCATTCACTGTCTTTACCGAATTCAAACTTGATTTCATACTATGAATCGTTTTAATTTTATGATTGTTTCATAAAACTCAGAATTGTTTCAGTTTCACTCTTCACTTGACAAACTGATATACTAAGAAACTTTCATGTCTGTTAGAGCTACGCGATACACGTTGATGTGAACGTTTGGCAAAGGAAAGTTTTCACATTGTTTCGGCAGTTTTTGATTAGTCCAGTTACTTAGATCGAAGTGTAATGCATTGCGCAGATCACATCTCAGTAACCAAACCCTATAACGTAGGAGTAGAGTGTAATAGAGAAAGCTAGATGGTTGTATTTATACCTTTCCAATGATATTTCCTAGTACGCTCTATAGAATTCATTCTGTTGAATTATAACAAGAAATAAAAGTTGGAGATTGAAGAATGATCATCAAGAGAATCAAAAGAATTGTAATAATAGAAATGGTGAAGTGGATACCATCCAGTACTCTTAACACAATACTCCTACTACACATACATCAAAATCTTGTGCGCTATCGACGCATAAAGTTTCACCAGGTGGGGTCCAGCCACACGGCGATCAGATAACCATTTATAACAGATAGACAACCAGACGGATAGGCCTTGACGAGCGACGGTAGCTAATCACTGTCAAGGTCACTTCCCGAAGGTCATTTGTTTTCTCGGGATATTCGCCTCCGTTTTGCCTGTTCTGCTGCCTCGGCTGTTACTAAAACAATGTTCCCGCTGAACGAGGTATATAGAACGGTATGCGAACTATGCGATCAGAGTAATGGCATTAGAAGGCAGTGCGAACATAAACTTAGATGCGTAATGTGGCACTATATAACAGAATCCCTTCAAATCAGACTACAGCGTGAATAATTATGATAAACGCAAATTCAGATGTATTTTTGAGTGGTCTACGTACCAGCACCACTTCGAGTTTTCCGCCTGGTAATATCGTCTGTGGATCTAGTTGCACCCCTTGTATTACTTGCTGGAGTTGCTAGTGGTGAAGCTGTGTTCTGTCGAACAGACCTTCTAGTCGTTACTTCTCCTATCGATTCGTTGCTGGATACGGAAGTACCTCGCAGTCTGTCCTTTCCAACAGTAGCTCCCGCGGTTGTACTTGGTTGTTTGGTGGTTAATAAACGGCTCTCTCTTTGCACTCTATTACTGGCATTGAAATTTGATATATTACTGGAATTAACTTGACTGCCAGAAACAGTTGTGCTTGTACTTGTTCTAGAATAACATAAATTTATTTACGTAAGAGGGCTTTCGAATCTCTTATATAATGAGATATGCACTGATGCTACAAGAATGCACCGATATTGCTTACTTTTGATCTTTAGACTTTGGAGATGCAGCGGACGTTTCGTCTGACAATCGCATTCTTGCCTTTCCGACAGACTCAATCAACGGTTCATCATCGGACGAATCTACTTCTACCACAATGGGACCTAAAAATATAAAAACGCTTGTCAGGTAATTCAGGTCCGAACAAATGATACTGGTGACATGTAACATGAAAGCAATGATTTTATGTTTAAGAAAATATGATTGAGAATGCGTTAGTTAATCTTTATGTCCAACACATATTGAATATCAAAATAAGAGCAATATCGTGAAGATGTAATTGTTCCTTTTCATTCATTGAAATATTTTGGCACTTTCGCTATCCTGTTTTTGGCAGTCTTTATCGTTTGATAAAAAATAAAGACAAGAAAAAATAGATGCGCATCAAACACATCAAAATTAGGTACTACATAAAAAGAATATCAATTCAGATATGCAGACTCGAAAAAGATCTAGCTAATAAGCAATAACAAAAATAGATATACACCTTTCTTGGATTTCGTCAGTATGTGGAACCCCTTCTTAGATTGTTCTTCTTTGATAGGCATTTGTTTTTTTAAAGAACCTGCTTCTTCAACACCCATGCATGCTTTAATTAGTTCTGCTGCATTTTCCGAACATTTTCGTTTGCCTGGTCTCGGTTGTGGATCCTCAGCAGTGCTTGATGCTACAGAACTCTCACTCTCTTGGCGTTTCCGTTTCCCCATTTTAACCGTTGTATTAGGAGACAATTTTGAAACTCCCAATTTTGGACTTGCTTTAGCATACGGTGATATACTACGTCTTTCTTCTAACTTGTTGGGACCATGTGGACTGCTTTTGGGGGTTTTTGCAATGTCAGGACTGTTGAGTTTTTGCGATCTCGTTCTTAATGATCTCTTCTCATGTGTGTCGTTTGGGATCTCTATTAATAATTGTTCTAGTAACGATTTTGGCGTCCTTTTAACATAGTCGTCCGTACTGTGGGAATTCAATCTTTCTACAAAGTGAGTCTCCTCGCTGTCTTCTATACAAATAACGTCTTGACGTCCCTCTAATTCTTGCTTTCGTCGTCGCTTACGCTTGACGTGATCCACATCACTAGAGTCCACTTCAGGATTTTGCGCTGCGGGGCTCGGGGTTTCATCCCGTTGTAACACCACAGGATTGGAGTAGGTATATAAAGGAGGAGTAATTCTAATTGGTTGGGGATCATCACCAAGAGGCGATTGAATACCTACGCTTACATCACTCGCGTCATTGATAATTTTCTTGACTAAATCGTCCGTAGCCTTCTGAAGATTCAAAGAAGATTCTCTCTCTGGTGGTAGCTGATGGCTTTGCGCATTAGGTGTGTGATTTTGATCTGGACACGGTTCTATCTTAACTGGTGCCATAGCTAAAGAGGCACCAGAGTTTTTTTTTACATTTGATTCCTCGTTTTGCCTCGTGTCATCAACTTTTATGTCAAGTTCTGGTTCAACTTTAACGTCGGCTTCACAGTTTGCTTCGTGAGAACTTAAGCTGTTCAACACCGTGCTTGCGGTTTCGCTTGTGTTGGTTATCGTATCATCGAGAGTCTCTCTCTTTACTTTATTACATGCAATATGATTTTGAATTACAGGCACACTGTTATTATTCTGTCCGTGAGGTTCATCACTTAGTTTAATTGCACTGTTGTCCTCTATGACTGTCTTTTCACTATCCCCAGACACACTTTCGATAGTCCGTGACACTTCATCCGTGGAGTTTTCTGTACCCTGATTGTCTTGTTGGCTAGCAGAACCTTCTAATTTAACACTAGAACTGTCTTTTTCGGAAAAATCTTGTGGTTTCTGCTGCGCACATTGTAATAAATTATTATCACTTTCTACACCGACAGATACAGAAACTGCAATAGTTCCTGAACCAGCGACCAATGGACTGGCCACAGCTTTCTCACTTTCAAGCGGTTCTAAACTACGGGCTAAATTATGATCTTCATCCCTTCGAACTATTGGAATTGAACTCTCATTAGGTTCGTCCTTTACATCGTGCTCACTCGAATTTGACCTATTGCGGGTTAAATGATTCTCAAGATAACTCGTTACCGAAACGGGGTTCAATCTTTGCGAATCACTGGACTTGAGAAGTTCCGAATGCGAATTTGAACACATATCACTACTACTAGTTGAGGAAGGCACGTTCTTACTGGTGGCTGTTGGGGATGTCTCCTCTTGAACAGCAGCTTTGGAGCTATTTTGCGACACTGATTCACTAGCTGGCCTGTGCAAAGGAGACTCTCCCTGGTTCGGCGATTTCTCTGAAAGAGCATCCATAGACTCAATACCCGAATCCTCCCCAGCACCGCCACTTCCTACTCGCTCGGCACTCGATTCCACGCCAATTGCAATGGGAACTGTGGTCTCCAACAATTTCTGCTTTACTTTTGCCTCTGTCACATTAATCTCTCCAATTGGTAGACTTGGTTTGTTAGCAGCTACTTCAACAGTCTGACTTTTGGGAAATTGGTCCATGGTATTACCAAGAGGTGGGCTTTGTGCAGTTTTTAGTAAACTGACTCTTTGCGCATTGTCCACTTTATTCTCCACAATCGCCTTGTCAGGTTGCTCTTTTACGTGATTTGGAATTACTTTTTTGTGGCTCATGTAGTCAGCTTTGTTATGCCTGTTCACAGAACCAGCGACGTCACTTTTCGAAACCATGTGATTTTTTAACTTCTGAACTATGCTTTGATTTTTGCTGGGAATTATCGAGTTTGTTTTACAACTATCAACCATTTCTGATTTTCCCTTTACGGCTGTCATTCTATTCACAATTGTCTGTGGGTTTTTTGCTAGAGTATCTGGAAGTGTATGGGTTTTGCTTTCAAGGGTGGTAGATGAAGTTGTATCGGTCTGTCCTGAAGTGAACGTCGGCACTCCTGTAGAGCTTTCATTCTCGAACGACGAATTGTTTACTGGTTTTACAGTTTGAATCGTGTTAGTGGAAGAGCATTCAGAAATACTCTTTTGATTACTGAACGCGGTAACCTCTGCATTTTGAGATTCTGTAAGCATGGGAAAAAATCATTAAAATCAACTGGAATTGGTCTAACATATATTGGATATAGCAATAAGTGGGCTGAGCGTAAATTTAATCTACCTCCTAAGTGTAGATCCTTTTCATCCATCAAGCTTAATCGTCTTCTTTTTTCTTGACCAATTAAGTCCTTTTTAACGCCATTTACTTCTGTTAGTCTTGAAGCAACAGCACTCAACGTATTATTCTTCTCAATGCCGGATCTGTTAATGTCACTGTCACTGGTTCTCCTAACTTCCCCCACTTTCTTAACCGGGCTAAACTCGGCCGCCGACAAAAGTGTATCGACTTTTCTTATCGATTGGTTAGAATCACCTTTGTAACCAAGCTTTCTCCATTTCGCTTGATTGTCTAACATCCTGCCACCAGACAGGAGGTTCTGTTCACGAAGTAAGCTGTCTCCCGATTCCAGCTTCTTTTTAGAATCTCTTCTCTTAGTTTTACCTGAAACATGTGACGATAGTAGATTTAAAATATTAATCAGTTTTTACTTTTAAAACACTCGATCTATAGCAAAAGGGAACATCATACCTCCGCCTATTTTATGCTCCTGAGTGTGATTTTGAATATCCATTTCCATTTGACTTTTGGTTAAAGGCTGCTGAGTGTTAAGAGGTTGATTTAAAATGTTTGTCTTATGTTTAGAAGGGGATGGTATTCTGCTGTTTAAAGGTATGTCATCTACATCGCTACTTTTACTCGAACTGGGCTTTGTAGTACCGCTTTGACTTCGAATGGAATCCATTTGCAATTCTTGTTTTAAGGCATTCGGTTTGGTAACAACTGTTTGCATAACGTTGTTTACTTTGCTAATAGTGTTAGCACTATTAATCATGGTGGAATTAGACAGGGGTAATTTGGATGCAGAAGAAGTACCCATTATCATACTCAAAGAGGACTTTTTCTGTAATAGTTTGTTTCCGTCAAAACATTCCTTCATCTTTTTTAATTTCCCCCTTCTTTTAATACTGGCTGGATCAGATTCGCCATCTTTTAAAGATTTCTTTTCCTTTTTCCTGATTTGTACTACCGAAGCATTACGTCCTCTTAAAGAAATATGTAAAGGAGGCACTCTTGGTTCATCACCAGTTCCTGAATTTGGTAAACCAGCTGTAAACATTTTATTTACCGATTTATCTGCCTTTCTGACCGGTGGCGTATTTACAAAGGAGACATCAACTTTATACGCCGGCGTAACCGGTTCCGACTTTTCCAACTTCAGTCTCAATTTGATTTTCTCTCCAGGCATCGGACTCTGAGCTGTTTCCCTACTGGACTTTATTCTACTATGCTTCAAACTTCCTTCGCTGGCTGTCGACTTAACAGTTGTCTCCGAGTCGGACTGATCTGTATTTGTGGTGGTATCGTTTCTTCTGGAAAAATTACTGTCTGCATCATCGTCGGAAAATATGGAATTCGATCTATCGTTTGACGGGGATGGAAACGAAAAGAAATCATCCTGATTATCAACTGCACTCTCTGGCTCAGAATCGGAGCTCTCACTGGGCATGGGTTCCAAATGTCCAGTCAAAGGATTAATGAGAAACTGCCGAATTTTTCCAGTTGACGTATACTCTGGTTCGGGAGGATCTTCCTCAGGTTTTGGAGATTCAGTAACTTCAACTTTTGTAGCTGGTGAAGCAACGATTGCGTTCGAAACATGATTTGTATGAGAGCCACACTGAGGAAAGGCACCGGAAACCTGATTCGTAATTGGCAGATGGGTGGTATTAATTTGAGCACCTTGTGGAATTGTATTACTTTGTGCGTTCCACGTGGTTCCATTTGCATTTCCTGGGGTAGCTTGATAATTTCTACTGAGAATGTTCTGGCTCTGTCCATAACGGAAATCATTTGTAGCGCTGGTGTTCACATTTATATTTTTAAGCTGATTATGATGCAACTGTTGTTGCACATTAAGAGTTTGTGCTTGCTGGCTCAAATGAGGTTGAGTTGGAACTGGTTGACGAGTGTAAGGTGGAGGTGTTTGCTGCCTTTGATTGTTTAAGTAACTAAGCCTTTGCTGTGGAACACCCATGCCCACCGTTTGATTCTGTATCATTTGCTGTTGTTGTAGCATTGACTGATTGTTGATTGATGTACCCTGCAGAGATGAATTCCCCGTTTGTTGCGCGATTAAAGACTGTTGTTGTGAAGAAGTTTGCTGCGTCAGCAACTGAGGGGCATTTAAATTCTGTTGTTGTTGCGTTAAAATTTGATGCTGTTGCTGTTGCAGTAACAATTGCCGTTGTTGAAGGGGTGTCCTAATTTGTTGTCCATTGATTGGGTGTCTGGCTGAAAGCTGGCCTTGCAATTGTAGTTGCGGAGTCCTGTAAGCCAGTTCTTGACGAATAGGAAACTTTTGTTGAATTTGCACTGGACCATGTAATGACTGGGTAGATTGTTGCAGCTGTCCACTGGTAGAAGTTTGATGTACACCCTGTGGCACTAAATTTTGACCTCCTACATTAACTGGATGTTGTGGAATTGTCGAGGGTTGATTTGCATTAACAGTAGCAAATGCTGAAGTAGAAGAAGACTGCGTCAAGTCAGGAATAACTGTTGTTGCTCCAATCAGATCTTCCGTCCTTAATGAGTCTAGGTTTGGAGGAGACTCACTAGGCGATGAGAGATCTTTCCTTCTAACCGTTGGTTTTTTAGAAGCTCGAATGCGATTGGTGATTCCAGTATTATCAATAACAGCAGGTGGCAACATTTTCTGTCCAGGTATCACATTATTTGGATGTGCAGCACTAGCATCGTTTTGCAAAAGGTTCACGAGCAATGGACTGGACAAGGCAACTTGATTTCCATTGCTGTTTGAATTTCCTGCTAAACTGTTACTGTTGTTTGGTGACAGACTAGATGTAGTTGTAACCGAAGACTTATACTGACTCGCCAACTGACCAACTGTCGTAACCGACTGTGTTGTTGTGTGCCCAGTGGTCAATGCTGTTGCTGTCACCAAACTTTCTTGGGAAGGATAAGGTGGAGGTGGTTGCGTGTGATGTTTGAATGGTATTGCATTCTTGATAGTTGTTGCTTGCGATTCTCGGCTATGAATTGCTTGCGCAGCATGTGTCATACTGGCAAATGGGAATGGACCATTGTAGTTGTTTCTCGGTGAAGCACTGGGATTATTGGCTACAGGTTGACTTGCAGCTACGCCGATATTGTTGTTGCCTGTTGTTGACTGGACTGATTTTGCAATAAATGGTGGAATCGGATCACAGTCTGTCGGCGCAACCACATTCGGAGAACGAAACTGGGGCGCTTTTTCTGACGATGTACCTATAACAATACAAATTTCACAATAGTCATTTAATGATCTTTCCTAATAATCATTTGATTTTGTGGGTGAACTTATTACAAGTACACTTACCAGCTGCTATAATTTGGGCTACATTGCGCAATGCAGAAGAGAGACTTGATGTATTACTTGGACCTGGAAGAGACGTTGAAGGATCGCTGTCGATTGTAGCTGCATTGTTAGCGGATTCATTCTGCGATTTGGTATTACTGTCTTGTGAAACACTTGATCGTAATACTATTTCCTGTGCCTCTCCTCCAAAACGACTCGCTATCCTCAATGAGATCACCTAATATTTGAGGAAACATGTATGAGTAACACATATATATCGTTGTGATAATATGCCCATTTGTATGGTAAGCATGCAACAATCTATATATTCTTAAGATTAAATCTACCACTACCAGCCAATTGACCAGTTTCAAGCGGGTAGGAACTGGTATAAAAAAAAATGTCGGTAGGTTTAGTGTTAATACCTGGTCTCCTTCCACCTGCACTGATAAGATGCCAAGCTGTGTAAGTGTTGGAGAACCCTGTGCTGCTAGTTCTCGTAGACGTAATGCAGCCTCTCTGGGTATTGAAAATGTGACTCTTACTGAGTTCCATGGCTCTACCTTGTTCACCCTCAGTCCATCTCCATTTTCTACACATTCCACAAAAAACTTGCCATAAATACAAAGTGCTCATGTAATAATGTATTAGATATTTATATCCATAAGGGCTTCTGTTTACCTTTGCAAAGCAAAGACTTAAGACGGTCAACAATGATTTTAAATTTTTGCGGAAACTCTGGGTCTCCGAGGTCCCCTTCGCACGTTACCACCGTCTCGATTAGATCACCATCACTATCTGCCGCCATGACTGTGATAGTATTATGAATTAATACAAACACATTATAATATAAGAATTAGTCTTGTTGGGACTATTTTTGTGTCAATCCCTTATATTTATCTTTATACCCACGCTATGTCAATGCATTATAAATGCTAAAGACATTTGTATGATTCAACAGGCTGGAATCTTAGTAGTATCAGCTACATATGTGTAAACAGCCGACTATTTTTTATACATTTTTGATAAGTCATGTTATAACTGAACTATGACATGTTACATAATAGAGTATGTTATAGAACAGGCACTCTATACCAATCTTATATGACAATGGTCTTGATTTTTAATACTTACCAACTGCAAATCACATAACTACCCAGAGCGCTTATAGAAGCCTCAGGGTATCACTATACTATGTAGTGATGTTATTGTTGCCTGCCGGTTATACACCGACAACCCCAAACCACTCCAGAACTAGTGAGGTTGTTTCCTGTTTCTACAAAATAAAAGAAACCACTGATACAAAATACAGTATAATCTCTGCTATTCTAAATATCACATACAATGAAAGCGATTAAAGGCAATAATTTGAAATATAATTTATACAAAGTTCAAAGAAATATGTAATGAAAGATATAAGGTAAATTGTAAAGATCGGCCCGATACAATTATATTATAGTTCAATTGACAAAAATACATTATTAATACACATTGTAATAAATGATTATAATAAATTGAGCACATAAAAGATATAATTTAAGACTAAAAAACAATAGTTAATTTACAAAAATGGTTTAAATTCAAACAATACACAAAGTGCATAATCATTAATGATTTTTTTGCCTCAACAATAAACACCAGTATGAAAACTTCACTATTTATTACACGCGTTTCAACAAAAAATTGCAAAGATTTATTACACCAATAATCGAATAGTAATTTTTTAACTATATATGGTTTGCAATCAATAAAATAAATTATATAAATAATAAGTACCGGGAGCACAGAAAGCTGTAAAAGAGAACACCAGAGCTGCACAATTAAAACTTACCAGGCACTGTCAAGTGCCCGGGAAACAACACAATAACAAGAAGCTAGCGCATAAACAAAAAGTGAGGCCAAGGAGCATTACTAGGTTATAATTTGATCGTGATTTTCATTAAATTATAGCGATTGATGAAACGAGTAGATGATTGAGATCCGCTAGTTTGGCGGGATTGAATGAATTCGCGAGGAGATTTGAAGCCTAGCCACAGGGTGTAAGCCTTACCACTGGCGAACTGCAATTAAAATCTTTTGGGCTGTAAGACAGGGGCACAACTTCTCTTCCAAAGACAATAGGTTATAGGCAACTTTTTTAAAGCAGATGAGGCTTGTTAATCGTCGCGGCCCACAGAGCTAAGGGTTTTTACGTCGAGTGAATCGATTGCGGCAATATCCATGATGATTTTCAGCGAAATAAGTCGTCCCGACCAGTGGATATCGGGGGGCCACCATTTTGTCCGTCGGGGGAGGTGTACGTGAAGTGGGCTCAAGCATGCTCAAGATAGACCGTCAAGTCTCAACATTTTTATTTCGCAACTCTCCCATTCAGCTTGGAATCGCGTATGCTTACCGAAACGGAGCTAAGATTCGATAACGTTTGGCATAGCAGCCAACAGGCCTCACTTCAGTCTTTACACTTAGTGATTTGGTACCGTATGAACACAGGAAAATTTTAACGTTACCCCATTTCTTTCCAACTTCGTGCGGGATTTCTCGCGTCCAAAATGCACGGAGACACACCACAGGCGCACTAATCTTAACTCAGTGTACACAGCGCGAGTCTTACTTCACTTTCTGCACACGGGGCGCAGTGGAAATTACGAAAAAACTCGACATAATCGGTAATATAAAGGGACAAGTCATAAAACGCCATGAACAATAACAAGGAGCCGCCATTTGCAGTACGAACAACTGACATGCTCAAATCAATCCCGTAGGGCACGCTGGGTATCCGCAAGGCGCCATCTTAACACTCATTTACCATCTGACTTTCTTAACCCTTATTTATATAGATACCTTCAGCCCTTTTCGTTGATAAATTTTTCTTCTTAAAGAATTTCGGGCTTTTACACCTTTCCGTATACTCCAATTTACGGCATCATTAGTACGTCTTCCTACTTCATAATTAGACTAACTATCTAGCTGGTATGCTACCCATTTGAAAGTCGAGACTGCCCATCCGTTTTACTGGTTTCGGACTTCAATATTTCATAGTCACAGTTGCAGTAATTAAGATTGATGTAGAAGTATAACCTACGTGCTTCCTACAACATTTGGGTATACCATTCAGATTTACTGTGTGGGTAGGTGATTTTGCATCCCAATTCAAATTATTAGTACTGAAATTGTATTCTCACTTAACAATGTAACTTGTGTTAACAAAAGTATAAATAAAAGGTTGCATTTCATTGTGATTTGGTACCACAATAAACTTAAACTTTTTGATATTACGCATGGCAGGCCATGTTATTCTATATAACTTTTATTATTTAAACATGTACAATGCATTCTTAGATACCGGAGTTCATAACGATTCCTACATTCTGGCCTATACACCTTCAACTTGTATCTACTTTTATGATTCGCCTGATTCTAACATTCCAGCATCAAGCATTTCCTTTAAGTGTTGATCCGCATCGTAGGACCTGAAAACAAACAAATCCAAAAACTGCAATTTTGAGTGGAAAGTGATGTAAATGGAATAAATTATGAAGCAAAAAATATGTTATATACTTGTAGAAGTTTTCGTATCTCCTCTTCCTGGCATCTACAACTCCTACTTTGTATGCTAATGTTACAGCAGCAGTAGCGCCTATCAACACTACCAGTTGTTTTTTAAGTTGGGCAGTATTGAGATTTCGTAGTAGAGGCTTAGGTATTGACATCTGAAATCACAAAATATTACAGTTAACGTAATTCACCTTTATTTCCTGAGTTTTAGTATCGACTTCAATAAAGGTCCATCCATCGAGGAAATTCATATATAGCCTGCCACGTTATGCAGATTGGTGCCGTGTCAAGTGTACTTAATCACGGAAATCTCGTTTATATCGTACGTCATTCATCAGAATCTATTGCTATCATTTGGTGACTGTCTGTATCACCGTATACCTTCACGCTACTACCGGAATTGAGACAAGCAGGAAGACATTAGTTTAATATTATGTAACGTTTAATATTTAGAGGCTAAATATGCAGTAACATTGGACATGGCAGTTAACTATGACAGAATATACATACTTTGAGGGCTTTCTTTGATAGTACGCAATTAGACAACCGTGCCGAATTATATTTAAGTATTTAGCGGTGTATGTTCGCCTGCCGAGTAAGTTGTGACGTTGAGTCGGCTGCAGTCGGGTCGAATTGTTCAAGCACGTACTATCCGCTAAAAAGGTATTCCGAAAGAAATTTTGGTTTCGCCCACCGCGACATGTAGTACAATTAGATACTCGTCTTTGGCGTGGTAGTCTATTTCCTTCTACAGGTGATACGCCTATCTATATTCCTAGCCAACTACAGATTAATAAATTGAATTCTTCTTTATCGGGCGAAATGCTTGACGGGAACCTTGAGTTCTGTTCTGGCTTTAGCGTGGCTCCGTCATTGAGCGTTCAATACATGGCGCTGCATTCTGATAGACAACCGCAATTCAAGGGATTCTATCCTGTGCTTTTCCAGTCTATGATACTCATCAATAAGAAGTAGCCAACGCCAGTTAGAGTGGTTTAGACTTCATGAAGAACTTCGTCGTTATATTAATTTGATATTCCACATAGTATCCAAGGACGTGATTCGTAATTCATTGAAATCTGAGGGGTGTGCAAATCGAATAATGATGTGTAATAGCTGTATCACTTAGTGTCGCGTTTGTTTCGGGGGTGCCTAGTGATATGGACAGCTGACGAATGTAGCGAGCAGAGTATAGTACTACTGTGGTATCGAGTCTCTGCGGTGGCAGAGGCAAATGTACTTGACTAGTGTCTTTACACTTGAATTATCAAACGACAACGATATCTTGAAGTACTTTTACACTGGATCCGGCAGTGAGTGAGAATTACTGAAACAATCTTTCCGTGATTAAATCGTTCATTCTCTATTTACATGCGTATTACGCACTTACACAGTTACATGCTACACATACTAAGCTATTGATAATTGTCGCGTAGCTAACTGTCGGACGTTTATAGTGTTAACGGAGCATTGTCGTACTCTCGATCATAAATGTTTCTTTGAGAATGAGAGCATACTTTCTTGTCGGAAAGCTGGTCAAGCTGACTTTGTTTGAGACTTTAATCTTGTAGACACTTCGTAGTGCGATAAAACGGTATACATCGCATTAGTGTAAACAGTTCAGATTCTTAATATTTTCTGATAACAGCTATTTAACACTTCTGAACTTACTTTGAATCTGATAAATATGTAAAAATGTGTATATCTGCACAGCATTTAGTACTTCAAAAAATTTCCAGACTTCTATAAAGCGCTGTATCGGAGCAGTCTGCTCTGTATATAGTAATCATGGAACAAATGATTCCACTGAGTACGCAGAGTCCTTTGACTTTATTAGTTAAATTTGGCATGATGGCTTGGAATAATACTTGCGGCGTTGAAAATTGTTCAGGACACGGAGAATGCCATAATGGTACTTGTTTATGCGAGGTATACACAAATAACTGATTTTAAAGCATAAGTTATATGTACAAGCACATAGGTATGATACAGCATTAAATATTCAAACATTTTCTTCTCCAGATCCAGTTTGATGGGTCGGAATGCCATATCCCAAATTTGAGCTATTATATCGCATTTGCAACAATATTTTTCGTATTAGCGTTTGTATGCCTCATACAACTTGTAATGTGCATAGTAGCCGAATGGCAAAAAATGAAGGCACCTTCTTTTCTTCGAGCATGTAGAGTTACTACCCAGAAGCTCTTATACTTTTTAGTTTTCTTGGCTTCCGTAATCCGAGGTGCATATTTTACTTCACCGGTAAGTAACATTAATTTAAGTCCTAGAACGTATAATACTTTCCCTTAATGGGCAAGTTATATAATTTCCTTTTTCAATGATAGAATGCATTCAAAGAGGGATGGTCAAGAAGCTTTCTTTCCGCATACTACGCATTGCTGTTAAGTGGATCATCATTGATTGTTTGTTTTTGGGCTGAAGTTTTCCATTTGAGGGATGTCAAATGGGACAAACCACAATTTTTGTCAAAATCCTTTTTAGCATTTGTTGTATTCAACTTGCTAATATACTCGCTTCTGCTGGCTGAATTTATTACTTCATTGATATACTCTCAAGAAGATCAGGTGAGAGGGTATTATAACTTATAGGTATATATTATAAAATTATCTGAAAAAGCAGTCTGATCAACATATCATTTATTCCAGAGTTTCTACGCCCATGTTTTCAATGGCTGCTATGCTGTACTTTTATTTATTGTTGTCATCTTCTTCTTAATTTACGGAGTAGAAGTATACTTTAAGGTATGTGTAAAAAGAGTATGTGCTACCTCTTGCACAGAAATAGTTCTTAGCACTACATAAAAATCTTGTACCCATTAGGTTCGTGGAGGTTTTCTTAATGAATGCCAAGTCGCATCAATTGCTGCTAAGAAACGAACTCCGGATGAGTCAAAAGTTAATACAGAAGAACAAGTTACCGCCAAGTTATTTGATCCTGTTCCATCAACATCGGATGCATTACGCATGCAACAACAGATAAATATGTCACAATTACACCAATCCCGTTTCGGTTTAATAGCCCAGGCATTCATGCTCTTTATTGTTGTTGGATTTTTATTCAGTGAGACTCTTAGTGAATTTTGGAAAACCAAGTAAGAATGATAATTATTCATACTAAATGGCTATCATTTTCAATATCGAACTGACATGTTTCTGTGTCCAGAGTTCCCTTGCATAGTAGAAACTGGCATGATGTAGTGTTTCGGATTATTGAAGTTGGCGCAGCTTTATGGTTCCCGTGCGTACTATGGAATTGCATGAGGTATGTCAAATTGTTTTCTTCTGTTCTTGATAAATTTTGCATATGAATCGGTATAATTCTGTATACGATTTCATAATATTTCTTGTGCATCAGCCCCGAACAATTGTGGATTTTGAATCCGAAGCGCATTTTAAAAAGATTCGACCTCGATCAAACGCCGCACGTGAAAGAAATTGAACTGCAGGAAAAGAATTCTGGACAAGACGGCGCCTTACTCTCTGATGGTTCGTCTATCAGTAGTAAAGATTGTTGGATTTGCTATGATAACGAACGACAAGATGCTGGACCGTTAATACAACCATGTCAATGTAGGGGTGATGTGAGCGCCGTTCATCATAATTGTTTGCGTCGTTGGTTGATGGAGGTAAATATAAAACTTAGTAGACTATCTGACTATCTCGTATATATCATATAATGGTATGCTAAATAGTATCTTATTAATGGGCTAATGTTAAATGTGTCTAAATCACAGAGTTCAGTGAATGCTGATAGTCTCACGTGTAAAGTGTGCGGGAGCAATTACGTTGTTGAGCACGCAACACGACTAGATTGGCAGAATGGTCTAACCACACGTCATTGTTTGCAAACTATTGGTATAGTTACTACGATGTGCGCAACTTTTGGCGGTGCATGGACACTTATACAATTGGTAGAAGGTCCGTTTATAAGAATGTTGGCAGCTGGCGCTGCTTTATTAATTATGTATGTCTGCATAAGGTAAGTTCCATCATAACATAAGCTCCCTCATCGCGATTGTACTTTCTAATCCTGCCCTAATTGTGTGCATCAATCTTATGTATACCTTTACAGATTTCTGAGTTTAAACACAGTTGTGGCATATCAGCGAGCCAAAATTTCATCACTGAATATAATTAATTCAGACTGTAGCGTGAGCGCGCATGTGACTACAATCAGTCATACTGTTTCTGTAGATTTGACGAAATCCGAGACGGTTATGATCTAAAGAATTTTGCCAGATATCAAACAAGCAACACTGAAAGAAGTGGGTTTAGTATTTTAGTACATTCTAATGTTAATGCTTATCGTTTCTGTATGTAAATAATATGTTTTATTATTCAGATATCGGACATACTTCCAGAATATCTTACATCTATTTCGAAGCAAGTATATACAAAATGCTTTTAAAGTTGAATCTGAAGTAGTTGGAAAATCTTTCGAGTTTATCAACGAACCTATTGTTTGATGTCGAGAATTGCCAAACTATGTTTTGTCGTCGTCTTGCTTTGTTATTAACGATTAGAATAAGTTTTTACATATTCTGAGAATTATATATTCATTTTAACGAATTTGTCTAAGTGACTGCTTCTTGGAAATGAAGGTGTATGAAATGGAAATGATTGGTTTTGGTTCAATCGTATTGTTTTGCGATGATTACTCATTAGTGAGATTATGTTCGATCAATTCTATGTAAAGTACATTCAGTTTCATTTTTGGATCGAAGTGTATATTTGTTACTTTACTGGTGCAGGATATGAATATAGATATAGACAATATACTTATATGCTATAATCTTGTTAGTGATGAGCAAAAAACATTAGAATTAAATATTTATGAAGAGACATATATACACGTATATATCAGCAACTAGTTGCGATCTTGAGCCAAGACAAAAGTAGGAATGTTTTTAATAAGCGTACATTCAGTAAGTTAGAAATCCTCATATTTTTCCACATTATTCTGCAAACTATAATATTCGTGTTGGTATTTCAGGAGAATATCTCTGTTTTTCATTGGAATATCAGTATGTATAAGCAGTAGGATTAGGTAGGTGTATATAGGCTCATCTAGAAGCATAATAGAATGTTGCTATAAACAAGAGTTGTCGTTTTTAAACGTCACTAGAAGTAGAGTTACACTTTCGTCCATTTCAAATATATAAAAGGTACTATGACTACTAGTAGTCCACCATCTATATTTATAGCCATTTAAAATAGGAATGAAAACTGACGTTATTTCTGTGACGTAGAACCTTTATCTAAAGGAATAGTAACGATATCACAATATACATGTAATTATATATATCATATATATATAGATATATATATAGATATATATTATGCCGAACTCATTCGCCATGTAATGCTGGTATTAGTAATGATTTCTATCAGCTGCATTTTGTCTAGACCTATCGCTTATTATTTGCCTTGATGTATTACCGGTGTATGTTTCATTATGAGGTGACCATGTGTTACATAAGCAGTGCACACTGATGTTTAGTAAAATGAAACAGACTGGATTATGAGTTGGTAAAGGATCTAATTGTGACAACACGGTGCCATTAATATATTCTTTTTGCTTTAACTGCGACTTCAACCGGTGTTAATGGCTTTATTAAATTTTACGTAATAATATTGATTATTTTCCGGAAATAGTTAACCATACTATACATAAGTGAATTATCATGTTTTGTTAATTAAATGTATGATTCTATGATTGTAAGCTGCAACACCAAAATTCAATTGTTGTAAATATGTATCATGAAGTGTATCCATTTAGGAGAGAATAGCGATAAGCTGTGATATTACCGTATGTATAATATGCTATTGATAACTTGACAATTAAATAAAGTGTTGAGAAATACTATATTACCCCATTTATTTCTCTCTTTACAAAGAAAGTATTCACCAGCGCCACATATGTCGTAGATTTGCTGATAAAGCGTAATACTTTGAACCATGAACTGGAGCAGCAGATGATAATTAAGTGTATGGTTGGTAGGAATGATTCATTTGAGGTACTACTTTTATTATCATTATATTATTCTTTAAGACAATTACTTATATACGTATAAGAAATACATGATACCAATTAAATTGAATATTTTATAAGTAATGTAATTAGATATACAAATACAACAGAACTTAAAGTATGGTTTAACATGATCTACTAATTTGAAGTTTATACTTGACATTATGTTCTGCTCTGACTGTGCAATATAATATTACCTGTTGCCATGTGTATGTGTAAATATTACGGCAGGTTTACTCCTCAAGGTTTAGGACAAATATTGATGGATAAATTTTAAATGCACTCTGTATTTTGTTCAACCTACCCTGGAAGAATGCAATCTCAACCTAGTATATAATTCGATTTTCTAGTTTCGAATTTTCAACCGCTGTAAGAAAAGGGAATGTCCAACAGGACTACAGTAATACATAAAGTATTACTAACCCGCGATTCCTGCAATTGCTTCTGAGGCAAAATATTTCACATCCACGTCGCTGTCGGTGTTGAGCTTGTCAAGAATTGGTTTTACCTGTGTTTGCACTGCGCTTGGCTCAAGGTAGGGCCCAATTCGTTGCAGAGTTTTAGCAACATTAAATCTTACGTTGGCAACATTATCAGTAGCCATCACTAAGACAGTTGGAAGCATTACCTTTGTGGTGATTTCTGGGCCGCATACTTCGGCCAATACCTACACAAGGGAAAGAGATAAGCGAACATTTTCTTATTTGTTCCGCTAATGAGACTCAAAAATCTTATAACTTACGTTGATGCAGAATAAGCATGTCATCCTATGAAGGTAATTTTGATCCCTGGACATAGCCAGTACTTTGGGTATAACGGTGTTTTGCGCCCACTCGGCTCCGAATTTCTCCACTAATTTCTTTAAGTTTAGAGTAGCAGCTTCTCTAATCGCATAGACATGGTCGACTAACCAGGTCATACATAAAGAATTTAACTTCTCATCAAAGAACTCAACGCCAAGTTGTCCAGCTAACAATGGCATATACCTGAAACAAGTGGAATGTTTCACAAAATTCCTGGTCGCAATTAGGATTGGCGTTATAATCAATATATTTTACACATACTCTATTATGGCTAATCGTACCCTCCATTTAGCATCTTCAGCTAACTCTACGATCGCCGGCAAAAGTGACTGTGAAAGCTGTTGAATACCGATAACTTCGTTTACGCACTCTAGATTGCTAATAATATTCAGGCGTACTTCTGAGCACTCGTCTCTAAGTTGCGACAAAAATAATGGGAGAAGATGTTCGATTGTGCTGTAAGTTATAAAGATCTTGGTGATTATCAGGCCTTGTAATGTCCATAGTAATGAGCAATATTTAATCATTACATACTTATGCTTTCCAAGAATAGGGCTGAGACCCATTATAACACTGGCTAAAGCAGATTTTACATGCTGATTTGGGTCTGCTACAAGTTCCTTAACTATTGGTAATATGTTTGTCATTATTATGGACTCTTGATTGAACTTGTCAAGATTCTGGCAGAAATCACGAACTTTCTCGGCAGCCGCGGCACGTACTTCAGCCTCTATGTCTTTTAATAGAACTTGAAATGCTGGTACCAAATCTGTTTTTGTAATTTCTGGTCCCACTGCTTTTTGAAGCTGCAAGGAAATTCTTAAATGTTATCATTTTTCCATTTTTTCCTGTGTCTACAGCTAATTATGAAATGCTGATATATTTACGTCTGTAAACTTGTCCGCTACCATGTAGCGGACTCGCCATGATTGATCACTGGCACATTGTCTTAGAGTTGGCATAACAAGCTGTTCCACATCTTCCTGTGGCAGCAATGCTGCAATACTGACACAAGCTTCAACTGCCAAAAGACGTACAGAATCCTGCAAAATTTTATGTAGTATAGGAGTAATACAACTATGGCAATCGCATCGGTCAAAATGTATTGCAAGGGCAAGTTTACTTGTTCATCTTGAGCCAGTGTAACGAACATAGGGATTAAATCAGCTTTCACATGCTCGATTTCCATAACTTTTGCAAAATCCCCCAAGTTTGAAGCGGCCGATCTACGGACCATTGGGGTGTCATCTTGACACAAATTACGGAAATGATCTCTTAAATTTGCTAAAATTGTCAAATGTTTTAGTTTAAGAGATTTCACTGTTTCATAGACCAAATGAATTAATCATTATTCAAGTTGAAATGTACCTTTAAGTTTTGGGCTGACACGTGGGTAGGAAACACTAAGCAGACCACATGCTGATGTTCGTGACGTAAACCAATCACCAGAAGCTAAACGGAGTATCAAAGGAACAAATTGCTCTTCTAAGTCCTCTGGACTATGTTGCCATGCAATATTTCTTAAAGACTCCACAGCTTTGTCCCTTACTATAGTTTCTTCTACAGCTGCCAAAGTTTCCAATGGTCGCTACATTTTAATACATAAAAATTACATATGAACCCTTGTCGGATATTTCATAACATTAACAATTAATTTTACATAGTTACCCTTCTCATAACTAGCTTTATAATTATCAATAATACTTCAAAGTTATACAAATTTAATGTAGATCTAACAAGTCAATTTGTGACAGTAACAGTTAAAAAAAAATATGCAATAGGAACCAAATGATTAATTTATATATTGTGTATGATATAAACTTACTAGAAGAAACTTAATTATATTCATTTATAAGAGGATAAGAAGAAATTATTATGAATTTTGTATACCAGTAAGCAGTGTACATATTCTGATCCTCCAACAAGTGGAGTGAATTGCCCAAGCTGTTCTGCCAATGCCAAGAGGACTTCATCCTCATCGTACATAGACTCAGTGAGAAATGGGATTAATTCAGTACGAGTTCTCTCAATGCCTAATGCAAGTGCGATTGTTGACAATTTCTTAATAGAATTCAGCCGTAACTGAAACAAATAAAACCCCAATCTGTACGAGTGGAAGGCATCACTCACGCTGCTATCAGAAGCTGTGATGCTTCGATAAATTTCGACGATCAGTGATAACTATTGAACAGTGCCAGAAAAAATGAATGATACTGTTTACGGGCAAGGAAATTCTCGCACGCTATCGGAGTATTTATTGGATCGAGGACGCTAAGTCCCGATTGACAGGAATCGAGTAGATACGTTGATCATCACCGCGCCAACCGCCGCCTCGAAACTCAGGGTCCTGCGGCGTCAGTCGGATAGGCTGAACCAATCTACATGTTGAGCAATCGCAAGCAAACTCGGGAGAATCGAGATTACCTGCACATCTTCATTTTTGAGCTCGTCAATTAGAACCGCGATCGGATAAAGGCTGTCGTCCGTGGTAGTGTCGCTCGCTGCCATTTTGCTGCCGACCACACTTTAGCAATTTAGTTCGCCGAATGTTGCCTGCCTACGGTCTCACGTCCCTCTGGCGATCACTGCGATAGGCGTTCGGTCAAGCGTACGCCTCGAAATCAAAAAAGAAAGACTCCCTGCGCACCTCGAGTTACAGCATAATTATGGGAAAACTGTTAATTGAAGAGTTCGATCGAAATCTATCCCTCAACCCCATGCGACTCTATGAATCACTGACAATCATGAGCAGAGGAATTGCCGCCAGATGGCAAATTCCTAAAAGGAAGAGTCGACGAAAGTCGATGAGGGTTCACCGCGGGTTCACCAGAAGGAGCGCCAAAGTACGACTGGTGTTACTGCGCGAAAGAAATGTAGAAATCTATACTTGCATTCGTCATTAATGAGGGATTTCAATTAGCAAGAGGGGACAAATTATCCTTTCCATATAGGTGGAGATATCTTATTAATATATATAATACTACTCTACAGCAGGAATCGCCCCGCGCACAAGGACGCCGGATAGCTATATGGATTTACACGCGATGCGAGCCCAGAGTAGTGTTCTATATCTGTGTTGGTTCAATCGGTTTAATCACCCATATTGAGCATTTTGTATGTTTGATGGTAGTATTAGGGTAAATAGCGCAAATGCAGAGCAAGCGATCTCACTTCTTTTAATGTTTGCGTTTGCGCACTTGCACATGCTGTTTATATGGATTTCACATTTCACATCCTTCGGTGAAGTTTTGCATTATCACTCCGCGTCGCCGTGTGCGCTGGCGTCGTTGACACGCATTGTTTGAAAACGTTCATCTACATTCTACACTATTTACTTGCTTGTTTGCGAATCAAATTTCTTGAAGAAATTCGCGGGCTAGGAGTTTATGCGAGGTCTTACTTTCCGACCTCTCTTGCCAAGGACTACTTGCATTAGTCGTAATTATCTACAAATGTTGCTTCTTGCTGTATTTAACGTATATCAGGCGTCGTTAAAGGGTATTATTCTGCGGGCTTGACACTATACATAGTTTCGCTGATATGCGAAGAAGGTAATCTGCTCATTATAACGCTCTTACGAAATTTTTCGGCCCTCATTTAACGTCTGCAAAGGGGCACGTTATGATAAATATTAAATGTTGTAAAATGTTATTAGAAATTTTAGTTAGTACGATACTTACACATGAAAATAAGCCATGTAGAATCATCGAATCTAGCACATTTTTAATACAGAGACAATAGAAACATTGACTACGGATAAAAAATTTTCCCAAGGAACTTATTTAAATTGTAAATAAAAAATATTTATTAGGCATCAAAGCATACCCTTACCAAATAATTTTAACGACGCAGTTGCTTCAGTTTCGTAATTTATTTACAAAGCCGTGTTGTCTGTTGCAAGTGTATTTTGTACTGGAAAGTTTGCTAATTGACGACAAATCACTACCAAATAAAATGATGTCGTAGTAGCTTACCAAAGTGGGGATGACCATATTGCTTGTTTAATTTACTGTTTCGAGAATCGGATCGCGATTTCCCCGCAGAGTTCCTTTTTGTTAATTGTTGCGTCATTGAGAAAATACAACTGCAATGTTCATTAAGATATAGGAAGCTTATCATTAAGCAAACCTAAGGTGAACTGTGAACATACTTCTTATGGAACAGTAGGCTTATCAGAACATTTATAAGTAGTTAAAGTAGTGTTTCTCTCTACTTTGCCACATACCGTGTAGTACCTTCGCCGCGTTAAGATCGGACTGGATCGGACTTGATTCTGTCCATCATGCCGTCCCGCAATTTCGACGACATCAAAGTCTTTGACGACTCGGAGAATGCCATTGATATTATGCGAACGATCATTGATGTCGAAGGGCAAGATGATGCGTTCTATATTCTCGATGTCGCCGATATCTTGGAAAAGCATAAGATGTGGATCAGCAAAATGCCAAGAGTAATTCCACATTACGGTATGAACGCCGCTCTTCTTATACTCCGAGAAAATTACTACCCGATTATTACGGCTTTCACCCCTAAATCTATAAATACTTTTATAAGTAAAAGGCGATAATTTCTCTTTCCAGCTATAAAGTGCAATCCTGACCCAAATGTAATAAAAGTTTTGGCCGCTCTTAACTCGAACTTCGATTGTGCGTCAGAGGTCAGCCTAATGAATTAGTACATCTACAATGGAAACTACGAAGAGGCACTCCATGAAAATCTGTGTTTCTCATGAATTTTCCAGATGGAAATGCGCCAGGTGATGCAGTTCGGAGTATCAGGTGACAGGATAATCTTTGCCAATCCTACGAAGCCCGTGAATCATATAAAGTTTGCCAAACAGGTGAATGTCAGTAGAATGACTGCTGACAGTGAATTCGAGTTATTGAAAATCAAAGATATCTATCCCGATGCAAAGTAAGTGAAAGTCGATCATTTATCAACATGATTGTTCTGTTTACGTAAATGAATATTTTTTCATTAGGATCTTCCTTCGTATTCGCTGCGATGCAAAAATTACACCAGTTAGTCTTGGTCCGAAATTCGGATGTGATCCGGATGGGGAAGCTTTCAGATTAATCGACTTCACAAAGAACATCGGATTGAATCTACACGGATTTAGCTTCCACGTCGGTAGCCCGTGTGGTGAACTAAATGCTTATAACCGAGGGATTGGAATGTGCAAAAGACTGATGGCATATGCTCGATCAATCGGTTGCAAAGATTGTCAAGTAATTGATATCGGTGGTGGGTTCAATGGAGAGAGTGGATCAGTAATTGACAAGGTATTTTAATCGTTTTTCTTTCTAGTATTAGGTATGATTTAGTAAATCTACATTAAACCAATTTTATTGAATATGATTATTCGGTATCTAGCTGGCGAATATTGTGAACGATGCCATTAATGACTTAGACCCAAGTGTCAAGATCATTAGCGAGCCAGGCCAATACTTTGTTGCATCTGCTTTTACGCTGGCAGCGAACTTGCATTCGAAGCGGATCGTTCCAAAAGGTGACAAGATGCTCAGAATGTATTACGTGTCATGTGGTGTTTATGGTGCGTTTATTGAGGAGCTCTTGAACTTGAAAGCCCGACAACCAACTGTGCTTTACGAGGTAGGTCCATAATTTATCCTTATTTCCCGGGCATCTATTTCTCAGAGGCAATATCGATAATCTTTCAATACAGCCAAGTAGCGATGAAAAATTCCTATCGACTGTTTGGGGGCCAACTTGCGACTCGTACGATTGCATAGTCAAGGATGTGATGCTACCCGAGTGCCACATCGGTGACTGGTTCTACTGGTCGGACATGGGTGCTTACAGTATTTCTCTTGCTTGCTCCTTCAATGGCTTTATACCACCGGTGGTAATCCCCTTTATGAAAAAGCGTCAATGGTATGTCTCTTTCTAAAATAATACGTAAGCCACCTTTCCACGATAATTGTCGAACGTCCTCAAAATCATGTGTGAATCCACAGGAAAGATTTCAATATGTGCATAGCCGGATTGCAAAAAAGAACCGAGACTGAATGGAGCGACGAAATGGATAGCTTGGAATGCATAGGGGCACGCTAGGCATGTTACAATTCAACATCGAACACGCAAACCAATCAGAATCTAAATTTATTTATATTAATCATGCCCACATATCTCCCAATCATTTAGTCTTACTGGGTTAGAAGGTGTACAGTGTAAATAATGTTATATTATACTAATTATATCGGTTATAGGTTGCTTTGCAATTGTGCTTCTCAGAAACCAATGAGAATGCATTACGCGAAAGCAATTGATGAAGGTTAGCAACTCTTTCAAGAATTCGTTTGCTGTTGATGTGTACGCACATTAAAACATGTATATCTCATTAAGATACATCAACGATAATGACGTTAGAGGAAGATGGACTACTACTATTTAAATTATTTGTTGTTATTTGAATGCAAGTAGTAATGAAATAAAATGCTGATTTAAAATGATGAACGATGTCATTTATTTCGACATTTAGGTATCCGGCGACATTATTGCCATCTAATCACACGGCTTCGTGGAAAACAAGCAATTAGATGATATAAATGTAGTACTGTACGTTCACAACAATTTCAAGATAAGTTTAAACAAATTCAAATGGGAGCATGCACCTGGAATAGACGATAACACAGTCATTTGAAAATAAAATTGTCATAGGATTAAACGCTGAGGTTGCTTTCGAAATAATCCTTGGGATTTAAATGCATATGTATGATTGGGTCAATGACAGTCGAATAACAGTTTATAGTGATAGAAAGACTTTAATACACTGAATTTTATTTATCCTTGCATCATATACAATAATTATGAAGTACTGAAAATTGCGTAAATTTCGTCCAATATCGATCGCAGATTTTATCGTTTACTAACATTTTCATACATACGACCGATCGATGTTTGGCGACCAGATATCTCAGTGACCGATTTGATATGAATACCGAGCTGATAATGCGTGCCAATTATTTTAGTGAATACATCGTGAAAACATGTCGAAGGCTAGCAGGAATCATGCCATTAAAAGTTCCACGTGCAAGCAATGGCAATGAACAGATCTGGTCACAAGGTCAGGTTGAAAAGCTCTCAATGTCTATGATGATTGAAATAATAATCTCCATTTGTTGCATTAATATCATCCTTTTACTGGTGCGTCAGAAAATATGGTGCAGACTTCTTGATGCCAAGACTGATATTATTCTTGCGTCTGAGCACCCGCGGTAATGTTAATATTTTTCCACCTGTGCAAGGGAAACAAATAGTAGTAAGCTACGTCTGTCGTCTATAGTGGAAGAATTTCTTTGTGGAGAAAATCCTGCTTACTCTTTCGCAGTTTGACAACCTCCAGGACTCAAATTTTCCCACTGCTGTGCGATGTACAGCTCGTGTCCGTCAATCACATCCTCCCGAGGTGATTCCGACGACAAGGAATCACGTACCTTTGAAGTCGAAAATTATTAAACTTTACGATTATGGAACATTATTTTTATTATATGAACCTACCGCTTCCACCGCCTGGAATACGCGGATAAAGTTCTTCCCGGCTAACTTCTCCAAGTCCTCTTTGGTCCAGCGCGGCTCAGTCTCATCTTCGTACAGGCGATCGAAGAGCGCTGGATATTTCGATACATCATCTAATTCGTCAGGAACTCTGCCGAGTAAATTTAATTCTTATAATTTCAAAGTTTTACTATAATATAACTAGAATCTATTCGAAGTCATGCAGCACTTACTCGGATACGCCGTCATAATCCGCTCCAATACCTACGTGGTCCACTCCGATAAGATTTCGAATGTAATTTATATGATCTAGAAATATGTTTGCAGATAATAACAATTTGAAATAGACTATTGATACATAGCATTATTAAGATCCCTTTACATTTACAGACATTAAACGTAGCGTAGTAGATAGGACAAATAGTTTTTAATGCTTAGTATGAAGGTGTATATATGCGCTGGTGCGGTTACGTTACGCAATGCATGAATACGACCATGTTATATGAATTGAAGAATATTCCACGTCTCTGCCCTGTTACGTTCAATGTCTGTAAATATAAATGGACCTTTATCCGGTATAATCTGCACGTGAAGCGAGGTTCAGTTAATCAAACGAAAACATTTGACAAATTGGCTATCCTGCGTCAGCCTTCGGCACCGAGATAAGAGGAGCGATCATCTTTGCGATTCAGCAAAGAGGAAGCTACCGTACTTTACAGCAACGTTTGATTCGCTCTCTCGAACTCTCGCTTTCCGCACTTCTCTCTCAGATATGTATGTCACAACGATTCCATTGTCATTTTGACTTCCTACCTATGACATCTTGCATCGTCGCGTTTCTCGTTTTGTTGCAATTTACGAAATTCGAATAGAAATTCACCATGACGATACCATTGTTCCGCTTCTAAATAATCAAGGAAGCATAAGAAAAATCATATCGCTATCTTTTGCGATCCAAGTAGGCTAACTTATAGTTCTAGGCAACTTACAACTAATTCTAGGGCGTCATCCGGTACGTTACGATAATGATCGCAAATAGAGAAAGCGGAGGAGTGCGAAAATATGACAGGTGCCTTTGTTATTGCCAATACTTCGCGCATGACGTTGTGTGAGACGTGAGACAAGTCAACCAGCATCCCCAGTCTATTCATCTCGTGTACAATTACCTGAACAGAAGAGAGAAATTCATTAGTGTTTTAATACGAGTCGCTACTGTTAACATTAAGTTTATTCTGATCAAGTATAACGACGACAGAAGAAAACATTTCATTCCGTTTGTGTTAATTAAAAATTTTCAAATTCTTTTGTTTACATTATCGTATGCAAGGAACGAATAAAAATGTAAGTTTCTGAGTGCAGGACTAATATATTGAACGCAGTGGCTTTCGTTATTCTTTTGATAAGATCAATGCTAATGAACTCCTTGCTTATCTGTGACCATCAAATTCTGAAGCGGGTTATCTGTTTTAGTTAGACAAATCAGGTATCAAGCAGGTTTTCACGCAGTACCACATACAAGATCGAGTAAAAACAACTATTTTCCTACATTTCCGAATTCGGTGAGGTTGTAGACGAATCCGTCTTCCATTGTCGATGCATCTGCCCTGCAAACAAAACTGGATATTATTTGTTAATACAGGTGAAGCTCATATTGTTGCTCATTTGTCGTTATTAAGCACGCTATCAACAAGTTAATTAACAGCAATATATTCAATAATAAACTGTCTCTTTCTATTGCAAGTACCGATTGTTGCTTGTGTTGGTTTTCTAAATATGTTCTTAATTCATCTGATCATTGTTTCGACGAACGTATGATTTCTATTGTTTCCAGTATGTATGTATGTTGCATACCAAGGCGTATTGCAAGTGTGCGTCAACGTAACATAACGAACGCCCAGCTCATAATAAAGCCTCAAAACTGCTAGACTGGAGTCGAGAGAGTGGCCGCCCTCGACACCGATCATCGACGCTATCTTCCCATTTCTCCAGGCCTTGTCAATCCCTGCGGCATCGGTGACAAATTCCAAATTGTTCGGGTACAAATTAATGAGTCTTTTGATTACGTCAATTTGCCGTAGAGTTAGCTGTAAGGAGTCCTTGTATTGGGAATCGCAGTCAGTATATGCCACCCAGAACTGAAACGGGATAAATTAATAATAATAATATTTATATTTTATATATGTTTATATGTTCATAATGGTACGCTCAATATTATTTTGCACAAGGTAATTATAAGTCGCGTTTTAAACGCGATTGAACAAAATGGAAGAGATACCCATTCATTCGATCAAACCATTCGAATCGAGGGAACCATTTATTCGATACCCATAATTACCGAATAAGAAATTTATAGTAACCGAGTGACTCACTTGTCCACCGACTTTTCCTTCTCGCAGGCGCGGGAGATCGGTAAAGCAAGATGAGCAAGCGGTTCTTCCCCATACATCGTTGTCCCTCAAGTCTTCCTCGAAGTGGAAAGCCGATAAGTTATTGTTCAGCATGGTGTACAGGTTATATGGCAAATCATTGTGCCTGTGGAACAATGTAAAAGGGGATAAATTCTTTTATCAATTCCCGATGCGCTATATGGAAAATACCGGCTTTCAATAACTTTTCTCTTTCTCTCCCTTTCCCTTTGTTTTATTTTTAATACCAGTCATTGACTTGAAAACTTAAGCGTGCCTGGTCGAAGATCAACACGGAACATTCGATCGAGTATTCAAGCAACAATGACTATGCGACTTAGCAGCGAGAAAACATGCAGCTGTTTTCTTGCTGCTAATTATCTGGTAATTTGGAGAAAGAATATTTGTTGAAAGGTGTGGGGGTATCAGTTACAGGTAGCATCTTGATGAAAAAGACGGAAGAAGTCGATGTTACCATTCAAAGAAAGTATAACGTACTCGGAAGACGATTTCACACTCGATCGAATCAATACAGTTTGGATTCGCTGGAAAATGATAGGAAAATACCTGCATTATTTTCCTACCCAAGACTCACATATGCTTGTTATGTCTTACGTCCCTATATATCGTAATTAATTATATCTTCAGACGCGTATATACGCATACTTTTCCACCCGTAAATATTTCTTCGATTTGAAGAATTTTGTAATGATGTGATAAAAATTCTACGACCAGAATAAGCTGTTGGAGTTTCATTGGTTTGTTACGTATAAAATATCGAATATTCGATTATCAATTTTCGTTGAAAATCTCCCATTTCTTATACAGCAGCTTAATAGACGTGTTTGAGGTGCAAATGTTTGAAAGTTACTTCCGCGTTAATACATCACTATATTTACTAATCAGATCTATAAATAAGCATGGAATCTTATCAGGAAGCGAGAGCAATCTTTATATCGTGGATTCCCTTCGCAAGACTCGTTCGTGACTTCTCTTTACGTTAGATGTAAAAAAAGAAACTTTTAATTGTCGGGCTTAGGTTCAATGACAATAAATACTTAATGGATTTACCCGTCGATAAGTGGCGTCGAATCAAGGGCATCGCTTCCCTTGAAAGTGCTGATGCTTAGCCCTACAGAAAGGCCGATGACAAGCAGTAGAATCGACAGGCAAACCGCGACGTTGACGAACACCATCTTGCCGGTGCAACACTTTGTGAAGCCGTCTAAAATATAACAGTCGTAAACAATTTCGTAAAAATATAAACAACGCATTGATAAGCAGTCCTATCAACCGTGATCGATACCGAGGTGGCCAAATGGACATGAGATTATTTAAGCGTCATTCGCACTTCCTTGATTTTTGGCTGATGAATCCTCGCGATCCGTAATCACTTCTATGTTATGATCTGCTTACCCTTTCAATTTCGAAGTATCCTATTTGAAACAATGAGTCTAGTCGCAATGGGATCGTGTTTACATTCGACATGCGCGTACCGCTGACTGTTATTCATTCTCTCGTCTTAGTGGAAGGGGTGATAAACGATGTGGAATCATAGCGAAGTCAATTGAGCTTAACGTATTATCTGATGATACGCGTGCAAAGTATTACAATAAAAATGCGCTCTTCGAATGCAGGTAGTATTCTTGATTTTTCGTAGATATCGAATTTTTCCAGTGAACAAGAAACTATTGTCGATTATTACGAAGGTGTTACGTGTACAGATACGTAAAGTGAATATTGCACAATAGTATACTGTTTATCGAAGGTCGCACAAGGTGTTTTAATAGTTCTAATTTGTATGTTTCGGAGATAACATGATTGCTCTTCTAATCGCAAGTGTAAGTATTTCGAGGAATGTTATTGCATGTTCCGAGTGTAAAGCGCGCATGCAATCGTTTACTTGTTGCTCACACGAATGCCGGAAAAAAGCTGTAGAAAACTAGGAAAAAGTAGATTTCGGTGGGACAGAGTCACCGGAACTATTCTGCGCACAGATAACAGACACGCCTCCAGTAATAGATGAGTGATAATGATGGAAATAGTCTCTTAGCGACAGTCAACCGTGCGCCAGTTATCTTTCGGCTTAATTTTGGCATAATTCTTGTTTCTCGATGTGATTTATCGCATGCCTGCCAGTTGCATAGTAATGGAGTTAAATTGAACTGGAACATCTTGTCAAACTTCATCAGGCTGTGATTAATCTTATAAATGCGATCGCCCGCGAGGATCTAATGTTCCAATGTTGATTTGTATTAGATAATAGTAATGCACGCTATCTCATATAAGTCGAAAGTCGTAGCAGGTATTACGCATATAAGCCGGTTCATCTCCGGTATCAGAGAAAAGAAACCTTGATTCTGGTAGTGCAAGGATTTGCAGCGATTCCCGGTAAAAGTTACAGGTTGTTGAGGACGACTTTCTCTTTACTGTCCTGTGTCGTGTCAGTTCAAGGCAACGCAGTAATAGGACCATTAGATGCGCGAATAAGCTGCTAGCTTCATGGATGATAGATTGAGCTGAACCATTCGGTGCAGTCTCGGCATATACGTGGGCGAAAGAGCGAATGGGAGAGGCGGAGATAGAAACAGAACGGAAAGAATCTAGAGAAAGGAAAAAAAGCGATAGAAGGTGGAGTTGCAGACTTGTATGTAGATGTAACGTATACTGCTGGTTACCCATTGGATGATCCCGGTAGTGAACCCCGTAATTCCGTAAATTCATCCGCATGCTATGTACAGTTTGATAGCTTCCGCTAAGTAAAGTTAATTTATCGATGACCACTGTGAAATGGTTAATATACCCATTCCGAGCGAGAAACCTTTTAGTCCCATATGTGGATACTCTGCCCGATTATTCGGGACCAGTCTCTTGTTAGACGTGCTCGATTGTGAGAGCCAGAGATGCTCACAGTTGGATGCTGCTTTTCATTTTCGCTTCTCTAAAGCCAATCTCCGAAACACGCAGCATACACGCCAATAGACATGCACTACGGATTACTATAAGTTACTACTTGTTGTGTTCGCTCCTTTATCTGGACAGCGCCTGTTAAATGGATGCCTTTAGCCTCTGGCGCACTTTAAACTTGAACTTCTTGAGCGAAGCTACTCTGCCGCCTCGAAATATCGACTACTCTGTCTTCTCTCCTTGGTTACTAAACGAGCACTGGCAAATCACTGCAACCAGTAGATTTGCTTATCGAGCTACGGCGGCATCATCCTTGTAGTTCGTATGGAAGGGCGCATAATCAAAGGCTTTTATGGACCAATAAAAGCATGTCATTCGACTTGCATAACGTGCAAACTATATGTGCAATTCTATTCCAGGGATGCGCTATTGGATTGATTCGATGCGTGTTAAATTATTAGGCTGTTAGATTGTTTATAGGTGTAGGTGCATTTTTTGCTTATTCTGCAATGCTTCATTCTTTAATAATTATCTCGGGTTCGAGATATGTTTTTATGCTGGGATAAATTATGAATTGCAATATTCCGAACATTATCAATGTTTTGCAGAACTGATACAATATAAACTAACGAAATCCCATTACATTTCCAGTTGGAAATCCAAAGGCACTTTTAACTTCATTACCAGGCATTGGCGCTTTATCGAAGAAATGCGTTCCAGATGCAACGCATCTAGTTCCAGCTTTACTACTTATTGACGAGGGCGCCAGCGTACGATAGTAAAGAGCTGTATCTAGATGGTGCGCGGCCGGCATCTGCTAATTAAATCGTTTTTATCGGCAAGGTATTTTTTTAAAGTCTTTGAACTTTTGAAGGAAGGCTTCGGGAGGAAGTTTTTTTTACTGATTGATCGCCGAAAGAAAATCAGACAGTAAAAGTAAGGAAAGAAAGGAATATTCACAATTCTTCTAAACCAATGTCCGCTTACTGAGTTGATTGGTGCGCTAAAGATCTTGCCGTTTTCATCGCAAATTCTGCTATTGCAGGTTTTTATAGCGATGTCGGGTCATTGACAGATTATAGTCAGTTTACGTTCGATTAGGATTTAGTATGTCGCTAACATATTGTTACAAGTTCGATATAGTTAAGTAGAGTTGTCGTAACAAAGAGATAAGCCGAGTGAAAAGTATCCGAACGATAACCTGTTGACGTCGGTGCAAACTGCACTTTCAATTATTTGAAGTACACGAAGTGGTCATAAATTTTGCATAATGACAACGGAAGCAATCTACAAGTACCTGAAGACACAAAACAGGCCGTACAGTGTTAACGACATAGTATCGAATATGCACAATGAGTATGGCAAGTCTGTGGTTCAAAAAGCAGTCGAGCAATTGATTGCTGATCAGAAGATATTTGAAAAAGTAGGATAACCATAGTGTGTTAGAGGAAACAAGAGTCTTATGGATTTTTCAATCAGGTTTATGGAAAGCAGAAAATCTATTGCGTCCTGCAAGACACAAAGTACAATTCAGAGGAGCTTATGAGGATCGACAAGGAGCTACAGGTTCATACAAATGAAGTAGAGACAAAGTGTCAGGATCTGGAGAAGGAGATAAGAGCGCAGGAAGCTGCGTTAGCTGCTTTCAACACTTGCATTACATTGGAAGATGCACGCAGAGAGAAACAGACACTTGAGGAGAGTGTTGGAGCACTAACTGAAAAATTGGATGAACTCATGGATGCCACTGGGACAGAAGACTTAGTGGAATGTAAAAGGAAGGCCGATAAGTCTTTGAATGAATGTTCGAAGCATTATATGAAGACTAAGAGACTATGTACAGAAATAATAGATTGTATTTTGGAGAATTATCCCGGTAGTAAGTCTAGCTTGTACGAAGACATTGGTATAGAGGCAAAAACTGTTCAGTAGACTATAATTGTTCTAAGTGTTATACTTTAAATTAGTATAGAATAAGTTATTCCTTCAAAATGAATACATATATTAAAGCCATTCAGGTGTATGTGATGTATGCTTTCAATAATAGAATAATGTAATTATGGTTTGGAAGATTGCTGTTTTAATTCTTGCGAAAACATGATTATGCAGTTAGGAGTTCGATTAAACAAGGCCAGTGTATCATGATATGCTTTTTATTTGTTGTTTAGTCACGCAATTTGGCTAGAATCAACAATTAATCGTGAAATGGTACATTCCGTCTCACGTACTCAACAGGTGTGCAGCTTAATATTACTACTGTACAAATGTGTGCAGATATTCACGAGTGTATTTACATATCGCATTAACTTTGCGCTTGATAAGTGGTAGAGTTAATCAGAGAGAAAATTTTGTCAGCGACGATTAGAAGTGTTTGCATATTTGCATTGCTTTTAATTCGACGACAATTGTCGCTGGTGTTGTATATCACGCGCACGGTGCCAAGAGTAAGAGAACGGTATGTTCGAATTAAAGCACCACAATCTTTCGTCGAAAAGATAGCAGCCGCTTTTTTCTGACCGAGAGAAATCAAAATCGGATGCCGCGTTTCAGGAACGGCAGCAACGGTCGAATCTTCTGCCACTTCAGGAACTTCTTTTTCGACTGGTTGGAATCGTCATCTTGCTTCTTAGTGAGCGAACCTTCCAAGATACATTTCCCGTTGAGGCACAACTGTAAATATGACAGTCAGACAAGGAATGTTAGCGGAAGTCGAATTCGCAACGATTAAAAAATAAAATAAAGCAATTGGAGTATACCATGTTGGGTCCACAGTTTGATCCTTCAGCTGCGGGTGCAATCGCACGGCAGTAGCCACCGCCTGGTACTTGGCATTCCAATCGAGTGCAAACTGAAGGTTCATTTTTCTGGAATAACAAACATCCTCGTTACTTTGGCTCATTCACTATTGGTGATAAATACAGGGTACACGACTTACGTTACACGCTTTAGTACCGTACATCTTCATACATTGTGCATCGGCATCCAATACCTTGCCAGGCAAGAAGCGTCTCACCGCTGTTGCTGGACGAAGAGTATTGTATAGACATTTTGCACGATCCTCGCTAAAAAATAGAATTAAACAATAATTAGTACTTCATTTTGAATATGAGGTCTTCCCGATGGATTTTAGATTTACTGTCGCATACCTCAGGAATTTGTAGAATGCGCTGACACTGCAATTCGACCATTCGAATCCATTCTCGTCGAGCAAAAGTCCACCGGTCATGATGAATCCATCGAAGGCTCCGCATTCGGCGGCATGATTCGGGTTACCGTCGTGACGAGCGCCAATTCTAATCGATTACATTTAATTGATGTTAAATAACGGTGGAATTAGAAATGAAGTTATACAGGGACTTAATTAAACTTACAAATGTCCCATTTCGTGAGCGGCAGGGATGATACCACTGAAACCACCATTATCCTCGACGAGACCAACAGCTTCCGAACTTTGCTTCGTGTGATTTCTATCGCAAGCGCCGGCGACGTACGCATATCCTAAAAATAATAAATAATAGATTTAAGTATTTATTCATATAATTAATTTATCTGTAAAGACAAGTTTTTTTTAGTCGTTACTTACCCAGAGTGCTCGGGTCGCAGATGTCTTGGAAGACCATGTTGCAGAGATCGAGCCTGAAGAATAAGACCAATAGTTTTTCATTCAATTATAAGGTTGATATTAAAACCTTGAAAATAGAGTGAGAATGTAATATTACGGTGTCATTAGCATGGCGAAGTCATAGAAGTCCTCGGTGAACCTGCTCTCCTTGTAAAAGTAGCTTCCCATACCGGAAATGGCAAGATCCGCATCCAGCATAGCTCCGTCGATACGGTTCTTTTCGACGTACGGTGTGGCATCAGAATCCTGTAATGGATTAAAAGCTGCTAAAAAATTGCACTTTGCGAGAGGATAGTTCATTCAAACTTCAAACAGTCTTATTTTTTGAACACACGGTTTTCCTATCGGACAATGCCAAAATAGTAAAAGAGCTTACGCCAGTCAGGAAATAGTATGGGAATAATACATTGTCGCAGTGGATTGCTGTAGTCGTTCAATAAATCTCACGTAAGGAGAGACAGAGAGAGGAAGAAAGAGAGATAAGTAGAATCTAAAATTCTTGCGAACATGGAGAATTCACCAGCTTTACTACCCACATCTTTGAATTTATGATGTAACGCTCATAATGCAGGCAAAAATCGTATGTTCTGCATATTTTAGAAGACACATGGTATGTTATGGGGGGCTCGGCTCTCATGATGCTTTCCTACTTTCGAAAGTTTATAAATCGCCTCAAACTTCACACACGCGGTCACTTTGCATATACATACATATGTATTTATATAATATTCCGCAGGCATTACTTATCACCTTCCGAGGCAGTTATATCTGAGATTTCAATTGGAACATTACCAGGGCTATGATGATTCCTGCGATGTTGATTCGAATTCTTGGACTGGATAACATGCGGTATCTCAAATCAACCGCGTTCCAGAACGAGACGATGTACTTTGTCGCTTGCTCCAAATTCTTGCCGATCAATCTGCAGTAAGAAACATTCATTATCAATCATTTTTGAATACATTACTAAAAACAAATCTTATATTCTAAAACATCCTGTACGTACGCGTATTCGTTGTAGTCAACAACTACCAGAACTTCGGGGAATATCACTTCGGGAACCTTGCGGCTGAGATCCTTTGGTATATCAGGAATTTCTGGAAACAGAGTCAGCCGTGGAACTTATTCATATTCGATTAGAGTTTCATTATCAGTTAAAGTTGTTAGTTATAATTAAATTAAAAGGGCACTTTAACTTACGGAAATCGCTATATTTGCTTCCTTCGGGTAGCTTTTGTTTATATACTACGTGATGGTACGTGTAAACCATATCACCATTATCAGTAGCATTTTTAGTATAATGGGGCTCGTACAATCCATTTTCTCCGTACATAACATCGTCCAAGAGTCTCCTGGGTAGAGAACGGATTACTCTATCCTTAGAAATGAAGCCGTCCTGAAAAATAAGGGGATCACATTAATAAAAATCACGATTTATATACTATAACCCGATGTTATAATACCGAGTTGCTTTTATCACCGAATTATAAAGTCAAATGAGCTTCCTCTTCGCGGCATCTTGATCGCAGCAGCGTGATAAATACAAAATTAGGAGGTAAAAGAAGAACTAAATGGTGACAGAGTGGTCTAGCCGAAAAACCGGAACGTTACAAAAACGTTGTTTTCCGTAGTTATGAGACATATTGGCGGACGTCAACTTTGATATTTCCTGACAACTCTCTGGAATAACAACTCACCAAAGTCAGGCGTCCATCTTCTTCTGGGGTGGCCACAATAGCCGCCTGCGCCTTCACGTCATGGAACGGAATGCCGATGCTTCGGAGAGCCTGGAACAATGAATGATCGTTTAGAGTTACGAATGGAGTATTTTACATTAAGCGGAATGAAAAATGACTATGTTACATTTGGTATTTGAGTGTATTCTACTCCATGAGGCGCATTTGGCGACGATCTTGAGGTCCACAGAGGTGTTTGGGTGCTGGCGAGATACCCTTCCGTGGGGAACAAGTATAAGTGCACTTCATCATCCGTGACTGGTATTTGGAGTGCTACAGGCTCAGCTGCAGCCCTTCTTGACCTGGTATGAATCACTGGTACAACCTCATAATCAGGCACTGTAATTTGAAAATGTCAAAGGTTTTTTAAATTCGACCTCATCTAGATGTACTAAGAAAATTTATGTCCAGTGTTTTGCAAATTGGTACAAAACGTTCAATGCTTACCATTCTCGTGAGTGGTGTGGAAAACTCCCATCACCTCATCAGGAGTCATATGATGATGAATCTGAAAAAAAGAATAGATGAAAATAAACAACATATTATGCGTCCACTTTTTGTCGACTGACATTTTAGAATTTCGCGGATTTCGGTCTTCTTTGTAGCCGGGACTATTTCCGAATGATATAAAAGTGTCCCGGCTATTAGCTATGTTTTTTGCCCTGCTTATTAATAATACAGTCTGATTTCTTGCGTGGCCTTTTAGTCGGTTCTTAATTGTTTCGGTTGAAAATTAATAAAGTTAATATATGCGTTTTTACCATGTTCGATGTGGCGAACGGCACCATGGCCATGCAAACTAGAAGTGCGAGATGCATTGCTTCCGTCGGCTAGGAATAGACCGAATAAGCAACGATTTCTAATCAATCCAAAAAAGAACTTCTTCGATTCTCTCTCTGCAATTGAGCACTCCACGATCCGGATCCGATTGGGATTGTATGTGGATTCCACAACGATTGTTGCGGGAATAACCACCATTGATTCTCCGGCGAAATTTAAATGATTTCGCGGCGCAAAGTCAAATTTGCTCAGAATCATCGAGTAACACCTGTCCACATAGCGGATAATTTGCGGTGAAGCATAATCGATAATCGCAGGGGGAAGAGTTATGCCGATCGAAGCTCCAATTTGACAAGCGATCTCCCACGCACATACGCAGCTACATACGTCATATACGGCATGTGCGGGATCATGTGGAACATATCGCGAAAAATGAATTATCACTTTACGGTTGATCCCATTGATGTTCCAATGACGAGCAATGTATGCGACCGTCCGCAACAGCAGTGACAACATTGTTTTATCATAATATTTGACCTGCTACCCAGTGACACAGTTTATTCGCCACCCATTTCATTTGCATTCCAGTGCAAACTCCTTCTGGTATCACTTTCTTATGATATGCGATCATTAACAGTATAACATTGCATAAGAGCCATTAATAATGGCAAGGAGAGACAGGCGCGACCGGTACGCGATTGATTGTTCAAAATTTCAATAATGGGCTAGAAGGTGGACTTTACGAATAAATAAAATCGGGAAGGATAGACAACATCGTTTTGCTCGATGACAACATTTTATTTCACAAATATAATATAAATGTAGTAACTTGCATTTCATAGTGGCAGTTATCGATAGACAAAATCAGAGATCGATATCTGCCTGTCTGTTTCTGACCCAACGGTAATTGATGGCACGCGTCCGATTGAAACTTTCTGAAAAATCTATCTCAGTAATGGATACTGTCTAGCTAGAAATAGGTACCAATCTATATGAAGAAATTTTGTAATTTGGGGGTCACCGCCACACCTTCGTGAGTACAACTGTGCCTCGCGCGTTGAAACACGGGAGTATTACGCAGTCTCGTTTACATCAATGTATCTTGGTCTCCCGTCAAACAAATCATTCATCATTGTCCTCCCGATGATGCGCATCGTTGTTAGAGCATATGGTCGATCTTCCTTCTATTTTCAATCGGAATTAATTGACCGGATGATTAATCGGAAGTCTTGAGATAGTAACAGTGCTAGTGCCTCATTATCACTTAACGAAACGAGTCGTCTACATCTAGGAAGTATTACTTCCGCCTTCCGTATAATATCAAGGAAACGAAGCACGTCGACCTGCTTCCTATTATAAATCCACGTTGGCTTGATTGTCGGAGTTATACTATGAGCCAGAGATACGATACTCGGCGCCAGACTGTCCCCCATTAATCCCGAGGCGTTATGGGATCTAGAAGATCCTATGACAAATTGCCTAACATAACCAAGGCGACCTCGCTAGTTAAAGTTTACTCCAGTACTTCTAATCGTTCGATCATTCCAACTTGTAGCCAAGGTACTTTGATCTTAATCCAATTTTATGTAACTTTATCTATGCTCTCGCAATATATGTGATCCGCGAGAAATATCTAAGCCTATGGATAATCTGGTAGGGATAAGGAAGTGAGGAAAAACGAGAATACATACACTTCGATGTAAATCTTTACAATTACCATTTATTGTCTTGCGCTACAATTTTCGAGGCTTTAGAGAGGCTTCTCGCGAGTAGCGAGTACTCGCGCTGTATAATAATACCTCTATATAGTACAACAAGTCCTTTTATCACGTGTCTTTTATGTCTGTGTGTGTATGTGTCTGTGTGCGTATCAAATAAATATGCTGCCGAACAAAGGATTATAGACCGTGTGTCGGCGCGCGCGCGCTCCTTGACGAATTGGTACGTCGCCGATCTCAGCTCGAGAAAGCTCCAGCGTGGCACTACCGTAGAAAAAGGGGGATGGGGAGGGTAGGGGAGAGGGGGTGAGGGTGGGGGGTGGGAGGAGGGAGTTACATCTGGCAATGGGTGTAACGGAGGCATACGTAACTACTTAATCGAAAGGAGAGAAAGAAAGAAGAAGGGTGTAAAATTGCACTGTTCGCTCGACGCGCGTTCCAAGCTGCGCGGGAGCATCGAGAACTCGAACTCAAGAGTCGTTCGCTCGTCGGTCTTCCGTATTTTTTTCGTATCGGGGAGATTCACGGGGTTAAAAGGCGGGTGGAGACGGAACAGCGCGTTCCTCCGCCGACTGGTCCTTCGAGTTCTGGTCGATGGGCTGGGCATGTGCTGGATATGCGTCGATTCCGAGGATTCGATCCGTGGGTGTCCGGTATCGTTCTCGCGCGGGGCGTCCTCCTCTTCCTCGTGCCGTCGAAGATTCGAGAGTTATCCTTAACGCTCAATCGGTACAAATCGTCTTCAAGGACGCACAGCAGCGGCTCCTCACCGATTGCAAATGGCACAGCCATGTTCGCAGCCTGTCAATCAGCTCCGCGCAATCTGACCCCACGTCTGTGCACTCATCGCCCTCGGGTCCTGAAATATTAAAATCGATAAGACAACGGTTTTATTGCCCAATCAAGCTCGCGCACTATTCACCAAGAAACTTAAGATAAGGTCGACTTGGAAGTACGGAAGTCGTCGATCTAATACGTGTGTCTGTGTGTGTGTAGCACATGTGTCGATTTGTACAAACCACCAGAAACACCGAAGAATTAATTCCATGAGAAACGGCGAGATCTTAGTCTTAGTATAATAAAAAGTATCGAAGTACCTCTCTGAAAATGTCAGGCAGAGACTGACTATGTGTCGACTGCCTGAAAGGCTGTGTTATCAAAGAGAGAAAGAGAAAGAGACCCGTGACTGTAACTTGTCACGGATGATCCGCCGTAACCAGAGTGGTGTCCCACCATAGAGTTTATAGAGCGCGAAGAAAGCCGAGAGAAATGCGAACGATGAAGAGGAGTATATAATACAAGAAATTTCACTATCACATTAGTGAATTATTGGTGCGATCGACTGATAACAGACGAACGACGAAATGGTATCGACTAGAGGAACTAGATTATGAAGGAACGATTATCAAGGCGATATTATTTGGAAGAAGAGTGAGAAAAAGAAGTGTGAACCAGACTGCTCTGGGAAACGTATTCTCCCAGATAAAGAAAGTTCTCTGGTACAACACAGATACTGAGAGTTGCAGTGGTAGATCATAAATACAATACTATGTATAAAAGAGAGATTGACAGCACCAAGCAGAAAGTAGGGGGATGACTGCTTGGGTGCATTGGTTTCATACAGATTTCTCTTACCGTGGCCGGTATATCGGAGGCCACCCTGATCTCCTTTGGTCGTCGCCGTGTACGACATCAAGCTCACTGTACTCTTATGCTTGAACGGACTAATTTTCGGATAGTTCACCTCATTCGGACCGCTGCTCACTCTTGGCGAGGGGCTGGCGGTGCTGGGATGCGAATTGTAGTAACTGGTAGTTCGCCTGGTGGTCGCGCCGCCAGCCTCGTCGCCTTTATTTTTACTACCGTTACTAGTGCTAGTCTTAGTCTTATACTTATCCGCCAATAAATTGCTGGCGGTTGTATGTGTGTTGTATCGCGTGAACGGAGTTGTCGCAAATGGTGTGGCGCGCTTGTATGGACTATTCGTCGACGTCGAAGGGAATAGGTTTGCCGACGGCGAGGAATATTTGTATTTCGATTGTGGCGTGCTGTGTGTCGTCGATTCCCATGGATACCTGTGTGGCATATCATTATTGTATTACTATTAGGAGTCCTTTTCTATCCCTCCCTCTCCATCTCTGCCTCCCTCTCACTCTATCCCTCCTGCTCATTTCCTTCAATCATTCACTCACCCGCTCACTGTCTGGTTCTTGTGTGAAATCATGATTCTTACGTTAGTAGATCGGCGTTTCGCGCGTCTAATGATTTGCATTGCTATAACTCAGAACTTAACGGATATCCTTGTAGCGTTACTGAACTCCGGCAGAATTAATCGCGGGTAGCGCATAAAATAGCAATAAATCAACTGACGTTAACTCTAACAAGGCACACTCGACGTCGTTGTGACTTGTAATCCGTTACGGCGTCCGTTACGGCGCCCGTAGCCAAAAAGGATTTATATGTTGACCGAGACAGTAATTAGCGGGGAATGCTAAATCGCGCCATTACCTGTAATCTGTGTTGTTATACTGAGCGAATAGAGGCCGACTGTGGCTGGCAGGATTATAAATGCTGTCCCGGCGTACGTACGTCGGGATATTCTGCGTGTAATCCGGTATTATGTTCTCGTGCTCGGCCACGCACTTTCCATTCAGGCAGTACTGAAATTATATGATGGTATTAGATTGCATGTGCCATCGATCTTTCCAATCCTAGCCTTCACCCGATTTCGTTCGAACGTCCGCTCTGATTTTTTCCTGCTGTTTTTTTACCTGACCATCTCCGCAAGGTGAGCCTTCGGCAGCGGGCCGGTAGGCGACGCAATATCCGGAGCCAGCGTCAAAGCAGAAGAGTTGGGCGCATACCCGATCGTCTTTCTGAAATGCGACATCAAGATTTTATGTGGTACTGTTTTATATAGAACTTTCGGTATCTGTTTATAGAACGAGCAACTTACGAAGCAGGCACTCGTTCCACGATCTTTTCTGCATTGCGCATCCAGCGAGAGCAGTTTACCCGGCAATACCCTGGGAAGTGCCTCGTCCTCGTGAGGTGCATTGTACAGACAAGTCGCTGTGTCACCACTGAAACCCGATGAAAAGATTTGCACATGAGCTCAGCTCTTGTTAAGCTTACGTGGCTATCATGGCTCGTGGGTGAGGAAGATTGCATACTTTAGGAAATGATGAAAGGAGGAGACGCTGCAGTGGGACCATTTGAAGCCTTTCTCCGTGTGTCTGAGATCACTCATGATATATCCATCCTCCCAGCGGCACTTCTCGGCCCCCGGACCGCCAAGGTAGCTGGGCGGTGGCGAGCCATCATGAACCGCACCTAGCCTGTAACAAATTACCATTTATTAGTGTCCATATTTCAGGATTATGGCAAAGTATTTGCCAGGCATTGATTCTCTTTCCTGTATAAAGTATCACTTACAGATGGCCAACTTCGTGAGCAGCGACGATAATCCCACTGAAGCCTCCGGTATCTTCGATGATAGCCACCGAGTTCACTTTTTCCAACCGCTTGTTCACCACGCACGCTCCTCCCACGTAAGCGAATCCTGTGTAACGAGTTTCCATATTAATCGTACGCCAGGATTTCGTAGGTTAAAGAAGTATCATTAATCGAACCGTTAATCTCTCTACCGAGTACGTTATCATTTTATCAACAAGCCTTGTGTTTAGTAAGTTCGATTAGAATTGCAATAACTGCTACCATTATTAAATGGGGAAGTAAAGCCAGACGCAGTTATGCGATTAGCAACCAGTATACATGAGTAGATATATATATTAATTCCGTTAGAAGAAGCTGCTCGAATAGTTAGTATGCATCCGGTGTTAATACGTCGTTGTTGCCGATTAAACCGGTAGATACCGTGGTAGACTATGCCAAGTACTGTGAGATCGGCTCTTACAATCGATTTGACATTCTACACGGGAATGTTGATTCGGCTCGATATCGGTACTTCCGATTAGTAGTAGTAGTTTGAAAATTCTAGCTGGTTTCTTTCGCAGACTTACCGACCACAATCCTTACCGGGAAGGCAGGCAAAAAGGATAAAAAGTATGAGTAACTTGCAAGAGATCGGGAAACCACAGATAAAACACAGATGAGAAACTTTCGGGCGCAGTGATTGCGAGAAACAAGGAAATGAGAGCGAAAAAGACGGTATAGATAGAAAGATTTGTTGCACGATCGGTCATAGACGGAGAAGGTCCAATGCAATGCGCACATATATGCAATAGGGAGAATAAGAGAGAAGGAAAGATACAAACAGACACACGCACACATTTATAGGATCCGAAGCAACTGTGTGTAGGGACGAGCAGAAAGTAATCCCAAGAGAAGGAATTTTAGCCTTTATACATTGAGTCATTCTGGAAAGTACGCCTTCAATTTGAGCGGGAAAAGGCAGACCTATTTTTGAATAAGTATGCCAATCTCGGCCACATAAACAAGAGGAAAGCTGGACCGGAGAGAATATAAACGGTGACAGAAGCAATCAAGGCACGCACCACTGTGGAAAAAGAAAAGGCCCAGATTCACAATAGTCATAGGGCGCAAACCCAAGATGGAGCTTTTTGAAAATTAACACCTTCTTAGAGAGCAGTGCACATTGTGTAAGAGAGACTTGAGAATAATGGTACATAGTATGCTACAAATAGACTCCGACTCTCGTCTCGTGACGATCTTTCCCGTTGATGTTCGAGAAACGTACCTGCTGTTCCTCTATTGCACACGTCATTCGCGTATTGCCTCCTGCACATATCTAATCTGCAATGCAACAACAAACATCGGCTTTATCATGGGGATTCACTGATCAGCAACTTGAATGCGAACCTCGTCACGGGACAGGGGCAACTGCGCGGCAACTCTCTGTCAAATCGAACATTCACTGGGAAGATTACTTAAGAGATAAGGGTAGGTTTTGGAATGCAGCATCACGTGCGATCCAAGGAAATCCGGGATGGTCGCTCTCAACACGCGGCTGCTCGCAATTCCTTCTGCTCCTCTGGGAAGTTAGAACCTTTAATGATGATTAATCTCTGGTGCGATCGAGCATAGTGGTGGTGTTAGGCACGCAGAAAAGACGTCAGATCGCAATTCGGGCAAAGAGCATCCGACGACGGGCGTGATGCCTCGCCGAGGAGAAGCAGAAACATGCGTCAGCGGCGCACGTGATTGTGCGTGTCGATAAATAATTAGCAATTACCGATGGAGCAATGCAGCGCGAACAGCACAAACAGTAATTGATTAACGGTGAAGTTGCAAACAGCGGGTGTATGTATGCGCGCCCGATTGGAAGGCGCACGCGCCTGTACAAATATATACAGAGTGTTGCTTGATGATCTGCCACCTTCCGACGATCACGATTCAACGCCCGCAATTTAACGCTCAATTGGAGTAATCGATTACTGCGGATAAGCCAACGTCGCGGGGCGTTCCTTCGCCCGACGTCATCGAAGCCGAGCGTTCTCCTTACTTCTTCACTGCCCTTCGCTCTTTCACCGGACTTTTAGATACTCGTTGTAGTGCATGTTTCTAGGAATACGTGTACCTGTGAAAGGAGGGATTTATGCGATTTGTGCGTCGCGTGCCATTTGCAAGCTGACCGAAAGAAGTCAGTGTCGATGCAAGGAATGTTTCGATTTCCGCAATTGGACCGCCGTCAATCGGTCTTATTAGAATTGCGTTGGCCGCAGTCGCGATCAAGGTCGCAGTACGGACGCGTGTTATGAGTTTTCTAATGATTAGTGGTGTACCATAACCTTATACTTTTAATGTCTACTTTGCCGCGCGCACACGCTTGGCTGTTGGCTGTCCACCCGCCAGAAGCACTAACAAAGCCTCCTTCACAGTTGTCGAGTTACTTGACTACGAGTCACTTAATTTCAAGTTGATGCTTATATTTATGCCAGCACAATTGAAAGCAAGTGAATCAGACTGGATGGACAATTATAAATGTCACATCCCACATGTTTCATCAGAATATATTTCTTTGGACTTCGTTTTCAAGCTGCTCGATATATTTTTATGTCAGCTTTCAGTCAAGGAAAGTGTCGGACAGACCTGTTTTACACTTGAAACTTCAATGAGACTTGTAAAGATATATCTATAATCAAGTAACAGTTTGGGATTGGTAGATTGCTTTCAAGATAGTTAAATTCTAGCGATCTAGATTCAAGTAACTCGGCTAGTGTGGACGGGACATAGCTTCCGATTAGATCTGCCAATGATCTCTTGACCAATAATTACCAGTTATCTACTCGAGAGGCAGCATATGTATACTTAATTGCGATGGGCCGTAGGGAGGACGCATCGGAGGAATATGCTTTCTCGTTAGCTGGTACTGGCTCTTAGTACGCTTTGACGGTAGCAGACGCTTGATTTATGACTCTGTGACGTAGTTAGGTTAGGCGCACGAGAAAGTATATTCCACCGATTACGTTAAAGGTTGCCATGGGACAACAGTGCGGTGTGGTAGGTAGCCCAGTGGCATATGCGATTATTGCCAGCGCCACAATGTCCGGACACTACGTAGAAGCTCCAGTGAGTACTGTACAAGACCGACAACGGCCACTGGTTGGGTGATTGCAGTATAATATATTGTCAAAAGTGGAAGCGTGATCGCTATGTAACAAACCATACCGGCAGTTCCCTTAGTGCAGCGGCCGCCTTTCCTACGACGGCACATATCATACCTGTTTTGCGAAATAAAAATCACACAGTATGAAATCACCAAGGCTCGCCTGTAAATGCTCCGCTGTGAATAACATGTATGGATACATGGATATACGCTAGGGGGCAGGGGCAGGGCTGGGCAACAAGAACAGATTTCGTACATCCGACGGGAATTAAATGGTATGCTCTATTAACGATAGTTTCGTCAAATTAGTAAGTTTTCTCGAATCTTTATATGGTCGACCAATCATTTCTGCTAGGAAGGAGATTGCATTAAAATCGTGCGGGGGCCAAAATGTTACGTAAAGTGGAAAGGTGCAACTCGCGTCGAGGCATCTTTTCATTCCTCCTTCTCTTTGCCTCTCTCGATCAAGACTTTCACGATTGGTTTATCTATCTATCGGGTTATGGGGATCGGAGGTGAGCTCGAGTCTCTCTATCGACGTTGTTAAGTGCAATGAATCGGGCACTCTTACTTTGTCACGGCGACTGCTATGTCGTAGACCGGAAGCCTTCTCTCCCGGAAGAGGTATTTGCCCATGTCGGTCAGCGCAGCTGCCGAATCAATCGCATCTCTTCCCACGCGATTCCTTTCCAAATACGGTGTGGCGTCTCTTCCCTGGAGGCGAGGAACATGATTTATATGCAAATTCCAGGACAGTCAACGGATGAAATAACATCATTGCAGAGAAGTAAAACTCGACACTTGATGCGACAGCTGAATCCGGCGAGTCGTTCTTACCCTTGAGATTATTATGCCAGCGATGCTAATGCGGATTTTTGGTCCTTTCAGTAGCTTGTACCTGAGGTCGACCCCGTTCCAGAATGACACGAAGTACCTCTTGATCTGCACGTTGTCGCCGCCGTGCAATCTGGGGAGAATAAGTCGGCACGACATTGCAAAAGTCTGTTGGCCGCCTCGAACAATACGAATGAAGTTCCCTCGGCCTGATTGTCCCGTAGAGATACATAACTAAGAAGCCTTTGGTTCCTCTTGCGAGAGAGAACGAGAGTTTGAAATTGCAATAATTAAATCTGCTCAAATCGTCGGGACTGACCTATATCCGTCGTAATCCACTATGCACAGGATTTCCGGATAAATTACGTAGGGCGCTTCTCGTTTCGTCCTGGCACTCACCGATCGCCTCGACCTATACCTTTTGGCCAAGTGGTCTGGTTCCATAAGCACTATAAACATACTTGTAAGTTTCGCATCTTCTGCTTGAGATGAGAATTAACTGTATCCTCTTGGCGAAACTTACTGAAATCACTGTAATCATCGCTCGAGGGACGACTCGACTTTTTGAAGACAACGTGATGATTAGTGTGTATTAAGTCGTCCTTGGTCCTACTGATATTTGGCAGGAGTTCAGGCTCGTGAAGAGTCGGGGCTTTGTTCACGATTTCCCGCAGGACACGATCAGGCAGTGGTCGAATCACTATGTTGGATCCGATATTTCCGTCCTAAGAAAAAGAGATAATCTTGAAAATGTATGACTGACAAACTTCTCCCTCGTTACATTACTATTTCAGTTTCCTAACAATCCGGTTTCCCGTTATCGCGGCCAGCTTAGTTTCTCGAATGGAGCATTCACTATTTCAAGAAATCAGCGGGCAAACAATGAGCACGATCGTCATTGGATTTGCACATACGGGTTTCGCATGACTTTGATATGAATTTTTTCTCCTAATTCTACGGCTTCTACTTTAGCGCGCAGAGTGTATGTATACGTGGATTGGTACCATTCGACGGGACTTGTTCTGCATAAATCTTACAATCGGTGTGGGTGTTTGACGTGGAGTTCGAAGCTGTTAGTGCCGGCTGAGTTGCATTCGATTGCTGGCTGGTTGGTCGGTTGGCTTGCGTTTCGAATCCGAGCACGGCCGATCGTGCCGCTCGATCTCTCGAGTTCGAGAGGTGCATTGGTCAGATTGAAGGAGGGAGAGTGAAAGCGAAAGGTCAGGAAACACGGGGTCACTTAGAACAACGCTTTTACGACGGATTATGTAACGCCACGGCGAGCACGCTGCTGCTGCTGCTGCTGGCGCTGGCTGTTTGAGAGTCGAGAGTTGCCTTTGGAATGCAATCGATACCATTTATCCTTTTCCTCAAATCGTGATTGATATTACCAGCTCGGATTACTAACTAACCCCGATTATTTACCCGGACATTCGATTCTCGGTGAACGTGTTTTGTGTTTTGCAAGTTCCAAAAAATTTAAGGCCGCCACAGAATCGGGTAGGCATTCTTTTCTAATTTCCTTGAAGGATTCGATTAAGGAGCTCGCAAGTGAAATTGCGTGCTGGTTGGTTGAACGCGCAGTCAGAAGGAACCGCTCGGCCTTCTTCCCCATGAAATCGCACCTTTCCATTCAGGAAGGTGCAACACCGATACACCTTTTATTTTGCCGGTATCCCGTTTTTTCACTGACACTTGCAATCACTTCGCAATTGCGTCTCGCGCCAGCGGAAAATGGAAGATCGATTACAAGACGAACATTCGAAATGTCAAAACGATTCACTAGCAGTGTCACGCGGATTTCCGAAAGTTCGCTTCATCGTTCACTGCGCTCTTGCGACATCGGTAGGATCTACACGGCAACAATGTTCCCGTGGTAAATGCCAAATCCAGCGAGATCAGCTCTGCTTTCCAGACTGGTTCCAGTTGGAATTACAAAAAGCATAAAATGAAATACAAAAGTTGCCAGTGGAGTCTTGAAATTGATGCTCGCGTTTTATGTAACCATATTGTAATAGCCCTACTTACGAATCCCTCGCTGGTCGTTCTTGCAAGTGATTATGTCAGGCGAGCAACGAGCAAACATTGACCTTTTCAAATAGAGCTACTTTACGAAAGTTTATACCCTTCGCCCGCTGGAATTATCGTCAATTTTGACTAAGAATTTTCAATCAACTGAAACTACAATAGGTACTTATCGTCCTGTATCACTGGACTGCCAGCTATTGTTCCCGTAAAAAGCGTTAAAGGTGCCCTAAAGCGCGAGGCGTGACAACATGCGACATGCTAGCGGTCTGTTTCCATTCGAGTCCGATCCGTGTCATTTTGCAAGTACAGCTCCTTTTCGGATCTCGACTAGTACGCAACACTATCCGATCAGCAATGAACGTGCGCGCAAATGTCAAGTTTCACAGCCCGATCAAGTAAAATCGATTCCCATCAGTATTTCCTCCCACGTCCTATGTCTATTGTACCCTCATCTTCATCTCTTTCTTTCTAGACCTGTCATCCTGTCACGCATAACAAAGACAGAGCACCGACACTTTCCGAGACGTGTTCTCGCTAACCGTACTTACAAACTTGTTCCGGCAAAAAACGGAGTGATGAGGATGAATCGTGGCTATTGCGGTAATTATAACAGGCGAGCGGAGTCGAGCGGAGTCGAGCGCCGCGGGAGCTTGACGAAAGACGAGCCGCAATAATGGGCGGGTGTCGAAAGAAACATTAAGAAAGAATGGCTGCTTACAACGAGCACTTTCCCATTCGCGTCCCGGCGCAGAAGAATGGATGCCAGGTTCGTCGTGTCCTGATAAATGTCGCCGATATCAGCTGCGTCAGCCTGCGAACAAGAAGAGGAACAATTACCACCTTGCTTCTTCGGCTCATGTTGTCATGTGTACTGGAAGCTTCCAGTCTTTTTTCAAGCTTGCTCAATCGGCAATGCCGAGAGAATCGTTCAATCGCCTTAATCGGTATGGGTAGGCGTCTTTCCGAACAACATCTGCTCTAATGGCTGCTAGAATTATACTCAATAGTGGACCGCTTCCAAGAGATCGAACTTGTGCCGCTACGGATGCAATTAGCTGTAATTAAGCGAGTGGTTTGTACGCGGGAACGCGAGTCACCACCGGTGAGACCCTCGATAGAAATCGGTCCCTTGCTGCTCGAAGCTTAATTAACTATCGATAAGATTGCGGCGCCACAGAAATCTGGCAAGCACGTGTGGATACCTCAGTGATTTTTCTCAGCAAAGTAAATGAAGGTAAGATAAAATTCCATTGGAATTTATATGTCTGCCTTATTGGGAAGTTGTGCCGCATTACTATTGGAATTCTTGGTATTGGTTGATAGCACCGGGGAAGAAACTTACATCCGACACCCTCTCGTAGTTGAGACCATCGGGTTGAGAGGCATTCTTCGTGACTGTCCACATTGGCAAGTGATTCGCCGTGAGCAAGCCCTCAGTAGGCTTCAGCGAGAGACTTATGTCTTTGCCAAAGGCCTTCAGATGAATCTCCGGCTTTGCTTCGACGCTCCTCTTCTGCACCGTGTGTAACACCGGCACGATCTCGTAAGATGGCACTGGAATTTTAATATATCAGAAATTGAAATTGAATTCCAGAAACCACGGCTCTCAGAATTTTGTCTCAATTTAGAATCTTGGAATTTTTTAGTAGTTTGGTTATACAATGTTGGTGTTGTGGAGAATATTTTCAAGAAAAGTTCTTTGTGTTTTCTCGATAGGAATCGCACGAGATTCGTGCGATGAGCTGATATTCTGGTTTCTAGTGGGAACGTGAAGCACTCTTTCGATAAATATCACGTACTTGATAAACACCATAAATACCAAGTACGTCACTCGACCTTTTTCACGAACACGCGCGTTCGATGGTACGAGCGATAAAAATCAGTATAAATCGATCATCAGTACTATCTACTGAAGAAAAACCGAAGTTCAATACGATGAGGACGCTAGAGATGCTGGGACTCTTGAGTGTGTAATATTTCAACATCCGGTGGGTGTTAAAGTAAAGGATATATTCTGATGGACCTGTTGCCGAGGTCAACGAGCGTTATCTCTCATGAAATGAATTCCGATTGACGCGATAAACCTTCATTACAAGTCATTCAACCTGATAAAATCGATCTTTAATAACCAGTGATCGGTTGATTCGAATCCTCGGCTGTCTACTCATTGATCTTTTTACCACTGAATCATGTTAATCAATAACCCCGGCACTCTTTTTCATACACACTTCAATCTAAATCGTGCTCTCTCGCAGAAAAAGCAAGAGGGAAAAACATACTATGCTACGCCGAGACCGATTAAATATGATTAATAAATATAATCTAATGTCAAGTGTAAATATAAATAATTATTAAATACCGGACTCGTGTCCCGTGTGAAACACCGACAGCATCTCTTCCCTTGTCATGTGCTCGTGGATCTGCAAAAGAGAAAGAAAAGACATCGGATCAACATTAGAAACTACGCTGGCCGATAAACGTGAGGCAAACTGACGCTACCAATGCGATAGCAAGTTTGACATTTATTAGATATCTAATCCTTTGAATGCTACGTTAGCAGAGATGCCTGCATTCACTTATGTAATCTTAATAAATCGTCTCCGAGAGATCAGATTTACGTAACCCTTCGAAACTCCGCTCCGCTGGGATCCTCTCTTTGTCAGATCGAAATTCTCGAATGAAACTTTCTTCACTACGAGATTTCCGGATTGGAATTGCGCCCGGCAATGAAACGAGATGTTGAAAGCACTGCGTTGGGTAGACTCGAATTCGGGGGAAGTAGAGTGAGACTGAATTCGCTGGTATCAGTTGAAATAAATTCGTGAAAAATTTTCTTGAAAGTATACTAATTCCGAGCTGCAATATTAACTAAGGATAATCGTATTCACCAAGTAGATAGTTATCTTGAAATAATCTGTGGTACTGGCTGCTGTATGGCCGAGCAGCCGGTACAGTATTTAAAGTTTTCCTGTCGCGCTCCAAGGTCTGCTTCTACCATTTAAGAGCAGGAGCATGCCAGCCGAGTGGCAAGTACGGGTGTCGTAGGAATCGAGTTGCAATTAACTATCGAGCACTACCTTAAACCCCTAAGGTCGATCACTTTCACTCATTACATTGCAGAAGCCCAAGACGAGGCGCGCGCGCGCGCTTTGCCACAGTGCACCGCTGGTGAACACGAATTCTTCTTACCCAATGGAAAAGAGAGGCATTGTTCAGCACTACGGCTTTGCTCTCATTCGTTGTTTGTTGCACACCAACTCTTATCGAGGGTGATTTTTTACTGCTAAGTTTCAAGCTTTACTTCACCCGGAATTCGGCATCATGCTTCGTACCGGTGACGCAATATACTCGCACTTATCGCGTACGTCGATCGGAGAAAGATTGTATTAATAATTCCGTTGAAATATCCTCATGACGTCGAGTCATTTCCTGCTATTCTCAGTGGAATAAAAATGAATTTGGCAGTGCCTTTGCGATACCTAATCATTGCTATCTCGACAGACATACAAGATCCTGTTTATTTGGTAAACGGAAAAGGATGCTGAAAAGTTACATTTCTAATGATACACGTCGAGTCATTTCCTGCTATTCTTAAAGAAATAAAAATGAATTTGACAATTATAGCTTGTGCGATATCTAATAATCGCTGTCTGAACAGACATACAAACATACATCTTATCTGGGAAACGGAAAAGGACGCGGAAAAGTAACATTTCTATCAGAGAGAACGAGGCGGATTCCGGTCGAACCAGATATATAAAGAGTCTCTCGGCTGGCAGTGTGTTCAACTTTCGATCTCCGTTCTCGTAACAGCTGGAACGGATAGTGGTAGGTGCTCCCTGCCACATGTAAATCAAGCCTGACCGCTGTCGGAAGTAGGTATGTGCTTGCTTACCTAGCAAGAGCGACTTTCAGACCCCGGTGATTATTTGTAGATCACTTCCTAATGCAGAGTTCCAGTTATGTAATTGCGAGAGGGCTATTGACTCTGGAACGAGTCCGTCAGTGAGTATACGACTCCTGGCTAATTATCGATGCGAAAGAAGCGCCTTGCTTTACGATAGTAATAGCTTCATCTACTATTTGAAATCACAGTCGCCAATTGCCAAGCATCATCGTTAAGGTAGTTGGGTTGCGAAAGTACCAATCAAAAGTCAATCGTTCACCGAACAGCTTGGTTAATCAATTCGCACTTTCAATTTCTCGGAAATTTAATTGAATTGAATGTATTAATTATATTACGCAAAAACGAAATGGTAAATAAATCTGCCAAAATTTATATGCATTTCTAGAATGTTGATAAAACACGAGTTTGTTCTTTATGGGATTCTTAAGAAAAGTATTCAAGATAAAATGAATAATGCGAATGACTGACGAGTTTTCCTTATTTCTCGGGTGTTAAAAGTATCAATTTAAAAGTCCATTATCTTGGAAACGGCATGGTCAAGTCGAATAAAGTTGTGCTAATAGTTGTAACCTTATAAAGAATATTCTATCAAAGTTGAAAGAAAATCTTAAGAAAATGATTGTATGGCCCAACTATCTTAAACACTCCGATTCGTACAAACTGCAAGCGCGCGGGTTCATAGAGTTCAATGCGCAATTTATGATGAATCTCTCTCTTCACTTTCGCTGTTTGGCAGGTGTAATACTTGCACAATTATACTAGAGTTTTCCGCGTATCCGCGTATCTAAAACGAACGAGCAATTGCCAATGTAAATGGAATCTAAAGTGAAAATAGGTGTAAAGAAATAGACAAGGCGTGATTGTTCATCATCAAATCGAGTAGTGACGATTAAAACGCGACTGGCAATTAGTCTCGCGTTGCGCTCACATCAAGTTGGTCAGTTTCATTGCCGTAGATTTAATGATTGGTGTGGCTGCGTGCGTGCGCGATCCGTTTCAAAGGCAGCTCTTTGTCTCAAAGGAGCCAATTGCAAGGAATCGGAGCGTTGGTGTCCTTGATGTTGGCTTGACGGGATGGTTGCTCGATTCGTGATATCTTACCTTGTGGCATCGTGCGAGAGGTAGAACGGCCATGCACAGAAGGACAAGGGCACGAATCATTTTGCGATAAAGTATTCCTGATTGGCTGCGTCACATTGCTGAAACACAGAGAGAGAAAAAAATAGATGTGAGACAGCTGTACCAATAAAACTGTAGATTGAAGTTTCGCCAGTAAATTATTCCGAGAGTTCTACTGTTACCAATGTTCGAAGCGATTCGGAGAACCTAATGATTCACTGAATCTAGCAATCAGTCTTATTTCCGGGATTATTTAAGACACTGAAATAAAATCGAATTTAAAGGACGTTTAAGGAAGTATGTAGAAGTTTCAGTGCTGTTGTCACGTTTCTCTTGACGGGCAATCATTCAGGTTCATCTTTACAGGTAAAAAAGTGACGTGTAATTAAGATCCGTTGGGATATCGACCTTTTTTATCTTCCTGTTTAACACTTTGCCCGCTCCTTAAAAATGTATACTATTATTATTTCTTTTAGTATTATCAACCTTTCTTACTATATTATTAAATTTGTCACTATTATTAACTTTAAACTAGACATTTGCGGGATTGTATCTTATGGTTAAACCACACGTAGTAATCGTGTATCTATCCCAGAATATAATAACGTTTTAATATAAATGAAAAATAACAAATAGCTTTCAGTTTCAGAGAAGTAGTCGACGGTAAAACCATTAGAGAAAATGATCATGTTCACATCTGAGCAAGTATATTAAAGTACCTAACGCTTTATCATCATGTATAGCTGGCAGCTTGCGTGAACGCGTTAAATGGACCTTTAATCTTAGTTGACACGTCATTTCACCGACTGTAGCTCGTCTGACAAGTATTCCTCTCGCAGAGACTCGGGAAGTGGCTTTTTCCTGAGGCAGCCGGTGTAGCCGGTTCGTCTGAAAATCGAAGTTAACCTTCGCCAGGGAAGCATGCACATCCGGGCAGCGTTCGTTGGACAGCCGAGACAGCAGAGCCCGGAAGGAAAGTTCAATTGCATTGGATTAACACATGTGACGACAACGAAGGAACACTTGACTATATCATATTTTAAAGACTTTTTGGACCTCGGCCTGTCTGATCTTCACCGGTAGACATGTTGACGAGAGACTTTTTACTTGACTCGTCAATGCTTGCAAACACATGTATATGGTGAAAAAAGAAAAAGAGAAAGAGAAAACCAGATTGGAGGGAGAGAAAAAGGACGATTCCATTATTGGCCAATGGAACAAGTGCGTGAGTGAACTACAAGTTACAAACGATAATCAATAGTATATATGTATGGAAAAGACAAAGACGTGAACATAACCAAGTCGCCGGGCAATTTCGCCAGGAAGAGGAAGACGAAGGAGATATGATTTACTCGCACTTGCCTTCGGCGCTACTTAGTAGAGAGGGAGATTAAGAGAGACTCGCTCTTAAATGGACATATGGTGAATAGCGTAATCCAAGGAGTTTTTTTCGCGGGAGAAAAGGATCGTTATGGAGAGAAATCGTTGGGAGTCAGACTGTAGAGTGGTGTTGGACGTTCATTGTTTCTCTAATAAGAATTGATGTTCCTATCTAGTCCAATATATCCGACCTTGAGTAGAAGAAGATGTGTTTGGTACTCGCATGTCTCAATTCGCATGACTTATTGCTTGGTGCATTGTCGTGGGAGTAAATCTACGTGTCCAGAAGCGAAAGTCGAGCTAACTCGATTATTAGCTTGGTTGCAATGTGTTTGCCGCAATATTATACAGCTATCTTGCTTCTTTAATGTTATTATGCTCGACGTAGGCCGAATTAACTCGAATCAGACTCGGTAACAGTGGTAAGCATTTGCAGCTTCGCGTTTGAGCGAATCGTGATTTTACTTTCGGTTACTTAAGACTTTCGACTTTTTAAACCGGTCTCGGACTAGTCAGCTAGAATCACCAGATGGAGAGTTGCAAGCGCGCAAATCGTAAACCGAAGTTTCAATGTACGCGGTGCGACGTGTGTCTAATATAGCGACGTGAAGGTGAGCTCGTATTTTCACTCAACTTGGCTCGCTCTGAAAACAGTAGTTGCGACTAGGACGATTTCTCAGCAAGGAGAAAATTTTTGCTAGATTCTTCTCGATTTGTTGAGAAGGTCATCTTCCTAGCAAGGATTTTTATCAAGATCTGACGCTCGATTACTGGCCGAGTCTTTCAGAATACCAGTTAAATTAACGAAGATAGAATCATCGTCATTCACAAACAACAAAGTTTCCGAGCTCTACTTTCACCGAATGTTCTTCCCAGGTATAAGAACTAGATATAGCTTCGTAATTCCCAGCTACTCTCGTAATTACCACTCTGATAATTATAGGTTATAAATGTCGGGGCAATGGATCTTCAACGAAGATCGAGGATGAAGTGCAGTAAAGGGCAACAGGTTGTTTTGATCGTTTTAGCGCACGCTCAACCGAGAGAGAAAGAGAGAGAGAAAGAGAGATTTGTCGATTGCGAAAAGTAATTCTTCTCTTCTGCTTCGAGTCTCGAGTCTCGCGTCACCCATCAGTAGGTATTTCTTGTCCCAAGACCTTCCATAAGCAGAGATTCATTCTGTCCGTAAACCCGTTTGAACTCTTCACATGGTAATTGAAGGGGAAGCAGGGAAAATGGTTACTTTCCTCATTTTGTTTCTTGCATCTTTCAGCCGCGTCGAAGTTAGCGCACTCGAGCTTGAAGAATTCATGGTGTACAAGAAGAAATCAGTCAAAGTCGATGGCAACTCGTATCTCATGCTTCTCCTGCAATGGCCTATCGTGGATTTCACTCAACAGAAAACACTAGTCGCTTCCCTGAAAATCATGCTCGAACGTGCACTGCTGCCCAATAAAAGAAAGGAACAGTGGTCTCGAGAGCTGCTAGCAGTCAGGTTTGCTCGACTCATAAAACGAGGATTTCTTACAGACAGCTCGAGAGTGAGTTGCGATAAAAGTGGCACGAACAGATTACTTGGTAGACACGTAACGAACACCTATAAATTGGCCAGCTGTTGCTGGGGAGACTGTTTACGCTTGTTATTACAATTTCTCTTAGGCTAATGCACCATTCGAAATCTTGGAAATAAGTCATATTCTCGTTAACGAGAATGTATAGTATAGAGCGAGTTTATTTGCCGCACGCAGCCGTTCTGGAACATGAGAGAATTGATTGTTGCCACGCGGTATGTCCAATCACTTTCCTTTCGAGCGCTATAGCAGTCAAGAGGAAGTAATAAGAGTAGCTGTTCCTTCCGGCTAAGAGACCGGTCGGCACGAATTGAATGTTGTGAGAGTCGCGAGATTGTCGGCTACCTTCGCTAATTCTACAAAACGACAACGCTCATACTGTAATTAACCCGTGTTTTTATAGGAAGAGCAAACTTTTTCTTTACAAGTCAGATATATACATAGTTCTTTCATCCCTCAGGCTTTTTATATCTTTGGATAACAGCAGATCTTTCATTTTTAAAAGTATTTCTAGGGAATATTCACTCCTGAAAGAGATACCAGCTGGGATAGTTGTGATAGTTGAGAAAGAGAATCCAGTTTCTGTGGGCTACTTTCTCGATGCCTCCGGCTTCTGTTCTAATCGGCATTGACACCTTATGATTTATTAGAAATTTATCTTGCAGGTGTTACCACTGTAACAGCCGGGCAGATATTCATGATCGAAGAAATTGAGGTAATTTGCATCTGGTGCACGTTGAGTCAACTAAGACGACAATAACCACTTAGTTCCAATGCAGATGTGAGTGGAAAATGTTGATGGTGATGAATTGCGTTTGGTTGCATGTGATATTTCACGCACATATCCAACGATTCTAGGAACCAGCTGTTATGAATTACTAATTGGCAGTTGTATTTGTCAATTCTGGTTATACTGCCAATTCGAAAATAGAGAAATATTGTGTATCCACTTTGGGTCTATAAAAAGGAGTGAACCGCTGGTAATGAGAGTCGTAAAAGCGGCGAGTGTCAGGTTATTTTAGGAAAGAATCAATGCCGCGTCAGAATTGAGCCGAAAATCGCCAATGGCCGAGCGAATCTCTTGGAACGAACGACGAATAATAATTCAAATCGACACTCGAACTTCAAGGCTAGTGACAGTTATTTTTTCTTTTTTTTTGGATTCAATCGATTATCTCTTTAGTTTGGCGGCGAGTTCGGACGTGTCTGCGTAGCAGGCGGATGTCGGCCGATCGTTAAAGAAACCCAGGAACAAGCCAAGGACAGAATAATCTCGTGTGATACGCGATCCTGAATGTGGATTTGATCTCTTGATCAATAAAAAGAATATCTCCGGTCCGGTACAATTGGCCTGGAATGATTCATGACACTTTGACATTCTGACATAGAATAAAAAGACAGAAGTTCACTAACAATCAGTCGAGATCAGAATTACGCTTGTTAGGGAATGAAAAATTCTGGAGAATAACTAAGTAATTTCCTAATTTCTCGATTGGCAAGCTGTACACGGAATTGCGCCAACAGGTTTTGCTCTTCGTAATCATCGTAATGATGTGCGCGCGTCGAGTGTGTGGCTCTGTTGAGTCCAGCAGATATCTTTATGTATAGCTACGCAACGTGTCCTACTGCCGGAATCTAGCACTCGCCGCCGACAGACAGCGCTTCTTCACAGGCATTATAATCATGAATTAGCCAATGCGCACCATCACAACGTATACTCACTCACTCTCTTCCTTTCGTGCGCTCAACGAAACTTTCCCACCTTCGGTTCGAACCAAGGGAATAACTTTAATCCATGCATATACATATATATGTATATATATATATATATACACGTGTCGCAGGTAGTAAAAGAGGCAGGCGGACTTCTCCCACGAGCTCGACGAGAATAATCATGGCCAGCCTGATGGTATGCTAAGCGAGCGTCATCAGAGGACAGTTTCATCGCTAGGAATTGCTTGAATACTTTTTATTGCTCTCATGTTCGTTCTTATGATGCCGGAAGTAGTCATTTATGAGAGATGTGGAGATGCATTGAGTTCAAAGAACTGCACGCTATTCCGGCAGTTTCCATGATAGTCGTATTAGCTTGCCTGTTCATTATCTAGTTATATATTCACTCGAGCAAGCTGCAGACTACTACCGGCTGCCGGCATCGCGAACAAGGCGATACGGTTCATTCGGTGTTAATGTACTCGACTTTCTCTCACATGTCAAGCGAAACTTGAGACACCGTCGTCACAATAGCCACTTATTGTTAGCGTCCATGGTCATCCTCGAGGACGCGTATTCAAAGCCAACGTAGCTTCCATTATACGATAGTTTCGACGCTCTCGTTCTACGTGAAATTCATATCTCTTGCTTGAAAAAGATATTTTGTTCCATGAATTGCGTTACTTTCAATTTCAATTGTACAGGAAGGGATTAGAAACTAAGTCTGGCATTTGCAATTTCATGCACGACCGCCGCAGATCGAAATTAAAGACTTTCCTGGAGCTGACGCATGCCAGTCTTCCGTGACTTCCTTGTGTCACTAATGGATGTACTAGTACTAGTGCATATGATGTTTGTACTAGTAAACATAAGCTGAAAGTCTCTCTTAAGCGAAAATTCCTATGACTCTGGCATCTTTATTTCCCTTTGGTATTGCTATCATTTATAATGATAAAAGTGTCAATTAACATTTTGATAGAAGACATCAGTAACCTCAGTTGTGATAGCGAGTTGATACATTGCTGGGCTTTTGGTTGGTAATTAAATTCTGTTTAGAAAAACGGCAAATGGTTAATTATCGTTTACTTGAATCCAGTCAGGGCTGCATTAATGAGAATGTAAAACGAAGATTATGATAATACAATAAGCGTCGGTGTCCTGGTATATCTATCGTCGACGAAACGCTTCTTCGAGGATCTTGGCTAAGAATGAATTCAATCCGCTTGGTTCGATCGTCACCGTTCTCTTAAGATATCTTCTGTCTTCATTCTGTCTCAAGGACTAGTCGGGCACATGCACGAGCTGACAATGTATGCGTATTTGTGTTCCCGACACGCATTCCACGGCGTTACCATTCGCGGGAATTTCATTACCTTGGTGCATTTTTCTGGGCCGAGCTTTGTCGACGGCCGCGCCTCAAGGAGCCCGGAAATCATCTTTTTTTATCTCATGCCACTTCAATGATACCAAGTCTTTTTTCATTGGGAGAGTTTTCCTCGAAGATATTTAATCCTGCTTTTGCTTTTCTTTTTCTTTTCACCGATTGGCAGAGGATAATATATGCTGTTATTCGATGGATATGTCTGATCAACGATAGACGTAATCTACTTGAAGTATGAATCAATATTAGAATTGGAAAAAGTTAAGATTACGAGGATTGCTGGTTGGTGTTGATGCGAAACATCGATGTATGAAACGAATCTCGATAATTCATGTCAATTTACACCTGTCTTTAGTGAAATCACAGCATCAAATATACCCAGTATGGAAATTGAAAGTGCAATCCACAGGAGAGCATAAACAGTGAAGAATAATGAGGTCGTGTTTACGAATTCGCATGCTGCTATGATCAAAGTGTGTCGATGGGTCATTTTCACTTGGTCGTTCGCTTCGCAAGAATCTTGCTTTAAACCTGATAATCTCTCAGCAAAGTCAGATTTTGCTAGCAGTTATATAAGCGATGTTATTTAACTTCGTAACACCTAACACATTGTTGACCGATCACTTTATACAAAGATTAACACATTTCACTGACTATTCTCATACTCGAATGAAAAGTGGTCAATTCACATTTAAGTTTGTAATGCTAAATAAATCTGGTTAAGTTTATTTGTTCGTGATTTATTTATGTTAATGAAAACAGTTTTAAATCATCGCGTTGCATTGTGCGCGGAATGTTTCTAGTATATTGATAATTAAGTAAGGGCTTACGGATACGTATGTGGGACGGAGACTTGAACGCGTGGATGACACAATCACAGTCAGAGACTTCAATGCTCGATCGAGGCTGTAATAATAGTTCAAGTTCTCTACTTTATTCTACACTTTGTTTTATCTTTATCTAACGAAGATCACTTTTTATGAATGTGATTGAAGCATTCGTAGCACCAAATCATTTTCACCCACTCGCAACAATCATCATTGGTTTTCTCATTGCTGGTGAAATCCGTCTCGGCGTGGTATAATAAATCGAAAATCATCGATCATTAGTGGGCTTAAAGGGTAACGGGGAAAAAATCGCACACAGCTTCGCAAGATTACGTTTTCCACGATGGTAGAAATACGTAAACAGACTGATAGTTATCGGATAATGTCGTAACGCGTGCGCGCGCGCCGTTAATCGAACCGACAAATTATTCCATGCGCTCACATTGTTTTTCCCGACGATCGGGCGTCTTAACGAGCTACGATCGCCAGGCAGCGACGCCGAACGAGCAACATCGATTATTTCATTTCTTTCCCTTCCCATCGTTCGATTCACCGATAATTTCATGCTGACCCCTGGCGGCTCTGTCGAGGAAACACTTTTTCAACGGAACATCGCTATGGACCGCTTGCATTGGACTGCAATGCTAATCAGCAGTGACTAATAGAATCGACCTTTACCACGACTGTCGAGTTACTCTAAGAGTCAATTTTTAAAATTACCACTTTTGCAGACGCTGATCAATGATCCGTCACAAATTACTGGTCTTGTCGATGACTTTTCCGAATTAATCCTTGCTATTTTATTACTCATTAATATACTCAAATTTAACCTATTTCGACCGAGTAAGACTGAGATGAAACTGAGATTATCAGAGGAATTATTTTCGTATGAATGAAGTAGAATCTATTGTCTTTTAAATCGCATGAAAGCAATGCTTGTATCAATAGTGTACAAAGTCTGGGAAGATACCTAATGTAAGATAAACAATCAAAGAATCGCGCCACTGGAACGTGCGAAATTCTTGACTTGCCTTGTATCTTTACTCATTGCTCATTCCCCTTTTAAAAGCAGAATTCTCAACAGTGAAAGAATTCTTTAAATCTGATGAACAGTTTCAGAACTTACGTCGTACATCCAAAACAACCACTTTACTATTCTTTGTATTAGTATGGATCCTCATAACAGTAAAGATATTCAGAGATTATTAAAATCACATCGTTTAAAATGGATATTTCCAACATATTCCAATAATGGATAATTCAGTATGTTTATTATCGTTCATATTAATCTCCGAAATAATTGAAACACTGAATGATACATTACTGATGCGTGTACTAACGCCAACTTGCGAATACACTGCGAATTCTTACGGATATCCAGAAATTACTCTTTGTCAAGAAATATTAATTGCCTGAGCAATCTCGCAACGAGATCTTAGCAGCGATATCGGAAATCAAGCCAAGCGTATGACGACGGATTTTTTCCCGATAACGGAACCGATTCTTCATCCCGTATCCGTTTGTGTCATGTAAGAACCGGTGTGTGTACAAGATTGTAAAGGATGAAACCTTTGTCGTTGGTTATACGTTGCTATATTTATCTAGTAATATTAATTGTACACGAACGTTTACAAATTCTGTACATCCTGAATTTTATGCAATCCTATATTGTACGTACAATGTGTACTATAATATACATATATAACATACATATATACATGTATCATAAAAAGTAAAATAAATAGTGATCCAATGACAAGTATAATAAAAAAAAATACATTACAGACCGGTGTGTGTACAAGATTGTAAAGGATGAAACCTTTGTCGTTGGTTATACGTTGCTATATTTATCTAGCAATATTAATTGTACACGAACGTTTACAAATTCTGTACATCCTGAATTTTATGTAATTCTATATTGTACGTACAATGTGTACTATAATATGTATAACATACATATACATATGTATCATAAAAAGTAAAATCCGTCCAAAACATTAAAATGTAAAAAAAAATCATAAAAAGTAAAATAAACCAATAGTGATCCAATGACAAGTATAAAAAAAAATACATTACAGACATGAGAATGAGAAGCAGGAAACATTTCACACGTGCGTTGTATTTTCTCAAAATCCGAATACCCCTTCCAACCAGTCGTTATTTATGCCAGAACGAACTGGCAAATTCGTGAAAACAAGTTCTTGCGCCGAAAAGTGCGAAGACGCATATCAGAAGGTGGTCGAATCGACGCGTAGAGACGGCGGACGAACTTATTCTTTTGTGGCTCAGCGGTATTTCTTGAATGTCGTTGCGACTAATCAAGTAACAGGTGATGCCATGTTTTGTATAGTCATTTAACACACCTGACTAGAATTCCCATTCGATCTTCCAGTTTTTGATTAGAACATTCAGGATTGGATCGTTAATTACTGGAAACTCGTTAAAATCAAAATCATGGAATAAAAATGGATTATTTCGAACGTATCGGGTGTGAAAAGATCTGCATTCAGAGATCTTTGCATTTTTAGTTCAATCAAATAAGTGGGATAGAGGAGCAGATTAAATCGATTAATAATCAAGCTGATGCTAACTGGGACTAGAAATCCAATTAAAGAAGTGTCGCGCAATATCAGCGGATTTGTGGTCCCATGAAATTTGCATGTCGTGTCAGGTCACCTGTGCCTAGAACCGGTTGACAGGTAGCAGTTACGCTCCTCATGCCCTCTTTTCCACGCTTCGAACCTAGAAAAAGCTGCCAGGAACATATGGTGCAAGCTTAATAGTATCGCATATACGGGAATCATCGATTAAAGTCAGATTCAGCTTCATCATCATTAAGAAAGACAGATTTTTCTTCTAAGATTCGACAAGAATTGGAGGTGATCGGTCTACCTGTTCGACAGACTCCACTGATGTACGACTTCGCTGTTCATAATTATGTATTATGTATCAGTGTCTCTGCCGAGCTTGTCTCGCTAGGATCACATAAAAAACTATCAGCCAAACATACATTTTCAGGGAAACGCACGAACTGCGTGGATGAAATCGTGTAACCTCGATATTAGTTATTTTGATGCGAGAAATATCTTTTCGTTCTAAAAAGAGGTGGTTGACACTCGAAACCGGAGCTCATACTTCTGTTCCATTCACAGTTTAAAGATCGTTCGAGCTCTTTAAGTTTTAAACTCCATAAAAGAGATACGTAAAATGCGCGTACATTACTGGTGAAACTCGCTTTATTGCCCAGGCTAATGCATTTTATTAGGATCGACGTTTTATGTATTCGGCTTAATGATTTTGAAAGGTGGAAAGTTTACGATTTGACCAGCAGTCTCAGCAGAGGACACCTTGACTCGACCTATGCTCTACGACTATTACTGGAGGGTCAATGAACTCCCCTAGATTAGACTGTTGCTATTTTCATTTTGACACCTGTTAAGCATGTACGTTTTGCCCGGTCCATTGAATGCTTGGACAAAAACCTAACAAGTTTTCGACGACAGCCGGGATATATGATGCTGGGCAGCTAATAAAAAGAATTTTCAGGACCGAAGCTGCCCGCTGTGGCACCATACTGTCTGTCTCTGCTAAAGCAGTCAGTATCATTGAAACTTATCCCAATGATAAATGACTGTTTTTGTCTCGGTCGGACGGTCTCGTACCAGTCTATAAGACGGGGCTTCCAACAGTCATATTCACTTGTCTCCAAATGTCATACTCAATGATACCGGTTGGCAAACCATCATTTCTCGACATTATTGATTCGCGTCGATGACTCAAAAACGCTCCACATAAAAAAAGCAGCAAGGAAATACCAAGATTCAAGGACCAGTGAGTGAATTGCGCTCGATGCGTTGGAAACTCGTTCGAACTTGATCACGATATTGACCGGAAACCTTGTAACTCTATTGAGTACAAGCACTTGAAAATTAATATGCAAAAGTTGCCATGCTCGTTACCAGGGATCTGAAACATTCCCACAACTGATTAACTGCTATTAGCACCTACAAAGTTGGAGCTTCGTATGTACATATTTAATTAGTGCAGCAATCGAACTGAATACTTTCCGATCATATACTTGAAGTATATCTCTGATTTATCTTTTTCAAGAAATCGATATATAAATTCCTGACACTCGTCCTTCTTAAGTCATCTCAGAAGTCTAGGAGAATCTAAGAAAGTATTACTAGGAAATAGAAGAGTCATTTTATAAACTTTCGCAAGGGGAAGTAATAATCATTCATTCTTGATTCCTCGTTACCTCGAAACTCCTGAGTCTCATTGCTCCAGATGGTAGACTCACTTTTCCTTGAGCATAACTCCGCTGGGTGAGTAAGTGTGAGAGCGTGCGACTCGTTCTCACGAATACAAGAAAATGCACCGAGCAACAACATCATTCCAACAGTACTTCCTTCTCCCTTTCGTCTCTTTAGTGAACTTTAGTTCATGGCACGAGAATTCGGTGGAAATTTCTCGCTTGCCACTCACTGGCTTCTTACGATCTAAGCTCCGTCGCTTATTGGATACTTCCGTGATTCGGTATCGACTTTAATAAGCCCGAGATTTCTTGCGGTAATGTGGTTCGCCCCGCTCTGCGGTCTCTTTCTCTCTCTCTGATCTTTCTATCTAGCATGAAATCGAGCGAAGTCCATGCAAGCTGCACTCTTATAAATCTGCATTCTCGAGATTTTCTATTGATGGGTGGAGACTAGTATGGCATATACGCAAAAGGAATGTATTAGGAGCGCATCGGATTCTGACATTCTATCCTGATCGAACACAAAGTATCGATCTGTATGAGGAATGCAAAGATATTTTATTAATTTATGTATTATATGTAGAAATGTAAAATTAGAATTATACTTTCTTTTTAACACTTTCATAAAAAATGTTTGGTGGAAATGGTTTAATCGGATGGCGTAGAAGTTAAGGGTTCAATGTCGGTAAAAATATTGTCGTAGCGCTACAGCTCGAAGCTTAACGACTAGCGATTTTTTCTATCAACAATCTCTTGATCGCCTTGAAACACCGATGTCAGAACTCGACGCGTTCCGAGCATTGACGATCGTAACAACTAAATTCTCAAGCTTTCGAGATTCAGACATGCGGTTATCGTTATTTTATCGTTCAGATTTACTAAAACTATGACGTCCGTTGTGAACGAAAAACAAAGGTATATCGAATCACTGACTCGTCCAGTCCTTTTAGCCACGGCTTGATTTCACCTTCTTGCGTTTCACAAGGCAAACGTACTACCTGTAAGGTGCTCGCTCGCTCGTTTCTGTGCTTAGGAAACCAATATTTCCGCGAACATCTGACGCAACGTAGAGTTCGCCGCGTCTAATAGACTCATTTCTAAGTTTGTTTGCATAAACATCGGCCCGTGTCAGAGTCGGTCGACAGTTCTCGACAGATTGACTGCTTATATACAAGTTCCGGAAGGCAGGTGGTTATTGTAACGAGCTGTATTTCACAGCTAACTTGGCTAGTTTCAATAATCCGAGCATGTGATTTACGGTGACTCGAGGAATACGCTTTTAAGTAAGTTTCGCAGCCAAGCCAAGTTATAGGTAATGTTTTATTCCTCCTCTGGCAATACATTTTTCGTATAATAAAAGATAGTTTAATGGCCGGCGCATTGAACTCCATTCTGCTCGTTACTGACCAACAAATCATAAAGCTTCTTTATTCTTTCCAGAAGCATATATTATTTTATCTCCTTGAGTGTATAACAATTGCACCTATAAATCTATTTCTTGTCCGATTAAACATAGCCTGTTATTCTGCGCCGCTGATGTTTACAGCTATTCCTTTACCCTTTCACTACCTTTGAACGAGGACAATAATAGCGGCTTTACGACGATATCTCAAGGAAAGGTATGACAGGAGAGAATCTTGCGGTATATCTTCCGGGAATCAAGGCGGCAGCAATCCAATTGAAATTTGGAGAGAGAAAGAGAGAGAGTTCATTTCAAGGAATCCAACAAACGTGTTTGAGATTTGTCAAACTGGGAGAAAAAACTAGTCCCATCGTTGGAAAAGAAAAGTGCTGAGAATATTCGGATCTCTTAATAACAAGTGCCTGACAAAGAAACGAAATATGTGTGAATCTGTTTACATTTTACATTCGAGTCGACTTCTTTTCTCGAGCCTTCAATCTCTTAGCTGAGAGGCAAGAATTACTTTTTTACTTGGCGCTTGACAAATATCATGCAACTTAAATGCCGAAGCGATACTAACATTCAGGACTAATGAATTCGATCAATTGGAAGTCAGGCAATACGATGAGCATTGATCTCAACGCTTGATACTCTCCTGACATACTACGTGCGGTTAAACTCATTGCTCGATGAAGAAAAAGGAACTTATCAATTGGTTCTCCTAACGGGCAATTAGACTCATTCCATCAGAATTCCTGCGGTGGCTGTCGCCACCATTCGAACGCAGAGAACAGAGAGTTGGGTTTATGCAAACGGCGGAAATCCTCAGCGAAACTAGCCCGAGCGTTTCGTGTTCTTGCAATATCGTTTCAATGGAAAAGCATGTCTGCGAGAGGGATAAGTATTACATAAGAGAGAGGTTTCTCACATCTGGAGCAAAGATTTCAGTGGGTTTCAACGAGACTTTAAGTTTCTTGCATAGGTTACTTGTACAAGCTTGAAACAAGCCGACTAGATCGAGATCATCGAGCGTGAATTTCTTATAAATTGGTCCACACAGCTTCCCCCTGCTTCAAAGTTATGCTCTTACGTACCATTGGTATATTATTGCACTTGGTGAATGAGACTGCTCCTTTTCTTTCCCTCTCTCCTTCTACCTCCTTCTCTGCCACTCTTTTTTTTCTCTCTCTCTCTCTCTCTCTCTCTCTCTCTCTGCCTCATTTGCGAAAGGTGCGAACGCGAAAAGCAGCCATGAAGAGGGCAAGACGGCAAGGTGAGCAACTTTCTTGGACAAACCCGCCGGAATGGCATTAAATCGCACGAGGTGTATCAATGACAGAATGGAGAGAGGCTTGGTCCAGGAGGATAGCGTAAAAACTCCTCTGCCAAGAGAGATAAACTTGCCGATTATTCCCTCGACGCACGAGTACTGCTTCGTAAAGAATTGAGGCAATAGTTATAAATATACTATACGCAACTGTCATTCGGTGCTATTCTTTCTGTTGGAATATAGCGCAAAAATTCGATAAGGTATCAAAGTATACGTGTGATTGGTTATGTTATCCAGGTCAGCATTCCACTTCCTTAAAGTCGTTACTATTGACAAACAGATTGGGAAGGAGCGCGTGTGAGCACACTTGTGAAAATGTTATCTGCAAGCATGAATTATTATTGCTAGACGTAAGTTCATTTGTACACGTAAACAGATGAGAGAAATGTGGCGCGTGGCAAAGCTGGAATCTTGACGACAAGGAATAGATGCTTACGAGGATTGCATATAGCTGACTTTATGTATTTCCCTGGTGAAGAGCCGGTAAGTGACCTTTTGCTAAGGAAGAATCATCGCCGGCGGAGAGAAAACGAGAGAGGGAATCTCCAATGAAATTTCCATTGCGCAAAAGAACTCGAATCTCTCTCTCTCTCTCTCTGGTTGACGTCCACCTTGACACACGGGGGTGCAGCAGGGCACAGACTTGTGTAAGATGAACCGGTGCAAAACTCACCTAAAGCGATAGTGCACCGATCTGTACAAGGACGAATATAGACAAAGATGAAGGAATTGTTAATTCGTCCAGTTGACTGTGGTACAATAATGTTAGTGACCTCGACAATGAGGACAAATACTCAGCCAATTATTGTTTGCCGTTTATGACGATGTAATAACTTTACGTCAACCAATCGAACCTCTCACTCATATACTATATCAGGGATATATTGTTCCGCGATTCATTGTCATTAAAAGACACGTTCTCTCGACCTGGATTTCCTTTCACTATCAATTCTGATCTGACGGGATATGGCCGGACAAGTGGTTCGACTTAAGCGCTCGTCAGGTGCGCCCGGAACTTGTTCTTTTTTTTTTTTTATCGATATTGCAATATCCCGTGGGAATATTTTCATGCCAGGACTACCTCGATAATTTACATCGCAGAGAGTGAACATACTTCTTGCAACAATATTTATCATCGGTAAAAACTTGTTGTTCAATCGGTGTGGGCGTTTTGTGGCTTCACTATCTCGTCAGATGCGAGAGCTGTATTAGCTGCTTGTGCCGACTATTACTTCATTCTCAGAAAAAGAGTTAGTGGTAACTAGTGCACGGTCGAAAGTGCTATACATGCCGTTGCAGACACATATGAGTCAACTGTGTCGATATTGCCTTCATAAAAATATAGTTGGAGTGCAGGCGCTCTGGACTTTTCCGTACTTTCACTTAAACAAAATGAGATATACGACATTAAATCACATCACATCAGACTGGAACCCTTTATATGCGTAATTGCATAATTTCATTTAACAATGTGGACTTAAGCTGACTCAGAAGTATACATCACTTTATGTAGAGTATAGAGCATCGTCTTGAAATAAGGTCGTGGCGGTGTGCGATTCCTTCTGTCAGTCATACTCAATAGTCACTCTCTCACTCGTACATCTTCATTTAGCGGCGCGTAATTCTTGTTAGCCAGGATGAATGACAGGCTATCATAATCACACGTGTGTCATCAATTTCATCATATTTTTTTCCCCTCTTGCCAGCGGTGATCGACCTCCGTTGTGTTCTGACAAAAGTGCCACGCTGCCTGTTCTTCTGGTTGAAGAGGCCGGGCGATGCGTGCCATTGGAATTAATCGGCAATGCTCGCAATGCCTCAACCTTGACCCGCATCGAACTAGACCGATCCTTAAAGTAGGTCCGCATGCACATTTCGCAATAAAAAGCTGCCGCGCCGCTGTTCCCAGCAGCAATTTCACTCGGACCGTGACTCGGGTCGGAAAGTGACAAGGCCCAGACGCTCCCCTCGCGTCCCTCGCGCATCAAAGGATCGCACACACACGCGCGTCAATCTCCTTGAAATGTTTCGCTCGCCAAATTGCCTGTTAGAACGAAATTGTTAGCCCCGGCGCGGCGCGGCGCGCGACCGAACCTTTAAGCCGCCGCCAGAGCTCCCTTTCCAACTTATGCTAATTCCTCTGAAAACAGGCTTTGTCCTCGCGCCGAACAACCTCCGTGCTCTCGGCAATTCATCTACGAGAACCTGAAGAACGTGTGTCTTATTACAAGTTAGAATAATTTGTTTACGATTGGGGAACCGGATATGCTACAGACTGTCGTTGATAATGACTGAAAAATATTATCCCTTTTAATTTTCTTTCCGGTAGCAGAGAGGTTATGAGAAGACGTGTGTTCGTTTCACGGTGGAAGACCGTACCTGGCCGTAACAGAGTTTCTGCACCTGGTAAATCTCCCCGCCCGCTGGTGTTGTGTAAGGGGAAATGTGCGTAAAAGCAGCTTCCACCGGTTAAGTGTCGGCAATGATTGCTGACTGTGCGAGACAGCCAACGATAATTAGGATGAAATCATTCCGTTCGTGATATGTCTGTCAAATTAACCTGCAAAGAAAGAGGCAGAGAGTTTTCCTCTTCATCAATTGCGTCGATAGAGATGACCGCGATTACAGAATTACGACGAATGCCATTCAATAAAACGCATGGTTTAAATGCATTGGCAGCCAAGCCATCAATTACTAATTACCTAATAACTCCACACGCCCAATGTGCAATCAGCAGCAGCGACAGTAGCTTTCTATCGTTGCACATATAATTGTAGGACGTACGTGTAGCTAACTGCACTTGAGTAGCGAACAACAAATTCCACTTTGACTTTCGTTCCCAACCACAAGCCGACATCTTATCCCACTTACGACAAACAGACAAATCGACGGGGTAATTAACACATTCTGTTAACCGTTATTTTCACGATTAACTGAAATAAACCAAGAAAGGTTCAAGTGGATTTATAAAAAACGGTACTAAAATGACAATTCTTCAATTTATATTACAATAATCAAGTAAATCTGATTGAAAGAAAAATAAGGAAAGAAAGGGATATGCAACTTGCTGAACTGAGTGATCACTTCAAAAAACAAGGAGTGTTAATGAATCGAAGAAGGAAGGTGTAATAAAAGATTGATTAACAGAGATTTTCGATCGCGAAAGTGGTAGACTTGCGGAGTGGACAGACCGGTCACTGCAACAATTCTCAACCTTGACCCGTATTCAGGGAGCGTAACAACCGGCCAGGATCCCGAGTGCGAGTTGAACGAGTCCAGAAGCGAAGGAGCATGAAACCAGCTTGTATCGTGTGCGCGCTGGTGTAAAGTTGTATGCTTACTTACATGTACAATACATATAGTTAGATGCTCGAAAGCTGTGTTCGGAGGTTCAGGCACGAGCGGACGAGCATTCGTAGCTGGCACGTGAAAAGCAGTGAAAAGAAGGACGTGTTCCGGCGGTAAATTGTGTCGAGGATCCAAGATGGGTATCTGAGACAAGAGTCTTCGAAGAAATAAAACGTGACTTACAATTAGCTTGATATGACATTCGGGTCGACGACGTAAGAGCGCATTGGTGCCGGTGCCAGTAGTATTACGTGCCGATAAATCCAACACGACACTCACATTTCCGGGATGCCAAGCATTCGAAAGTGACGTTTTAAACTGCTTACACCCCCGCTGTCACGAAACGATTCCCCCAGATTCCCTAGATCCCCCAGAGAGTACTCCAGCCAGAGAGACTTCTGTCTGCGCGCGCGCGCTCGAATGTGGCAACTGCCACGGTAGAATGTAAACGTGCCACTCCTGGTCAAGGATAGAGAGCTTGTAAGACTCGGCTGGAATATAAGTGCCGCTGGTGTACGTGCAGCCTGCTTGTCCGCCATTATAACTGTCGGGCTATTTAGTTGTAATGATGGACGATTTACGCGTGCCCAACAACCGTGCTATACAACTGGTGTCGCCTCCCCATAAAGCTTTCCACCACCAGGACAATGTTTCAATTGGTCTTTCCAAGCAAATGAAAAGGAGACCTTGACAGGTTATGGTTGTGCTTTCTGCTGTTAGCCATCTAATTGCATGACCTCAGAAGGGATCACGATCGAACGAGAGCATGCCTCGAACTACCAGCCGGCGTGAATCGCCCAGTTTGCGTCACATTGAATCCATTCGCACTCTGCTAATCGACCTCCGTTTCTCGGCAAGGTACTCGTACACTCGATGCTTGTAATCCTTTTGACACATGCTTCCTAACCAATGATGCTACTTGAACCAAATCCCGACCGAAGGCGATCCTGAGAGATGATAAAGATGTCTGCGATGACACGCGGATGATCGATAATCTCAGTCAATTCATCATTCCTGTCGAAATGAATACTAACTTCCAAAATATTCCCTTCCGCACAACTATTATTAAATGTATTCGTGATTTCTTTGCTTCCCAATTGCAGCTTCATTTCAACAGGTGCGGTAGCAAGGGAAAATACCATCGCGATCCATGAATTAATCATATGTTTTGCAGGAATTTCATTCAGCTTGTGTACAAGATTCAGAAATCAGGCAAGCACCGGCGTGCTCGAGTAAGTATCGATTGATTGTCCAAGAAGTATTGGAACGATCGAGTAATGCTACTCGACACAGATACCTACGGAAGGACTTCTGTCCAACTGACTCGCATCTGGCAGGGAAGAATTCGTTACTGATTTATGAAGAAAACTTCCGTTAAGATAGCTCGAATTCCTCAATGATTTCATAATGATTTTTCACGATGAAGTCTTAGCGTAACGTGTATAGTACGTAGTTAATGCAGTCAGAGAGACAGACAAGCCAAGGTTTTGTTGAAGCAGCAATATCTTGTGTTGTGCAAGAAAACTTCACTGAATAACAGAATTAAAGCAGCACCAACGATTTTTACACTCACCGAAGGTGCCTGGCGAAAACGAGAGCATTTTATATAACCGAGTAGATAGCATGCCGATTAGGAGAACCCACGCGATTTCTACAGTCGTTAGCGGAAGAACTGGAAGCAGAGCCTTTCTGCTTCGTCTACGCGATTGAATTATATAAGTGTACGATGCGAATAAATCACTTAATGACACAAATCACCCAACAAGCAGAGCGAACCATTTCCGTGATCGGTTCCTTATGAATATTAAATCAAGATATTCCAGATTACGATTTCAATGTTAACTCCCTCAAGAATTTACAAGTAGGATTATATCTATGTATACTATAGTCTGTTCACTCACTCACCATTAAGAGCACTCGTAACACAAAGGTGGTTGAGTTAGAATTACAGTCACTTTGAATCGAAAAATATAAGTAAACTTAAGTAAAGGGAACTCCAAATTTAAAAAGCGCAGTAAAATAATTTAGAGTGAATCCTAAAAATGTACTAAATATACAGAATGAATGAATTTGGAAAACAATGTTTACATTCGATGATTGATCACCTTTTTTAATAATTTACGCATCAATCTTTCATTCTAACTTTTTAAAAAGGAGCGTATTTGATTTATTTAGCATTGTTAGTCATACTGTTAATGAAGTTGCTTTGAGTAGTCTAGGAGTATATAATTTTCCATGTGGATAAACCTTGGTACTGGATTGTCTTAATATGGTAATCTCGCAATTCATACACCGATTGAAGTTTGTATGATTGGAAATCTGTCTGCATTTAATGTACAGCTTTTCAAAAATGGTTCATTCTTGATTAAAGATACGGGCGTGATCTTAAAGTGTTAAGATCTCGACCTGTTGTGCTGTGAAGCGTAAAATCAGTGAGTGAATGACAAAGCGTGCGAAAGTCCTGTGAAGCATGTCTCTCCACAAGTGACTGCATTTGAAGTTCTATAAATGTTAATATCTCCCATGCACTCCAATGAGCTGTCTAAACACTCTGTACAATCTGACATTTCACTAAGAAGGAAGGAACCAAATAGAGATGGCACTGACACCTTCTTTCTTTCACTGGTTGTCGAACGTGCGAGTCAAGGTCACGCCCATTTTCCGAGACTGAATATTTAAAGCATGTGGCGGTCGCCGGACTCGCTGCCACTTGGCCGACCACACGCTTGACCGTTCAATTGATTGGTATTCGGCTGTGTGTCTATTCGACGAAAGAAGCCTGGCAAGCGACGCGCGTCTGGTGCGCCAATGTATGCCAGCTATTTAGAACCAATCCATTCCAATATGATATGAGTCGAAAGAACTCTGTGGCAAAGTATACATATCGTCAGAGAACTGGCAATTTCATGAAATATTGCTTGGAAGTACACTTTGCCTATAACAATCAAAAAGTTACCAGCTCGTCGAAAATACAACTTAACTTTAGCAGAGCTGCTAAATATCCTGCGTACCACCTGTTACTCTCGAAATAAACGATCGCTTGCATAACAAACTTTTTTCCAAACCATTTTTATTATTATTTTAAAGGAAACCATTCTGTTACAGCACTCTACTATAATACTTCTGTATTTACCAGGATTCTCGTAAAAACGCTTGAGTTAATGCTTTATATACTTTCTTATAAATTGTTGGTTAGTAGAATAACATGTAGCTCACGCCGCTTTTACTAAAGAAAGACTTAATTAACATATTTCATTCTTAATTGCTTACTTCGTGCAGCCTGTCATGTTTTTCCTCATAATAGAATTATTTCTTTGATGCGTCAGGGACGAGAAAATACATGATTTATTCCGCATGTATGTATACTCTTGGCTGTTGGAGTAGTACAGAAGCCCAGCTGCGAGGACGGATGTGTCCTGAGAAGGTTGAGAGGACGCGCGTGTTCCTTCACGGTGATCTGGTAGCAAGGAACCAAGGGAATCTCGCTGGGTCGTGGATGAAAAGAGAAAAATGGCATTCTGGGTGCGCCTACCATTGTGCTGCCGGCACTGGGTTCTCGCATTCGATTACGAGAGACGAGCGAGTGAGCGAGCGAACGAACGAGCGAGCGAGCGAACGAACGAACGAACGAACGAACGAATGAACGCTGGGGAACTCGAGAGAGGCGAGCGGCTGGTGCAGAGCGGCGGGCAATACCGTGGAATGGAATGGAATGGAACGGAATGGCAGGAGTGTTACAAAATATCAGCTTTCACCGTATCAGCGCTACGGTGTACATAGCTACGTACATAGGTAGAAGGCGCAACGCCGCACCGCACCGTGCCGCACCACGCCGGCCGAGGCCTCCTCGATCCTCGATCCTCGATTCTCGAGTCACCTTCCCCTCACTCGCGACTTCGTCTTTCATGCCTTGTCACCCTAACACTTTCCCTCTCTACTACAGAATTCCCTATAGTACGTCATTTACATCTTCCACCGAGATGGTTCTAGCGAGGGTGAGAAGGCGCTGTTTCATTTCTCTCAAAGAAATCATTATATCATGATAATCAAAGAACTCCCCCGATTTTCCACAAATGCATGTAAGAAACTACGAAATAACTTTATAATTAGCGTTGAGATAAGAATGTAGTCCTAACTACATTCGTGCTTTTGAATGTAATTAGTGTGTTCTGATTTATGTCTTATTGGATTACCTTCGAAAGTTTAGATAAAGCTTAAGGGCCATTCTATTCAATGTTTTGATTGAACTCGTCGCGAATTAGACGTGTCGTGATCGATGTGGCTATACTACTGTCCATCTTAGCATCCCGCCGTCGTTACGGTAATCGGCGTCGCCAGTGTCAGAGTCGAAGGAATGATCTTTATAACCTGATAGGGAATTGCGAGGCTAACTTACGAGCTTCCCGGCAAGCCAATAAATACAAACGGACTTCGAAAGGCAGTGCGCCAAACCAGCGCGACCCTAGTGCGTGTGGAGCCATCCAGTAAAGCCGGTAAAAATGTTGCGCAAGTTTGTCTTGCAATTGCAAATATATGCAGGATGTCTTTGGAAATGTCGATGGGTTTCCCATTAATCGCAGTGGCAGTGGCGCGACGCATCGATCTTTCGGTTAAGTGGTCAGTTTTTCAACATACCTTTATTGACCCAGTGAAAAGGTCTAGAAAATAATATACTTTGTATTTCTTAAAGTTTGGAATGACGTATTAAGAAGGGCTTGAATGCAATTATAGTTTATTCTTAGGATTAACATATTTGATCTCTGTAAAAGAGTATGACCCTGTAGATGTAGGGGTGAAAGACCAACAAAAATTAAAAACATATCTTTACAAAATGGTCTGTTGGCAAACCGGCTACTACACCCCGGAGGCACAGAAATTCATGCAGCGACTCAGCAAAACAAGCGTCGCTGCCCTGCAGAAATTTGCACAGTCAATAAGCACCTTCGTTAGCTAACAAGGCCTCTTAGCTTAACCTTACGAAAGACAAGCTGTCCCCGTGAGACATATGTAAGTAGATTCGTCCGAGCTTTTCTTAGAAAAGACAATTTGAACTTTTGAACGATAGTCCCCGATTTCTTCTTACATAAACGAAAGTTGCCCTAGACGCCAACCACTGGGCCAATTCCACTGGCAACACGACAATACGTAGCACAGAATCGACATAATCTCCACCTACGTTCACGTGGAGCTCCACGTGAGCGGGAGTGCTCAATGCTATGTGCACAGCGATTGAAAGTGAACCCTTTTTTTTATCGAGCGCTCTCGCCAGGCATGTGAACACCATGCTACCACCACCACCACCACCATCACTGCCGGAGTGCAGATTATAAGGTATAAATATACCGTAACACAACTTATAAAACTAGGTAGCCAGCAGTTTCTTTATTCTTTCAAAACATAAGTAGTAACGTCTGACTATGACTCTTTTGATATATGTCGAATTTCTAATAAAGTTTCCGAAATGTCGTGAAACAACCGAAAAATAAGAAGACTAGCCAATACTGCCTTTACTGTTAGCCAATCGAGCGCAGATATTTTTACCAACTACCTAATTCTAAAGGGGGTGTGATTTCCTGTAAGAATATCACGTTCAAGTACCCTTCGAGGACCTAAGTGATCCGTAGATCCTATAGCAACTCGGTGAACGTACCACCGTCACTTTTACCGTATCATTAATCGAGCCATATGGGAAACCGTTACCTTGCGGGTCCCATGTCCAATCATGTCTCGTCTTTATTCTGCCACGCGTGTATGCCACGCTTAAAGTATGTGTGCTGTCAGCAAGGAAATACACGAATAGTGACACCCAACTAGACATTCGTCGAACGACTTGTATTGGCAGGTCGAGCAATAGTAGACGTTTAATTTCAGTACCAACATGGATCTTACGATTCAGATAAAAGTCTACACAGTTATAGAAGAGTATCATATAAGTACTAAACAAAATATTGAATATTATTGACAGTTTTTTTAACACGAAAGTCGTAGAAAGATTATCGTATTCTGAAACTAAAATCTGACGTAGATGTAGTTCAAAATCATGGTAGATATAGTTGTTTCTTATATTGAACTTCCAAACAGTTTTAAGCAGGACAAAGTCTGTGATAGTGTCCAAGGCGACACGGAACCTTCTATTTTTTCACACTACTGATATCGCAACGCGCACTGTGTTGATGGCGTTGCTAATTGCTTGTACGTAGAGCCGATTAGAGGGCAGTGATACTTGGGCGGACATGAAAGAAACGTGCTACACGCACGATGCTGCTGGTACGAGCCTTATCTAAAATGGCGCGTGTCCAAGCCTAGAAGGATACTAATTCGTGAGCGAGGCTCATTAGAGTTGCGGTTCGATGGTCGTGACTTTTCGGATCTGGCTCCATCTGCTATGCGCCGATCTCTTTTCCCCTGACTGAGTGAGTTAAAGCGGCGAGAGTACTCTGTGCGAGCCTGCGTCATTCGTCAGGTTCTTGCGGGAAAGGACTTTCGACAAGCGGGTTCGAGAAATCACCGACTGACTTTTGCGATCGAAAGTGCAGACTCCTTTCAAGCAAGATCCGTTCACTGTTCTTAGAGGAAATCTTATTGTTAGGAAAAGTCATAATAGGTTAGGATCGAGAGTATATTTAATTTCCTGTTGTTAGTACTCTTTGGCTGATGACATAGTTAATTGACTACAACTTAGTAGTTACTTGTTACATATACCGCTTGGTTGTATTTCTCTCTAAAGTTTCTCTCCGCTTGAACGATTCTTCCGCCGATGTTAATAGTTGCACGAGATATTTCTGCTACTATCCGAGCTTAATAGCTCATCACTGGTTTTCATATGCGCCACAACCGTTTAATAGGAAATTGAACGTAATCGTTACTCCAAGCTACGTTAACCTCGAAGGCGAGAGCTCGCTTTAGTATGCGTAATGAGTGCTTCCGCGCTCACCGACTCCTTTCCTCGCTCGAGAAAGGGAAGCGGGAAGAATGATCGTAATTCGCCTGGGACTACGGTGCACCGAGCACCGAGTGCAACCAGATACCGTTAGCATTTCTACTGGCATACGATGCCGATAATACACTTCACTCTTGCTTTCCTTATTCTCGTTCGAAGCAAGGAGTGTGGTTAGACCGCTCGATGGAATTAGTTTAGAAAATGAGAAAGAGAGCGAGAGAGCATTGCTCCCAGTGGCGTTCCAAGTCGAAAGTGCCCGGATTACAAATGCCCGGCGCATTCCTGGCACGAGGAGGAAAATTCGACAATACGAATCACGAGAAAAGAATCGCTCCGCTACGAACGCGGCCTACTTTGCACCTGGGAACTATTCACCATGAATACTTATCGAAAGGTCGGTTAGTTTTCTCCGCGCGTGAAAGCGCCCTCCTGTGCTACGAGAGCGGTTCGTTGGCCACTGCCACCAGTTTGGCACGTCTATCAAAAAGCGATTTCAGTGTAGGTAGAGCAATAGGGACGAGCGCATGCGCAAGCGGAGCCGCGCATGATCAAGGAAATAAGCAGACGGAAGGAAACCGGCCGGACGCGGATATTTCCGCGCAATTAGTAACAGCTTTGCCCACACGTGAAAGTGGAGGCTAAATTAAATCGAGCGTGTTAGACTGCAGAAGCGGAAGCTTGCCGACGTACATTGTGATCTGCCTCTAAACGATTGCCCAATCATAACAGTCACTGGTTTCGTAATATTTATTTATTCCTGCCCTTTTTCCCGAGCAACCGCGATTTCCGTATCGAACTCTCCTGATATAGCAATCCAGTGAAATTAATTGAACACCACCTCGATTTGGTATAGCTGTCAGTCAAGTTACGAAGCGATTCACGCGAACTCACATAATCTTGTTCAGCCTGATCGATCTCCACGAATGCATTGCTCGCAATAATCAAATCGCAAACTAGTAATTAGGATCAAGACTGGAGCCGAGAGTCTTGCGGCGTAGTCAGCCACCGAGACGTTAATCAGCTCTCCGTTCGCTAAGCACAGTTGCCCCTTTAGAAATGACTTCTTCCTAATATGACTCTTAATTAGTGCGTCTACAAACTGTTTATTCGACGGATGCAAAGGCGCGCGCGTTTCCCATATAAGCAGTCGGGCGTTATACAATCGACTTGGTTGATTCGCCCGTTACGGTATGCGCATGCGAGTGGTACAGCAGCAAGCGGAGCCGTCGTCGCCAGGGAGAAAGAGAGATATTGAAAACGAGAGTTTCGTGCGATCTATTCGAGCAGCGCGCGCGCGCGCTCTCGCTCTCCTCCGGTGTCTTTCCTCTTGGTGGCCTCGCACCGCACCACACCGCACCGCACCGTTCGAAGGAAAGTGTAACAGGCGGTGAAGCTGGAGAGCGAAGATTGTGTCAGAGAAACAGAGAAATGAAAGTGCTCGCCACTCGGCTCTTGGCTCCCGTCAATGCAGACTGCGCGCGCGTTCCCCAGACTCCTGTTTAATCTGCCTGCGTGGCGGCCACCGTTGTCCCGTGAATTATGATCGCAACGCGCTGGTACCTTTTAGGCGAACGCATTCCCCCGTCGCGTCGTTCGGAATTTATTTCTGCTCGAAAGCGTCGAGGAGTCCAGCGAGGTAGGAAATTATTAACCTAACACCAAGTGCTTTGTTACACAGATACAAATCAATCGTCACCCAATACACTTACATTTGCAACGCTTTTATGCTACTTTTGAACAATATCTCTTTCGATGCCCTAGTTGCGTGTCTCGTCTAGTAGAAAAAAGACATTGTTCAAACATACCTTACGCATATACTTTACTTCTGCTAGAGACAAGAATCATGTGGCTTATGCAAGTGGCGACATGCTCTTAAAAGTAGTCAAGAGTATGACAATGCCGGGTAGTTTCTAGTGTGTATAGGGGCGGAGAGCCACGGCCGTCCGGTTATGGGATAGTTCTTTTACCAGTTGGATAGGAAAGGGGACCCGCATGGTACACAACTTACCACAGGAGAACGTGTAACGTGTCCGTGTTCGTGTACAATATGCACGCAGGAAGTCAAGCTGACGCGGGCGGGCGAGCGCATTAGCGTCGCGGCGCAAGGCCAATAAATTGCGCGCAGCTAATCCATTAATTTCTCAAGCACGATTTCACAGTCGCCGACATTAGCCCCGCGCTGAGAACAGTATTAACGCAGCATGCGGTGTTCGTACAACTCAGCGATGATAACAAAGTATTCCATGAAGTGTATCCATAAAGTCATCACCAATGATTCCATGCAATATGTTAGTTGTTATTCTCACTCAATTTGGACCATAGTCGAGCGTGCGCGCCTCTTTTCCGCCATGGCTGTACGTGATTACGAAAGATTTTATTAAGGAGGAAAAGAGCAGATTAAATCTTGCATGCTCCCATGCACGCATATACACAGAGCCACCCGGGCGCATAATTCTCTTTTTCGAAACAACATATCAGACGTATTTCAACCAAGCGATTATTTGATAAACATTCTCATTTCGTCCCACCGTCCTGGCACGTACCACTTCACTTGCCAGTCCCAAGAAAACTAAGAGTGCAAGCAATCCAACAAAAAAGGGATATCTCATGCTTGGGCGAAACGAGAACTTTCCGATTGCAGTTTAGTTGGACGTACAATAGTGGGAGTATTAAAGTCATAGCGCAGACAGCAAGCAGGCCGTGGAAAAGGAAACCTGGTCGAGTTATCGTTGCCGACCGATCAGAGGCTCGCACGAGCGTTATATTGAAGTTAATAAATTGCCAGGTGCGCAAAGTGAATTGGTATTTCGGCGAATGTGTTGAATGTTTCGTTATGGGAGAGTTAATGCCACACGGTTATTTCCAGGCTATTCGGCTGCATTAGAGGCGGCTTCACTATGCTTCCTGGAAGCCAATCGTATTATGGTTCTCACTGGCCAATAAACGTCTTGCTACCTTAGCGATACGAGAACACTTTCCTCTATTTCGTTAAATTGCCCAACAACGTATACGCAGGCGTATTACGCACTGGGGTTCCGTCTTTTTGGAGGGAAATGCATTCATTCTTCCAAACTGGGGTTCTGGTGAAGATGGAAGACTACAAAGCATTCATATCGGAGATATCTCTAGCACGTAATCAATGAAGTCTTGCGAAATTTACTACAAATCGTTATCCTTTAGTTATCCGGGACCTGGTAATTCCTACAGGTCTTTATTTTCCGGCTGATCTTTAACCTTGGAACGGTATACAGTCGAGGTCGATGCGACCACGCTCGTTTGGTTCGCACAACGCTCCGCTCCGTTTCATAAAATACAGATTCCTCGTGTTGATTCTTGCGCAAATATCAATAAGATTTTCCTTAGAGGAACGTTTATTCTCCCTCTCGATGAACTAGCTTCCTTTCAGTTCTTTAACTTTTTCAATAGACATCTTATGACGTTGCTTTACCACTCATGCATCGACGCCTGTGTTTGCGACAAGTGTTAACTGCTTTGCATACTGCCTTCAGAACTTCAGAAATTTGCAAAAAAATGAATTTTGAGCTAGAGCTCTGGAATTTATATCACTTCTTCCTTGATGCAAAAACAATATTCTCCGCCAAATTCCAGCACCCGAAAAGCTCGGAAAGTATGGAAAACATGGGGAATCCCGTCAGAATTAGACGAAGTTAATTAATCAGGATGGCCTTTCCTTCTGTTTTTGATAAATTCCGGCATTTCTGCCACTTGTTTCATTTTTTCTATCTGTCTTGATACTCAAACAATAGATTTATGCACCGTTTGCCAAAATTCCAGAACCTTCGAAAAATCGAAAAAA